>JAMXBD010000602.1:0-372500 GCA_024138025.1 Combretum micranthum
AAAATGAGATTCAACAAGATCATAAGTACATCATGGCCGTGATAGTGTTGAAAATAATAATCGAGAGGCCATGAGGTGTATCATGGTCGTGATGTTATGAGTTTCATTTTTCAAGGAGATCACTCTCCATATTACACCGTGATTGGTCTTAGTCTTAGTGTAGTGAGGATTACGGTTGAGATCACGGCCATGATTGATATTATTTAAATTTCTAAAGGGATCAATGGATTTATTACGACCGTATAGTTGTAAATTTCATCTTTCAAGGAGATCACAGGCATGTCACGGTCGTGATGTGTGTTTCCTCTTGAATTATGACTGTTTTTAACTTAGGATTATAAGTCCATTTTACTTCTATTTGACTAAAATAACTATGTATATGTATCTATTTAGTTTTATCTTCATGTTTATCCTATAAATTAGGGATAATAACAAAAATAATACTTGAATTTTCAAAAAATAAATAAATAAATAAATAAGTATCTAAAGTTTGGTTTTGAACAATTTAGTACTTAAACAAATTTTCATTAACTTTTTCCATACCTGAATTTTGATTATGACAATTTTGGTACATGAACAAACTTTTCATGAACTTTTTTCATACCTTATTTCACTTGCTTCAAGTATGAAAAAAGTCTATGAAAAGTTTATTTATGTATCAAAATTGTCAAAACCAAACTTTAGGTTTGAAAAAAGTCAACGAAAATTTTTTTTAGGTACCAAATTATTCAAAACCAAACTTCAAGTACTTATTTTTGAGAAGTTCATATATTATTTTAATCATTAACCCTATAAACATCACATTTATGGGGTCATGCTAATTTATAAGCTTCCAACGTGTGTACTTAGACTAGGTTTGTTTATAGTTACAAAAGTTTAAGAGTATAGACATCCTTGTTACTCTTTTTAGATTTGTTGGTTTCTCTATTCTTCTTTCTTTCTAATCTTATGATTACAAGATGAAATGCATATGTAGGACAATAGAGTATTTCACTCTTATTCTAGCATGATCTAAGTTCGCCATGCATTTTAATGCATTCTATAAAGATAGTTTAGGGACAAAGAACATTCCCTTGTCTTTGAATGAAGTTTAGAGATAGCTTCCTCTTCTTCTTTATGGGCTTTATAAGTGGAACATAGTTCTGTTTTTCCAAGGATTTAAATGTAAGTGAAAAGAAGTGTTTGTGAAGTTGTTGTTGGCTGATGTTGCTTCAAGGAAGAAGATGATAGCTGAAATATCCAATCATGAAAGTGGAAATTTCATGGCTTCCTTTTAAGTATCTTGTATAGAAAGATTGTAATGATTAGTTTAGATTTTTTTATTTAATGTTAAATGCAAATTGTAATTTTTGTGACGAATTTTCCTTGTATAAGATAGGAAGTGGCAGCACTGCTTCTTATGTGTATATGTGTGTTTGTATTTAGTCAAAATGTGTCATTGTCAAGCATTAAATGAGAGAATTCTTGGGAATTTACGATTGTCACTTGCCACTATTTTCCACCGTACATGTGGTTGAAGTTTTAGAAATTTTAGAAGATCTCATCCATAGAAATTAGAATAGGTAATTATAATATATATACGACAAATAATTTTATGATATTAGATAGATGTTGATTAATATAAAAAAATTATTTATTAATTCAAGAAAATATTTTTAATGATTTGTAGGTCTATAATCTCCTAAAAGATAATTTTAAACCAATATCTAATATTAGATTTCCACATAATTAAGCAATATTGGGGTTTTTACCTATTCGATTAGGGTTTAGGGCCCTACTGGTAAAATTAAGATTTGATGCTATATAAGTTTAGAGTATTCCCATTTTCATATTTCCAATATTAAAATTTCGATTTAAGCCTTATATTTACAACTTAAGCTATTTATCAGGTCATATCGGGTATATTTCAACCCAAGCGATTTATCTTTAAGCTGTCATTTGTCAACCAATATACCTTAAAAAATTTAGGGATTCAATGTATACTTGAAAGCCAAGGCTATATAACTATATTTAACAAGATTTTAACCCTTGTCATATAATCTTATCTTTAGTATATTTTGCCACCTAAAGAATTATTTACTATAATTATTGAGTAAGCAAACTCCTATATACTTTGTATGATATAAGAAACTAGTGAGGATTAGATAGCTACTATGTTGTAACCTTAAGTTAAGATAGGAAAATTCTCAAGGATTGCATCCTCCTTCCACCCCCTTAAAATAAGCTCTGCCCTCTAAGCTTGAAGCATACTTGGTTTATCAAACATGTAATTCCTTCTAACTTCGTCTTTCAATTCCCATGTAACTTTTTTGGTTCATGGGTCTCATAAAATTTTGACATATTTAATTTCCTTGTTTTTAAAGAGTTTGCACCTTTGAATCTAGAATTTGAATTAGGTGCTTTTCCTATGTCAAGTTCTCCTTAAGCGAGATAGGTTCCAACTTAATGATTTTATCAGGGTTATCTACGTATTTTCATAAGACCAACATGTGAAATACATTATGTACACCAGTAAAATTTAGAGGTAATTCCATTCAATATGTTAAGTCTCCACCTCTATCCAATATTTCACAGGGTTCGATATATCTTGGACTTAATTTCCCTTGCAATCATCCTCGATACAAACTTTTAATTGAGCTCACCTTAAGATACATATGGTCTCCCACATTAAATTCAAGTTCTCTTATTTTCATATTGACCCAAAATTTCTATCGATCTTCAGCTTCTTTCATTTTTTGTTTAATTGTTGTCACTTTATTAAATATCTCTTGTACTAACTCAAGTTTAATGGCTATTCTTTCTAAATTATTCCAAAATAATGGTGACCTACACTTGCACCCATGCAGTGCTTCATATGGTGGCATTTCAATACTTAAATAATGCTAACTATTATTTTAGGTAAATTCTACCAACGGCAAATGTTGATCCCAACCTCCTTTGAATTCCAAAATGCATGCTCACAACATATCTTCTAAAGTCTATATTATTCTTTTTGTTTGTCCATTTGCTTGAGGACGATATGTAGTATTGAACTGTAATTGAGTTCCCATGGATTTTTGTAAACTAACCCAAAATCTAGAGATAAACCTTGGGTCTTGATCCAATACAATTCATATTGGTGCGCCATATGTCATCTTACTACTTCCTTGATGTATATTCATGCCAACTTTTCCAAGGGATAAGTCATATTGATGGGCAAAAAGTGAGCTATCTGAGTAAGTTGATCAACAATTACCCATACTGCATCATATTTAACATTGGTTCTTGATAAAGAACTTACAAATTTCACAGAAATTTGATCCCAATTCCATTCTAGAATGGGTAATGGTTGTAATAACTCTTATGGTTTTTGATATTCAGCTTTTTCTCTCTAAAAAACTTCACATTAGGCAACATAATTTGCTATATCTCTTTTCATGCCATTCTACTAATAAACACTTTTGAGTTCTTGATAAGTTTTGGTTTCACCTGGGTGAATAGTATAAACTGAGTAATGTGCCTCATGCATTAATTCTTTTCTCAATTTTGCATCATTAAGCACATATAGTACGTTTCCTATTCTAAGAGTTCCTTCTTTATCTACTTGGAATTATTTGTATTTACCTTCAGAAGACCTTAAATGATTTCTTGAAATCCTGAGTCTTGCTTTTGTTCTTCTTTAATTTATTGAAGCAAGGTAAGTGAAAATGAGAACATGCACTATAAAATACTCAAGAGAGGGGGAGGGGGTGTGAATTGAGTATTTGCCCTAAAAATTTCAAACAATTGATTTTAACGTAGCAAATCAAAATTAACTTTAATAGAAGCAGATATACAACAATAGATTACAATATGAGATACAAAAGAGATAGGGATAGAAAATTTTATTCCAGAATTTAACATGGATTTTAGCCCACTTCCTACTCTATACGATCCACCAATGCCTCCAATCGAGGACTTCACCGCTACTTTATTAATCACCAAATAAACACACTCAAGATGAGCAATACACCACTTTTACAACACTTAGGAAATAAAATATTTTCTTTCTCTCTTTAGGCACTCACTAATAGATAGCAGATTACAAGAATAGAGCACTAAAATATTTGTCTCACTCTTTCTAGATGTTTATAAGTTAATGAACAGGAGAACAATCAAATTAAAGATTTTTCATTTGCAAATACAAGAACTTTTTCACTTTCACACTTTTTATCTAAAATAAATCTCCCAAGGATAGAGTATTTATAGTCTTCAAAAATTCAATCATCTGTTAGAGTTAATGCCTTTAAGTCTCTAAGCATTAAATGCCATTCAATGGCTCTTTTTGCCACATTGGCTCATGCTTTTAAACCACCGCATTCTAAATCTTGTTATGCCACAAAGCGTCACACTCTCATTTTAGCTCTCGATCAAGTCTTTGCTTACGTAGACTCCATTGAGTTCTGAATTCAAACTTGTCATGCCTACATTCATCGATTCTTGGTATTTACAATTGACCAGAGCTGTGTATGTTTGAGCTTGTAGAGTATTGGTTTTGAGCTTATTGTTGTCACACTCCGAGAGTACCATAGTAGTAATAAACAAGATACACTTGAATACTATTACTAGTTTACCTTTTAAGAATCATATATTTTCAATAAACAGGATGTTTTAGTTGTGCTGATAAGAATGGCAAATATATATATAAGACATAAATCAGTAAATAACTGTCATCCAAAGTTGAGAATGTCATAATAATAATATTACAAACCATAACTTTTTTAGAAAAATCTCCAAATATATAACTAAAGTTTCTAATGCTAAATACTTGTAACTACAAATAGAAATATAAATCTTAACCCAAACTACTCCTTAAGCTTCCAGCTTCTAAATTCTTATCGGGACCATGCTCTTGGAAGTAATGAGCCAAGGTTGCAGTGTAAACCTGAAAGGACTATTGGAGTGTGAGCTAAACCATGGGCTCAGTGAATAACCAGAACTTACTACATATCAGATAAGTTTATTAACAATCATATGAAATGCATCAATGATGCATATATATAAATACAAGCCTAGATAACCTGGAATCCAAAGCAGGATGAAGATTTAAGCCCTCTCGTCGGGGTTGAAGGATCACAATCTATGGCCGGCCTACCCAGAGGATACTAAGTAAATAGAAGAAACTACAATACTTCAGTTTTCTCTTTTTAATTTACTATATCTTTATTGTTCACTTCATGTTTACTATCTTAGATTCCTCCAACAAAGTGTTAGTCATTTCAAGCAATACCATTAACGACGTCCTTCATTTACCATTTAGTTCATATGGTACCAACATAACAAAGGTAACCTTCGTATGACTAATAGCCTCTGGCCTAGACATATCAAGCGTTATCAGACATCCGAAATACTAAAACGAGTAGGCTGCCATGCCTTTATGTTATGCAATTTATGCAGATCGTGCAATGCATGTTCATTTTATATATAGACCCGATAGTTATTAATCAGATTTAAGGCAATCAATCATTAATAAGATAATCAACATGTTATACAAGCAATATAATCATACAAAATTTATTATTATCATTAGAGTGGCTTGGCAATCAATTTTCCACATAGCAAACAATTTCCATAAATCCATACAACACTTTTAGGTTATTGTCCTTTATTAAGTGTTTGCTAAACTACAAGCACATACAATGTAATAAGACTGAGTTACTCATTTGCTCATGTTGGCTAGTCGTAATAATCGTCAAGAAAATCCTCACAAGTACTAAGGTCACCTATTGAGATGATTAATATATTCATCAATATCACATAAACTATATGATTAGACTCCTATGAGTGTCTAAGTGTCCTATATCGATGTTGGGTTTTTGTTTTATTATTATATTGGTCCTTTAATGGTTCTATGATGATCAAGTATTATTTAATATATTTTTTCATTTTGCTTGTCTTAATCTTGTTAGATACTTATATACTTTTATTGGGTATACGAAAAATTGATATTTAGTCAGCCTATATTTTTATAGCTATTATTATTGCTATTTATATTGTTCCTTATCTGACAAATTATAGTAACTCGTATTTATTCATTATTGTTTAGAGTTATTGGTTTTCGCTTGATTTACTTGATGTAATTTTCTTGTTATGTAAAGATGACACTTTATTAAAAAATTTAGCCTATTTAAATTTCCATTGTTGTATATATGTCTATATGTATATAAATCAATAAATACTTAATAATTACCACAATTATATTTTTACTTGTAAACTATACTAAGTTCATCTATAATGATAATAAAATTAGTAATATTAAGATTCGCAAAAATTAAAACTAATTTTCAGAAATATTAATAATATTATCTTTATGTCTTTATATTACTACTACTACTACTACTACTACTAATAATAATAATTACGGCATTATTAATAATAAAAAAAATAGTTTAATAACAATAATAATTATAATATTGGTAATACTCATAATATAAATAATATTAATGGTAATTCAAAAAAATCATACATATTAAAGTTAAAACTGGTAGTAATATTAATACTTTTTAATGATATCCAAATAATCTTAAGCTTAACTTTTGGCTTTAATATTAATATTAAGTATAGTAATATCTTAAAACAATATTCCAATAATATTATTAATCTAAATACTTTTAAAATTAATGGTAATGGAAATAATAATAATATATTATTATTATTATTAATAACTATAATTGTAAAATATCATGAACTTTAATTAAATTAGTGATAATAGTTGTATTTAGTAGCAAATTTTCATGATATTAATAATATCAATAATACATAATAACTATAACAATATTCACAAATAATATCATAATATTAATATTACTTAAATACCATATATTTAATAATATTGAAAATTTTAGTTTTAAACTCAATATTCAACAATTACAATTACTATAATACTAATAATAACAACATTCCTAATAATAAATAAATAATAATAATAACATTAATAATATTAATTATAATATAATAATAATTGTTATATTATTTTGTCTAAATAAATTAGTTTTAAAATTTTTTATTTTATAAAAGGTTTCCGAGAGGTACACGAACGGGGTGGAACACCCTGTGTTCCTCCTTTGCTCATATGGGGAAGATACTGTTCATCGTCTTCCTCGATGAGATCCATCCATTTTTCACATGCATGAAGCCCCCAAATCACTCCTATATGCTTATACATGATTGTTTCACACATATATCAACTTAAATCACCAAAACCCATCCATAATCCATGATTTTTGAAATCAACAAGTGTAGCTTAGGGTTTGCGAAATTTACCTTGTTGGACTTGTTCGGTGTAATTCGAAGCTTGTTTATAGTTGGGTTATGATCTTATGATCATCAAGACATGTTTTAGATCATTGTTTTAGCAAAACTAACTCAAAAATGGATCAAACTTACCTCGGTTTGCTTAAGTCCGAACTTGAGTTATACTTTAATGGAGGCAGAGTTTAGGTTCGTGTTTGTTGTGTTTGGAGGGTGTTTCTAGATTTGTTAGGAGTGGGTTTGGCTGTGTAATAACTTCTTTTGTTTGTTTGTTTGTTCATCATGTTGTATATATATAAGAAAATAGGGATGATAATGGCGGTGGTTTTGTGCATGAATCCTTCCCGAAATTTCATCTTCGTGTTGTGTGTGTGTGTACTATTTTGATATATTAATTGTGTATGTCTGTATGCTAGCTATTTCTCATTGGTCATTGTGTGTAAATTGTTGACTATATGAGTCGATTATTTGATCAAATTGGAGGTGTAATTCAACTTGCACAAACCGAGAAATTCCCAGTCGTATATTGTAGATTTGCTACCATATATACACCATAAAAAGGAGAAAAATATTATAATAATAATTAGTTGATAATTATCTAGATTTTTGGATAGTTTATTAAGCTAATCGGGTATAAATTTGTCAATTATTTGAGAGTTTTAGGCTAAAAGTATTTTTATAGAGTTCTATAAAATTTTTAGATTGACAAAAGATATAACTTTAAGTTTTAAGTTTATGCAATTATTTATTTTTAGAGTTTTAATTCCCACGATTAGGGTTTAATAGCTCAATAGGTCAATTTTTGTTTCAAGCTCAAATTGCTTAAGAATACTCTAACTAGAATAATGGCGTGATCCAAATATTTATTCGGAATCTAGATTATTAGTTATATATCTGTTTATGTTTTTATTATGTATTTATAACATTAACAATTTATCTTTAAATTATCATTTTCTAACTATAAGCATAATTAGTTATTTACTCATTATCTCACTTAATATCTTAGCCAAGTTATCTTTATATCTTGGGTTTTCCATACCTACTATAAAATCTTATTAGTTGTCTTTAATATTATCTAGTAATCTTTGTTTTAGGGTTTAAAACTATATATAAGCTCATTACTACTCATATCTCTAGTCTCAAGTCTGTGTTGAGTTCAATGGTAACCATTCATTTTCTATATTTATATATTTCTATCTATTTCTATTTGAATGACAAGTTTCGAGGTTTTTAAAAACAATTGGGTTACCTTTAATTATATCTTGAGTTATCAGCTCAAGATAAGAAATCTCTTTTTTGGTATCAATTAAGGTTAAAGAAGTTTTTATTTAGGCTTTTAAATCATAAACAAGCTAAATTCAACTCATAGATCTATTCTTGGGTTTTTGTTGAGTTCTAGGTTTACTAGCTAGTTCACATTTTCTATTCTAGTGTTGTGTACTAGTGTGAAAATTTCTTAGGTATACAATTGTGCCCTGGCTAATTAACATGGCAAGCCCTTGACATAACCCTCGACTAAGACTATACATTTTTTAATTTATCGAGCTTTTGCCTTTGAGCTTGTAACATCTTCAGGAGTGGACTTGACGAGCCTTCAATGTGACCTTCGACTAATGACTACATTTTTTGGCATGTCGAGCTTTGGTCTTGAGTTTGTTACGCCCTAATGAATGAAGTAGTCTAGCTCTCGACTTGACCCTCGACCAAAACTGTTCATCACTTATTTGTTCCTGATAAAACATACATAATCTCCACATAAAACACACAACATATACATATATATTTGATAGGCATAAATTATTCATGATTTCCTTAGGATATTAAGTACAATTTAGTACTTATTTAGAGAAATAATTTAAGAATTGGTACTTAATTACTATACCTATCCATTTTAGGTAATTTTGGAACAAGTCGATCATGCATGAGCATGGACGTTATGAAGCATAAATGGGAGATCATTGGCCATAAATGGTTCAATCATGCCCGTTATCAAAGAAAAGAGAATGATCAGCGACCATCATGGGTTCAATAACGGGCTTGATGACTTCTGATGAAGTAAATAGGCTCTTTCCTGTCAACAACGGGCTTTATGAGAGTAATATATCAAGCAACAATGATCACTTCCTCAATCACCCCCATGATGAAGGTTATGATCGGTGATAGAGGGAGTGATCGGTGATAGAGGGAGTGATCGGCCCTGATTAGTGAATTTCAAAGATCGAACCAATATCTTTAAGGGACTAGATGTGAAACGTTTCCTGAGAGGATTATTTCTGAATGGGCATCTTATCAGGGTATAAATACCTTGCACCCATTAAGATAAAGAGGAATGGATAGACATAATCAACATTCAATTGTATTAATTTTGAGGATCTTGACATTTTTGTAGAACATCTCCCTTCTATAAAGAGAGAAAGGGTGTGTTCATAGTGGTGCTATGTGTATTCAAGTGTTTAGATTTGTAATTGTTATCCCAAAGAACTCAAGAGAGTTAAAGAAGTGTGCTACGTGCTATGTGCTTTCGGAAAGGTGTTCTTATTGTTTTTTTGTGTGATTGTTGTTATTGACTTTGTTGATATTTCAATTTCAATGTAAGGGTCTTGTACCCACTGTTTTAATCTTCTAATGAAGTTATGCATTATTTATGACTTATGATCTCAAAATTTACCTTGATTTAAATTTTATTCCTTATTTCAATAGCTATTTCTGCAAGTAAGTTTTCATAATTTCTGCAAAATTTCCATCAAAGATTTAACTAAGATATCAGAAAGAATAATCAACCTAACTTAGTAAAATTTAAAACAGCCAAGGTAGAAGACGACGCAGGAGGGAACAAAGTGCTTCCAATCAACCAGAAGTAGAAGCGAAGCAGCCTACTGCACAAACAGCTACTGCACCTCAAGTAGACTTGCACACTACATTAGGACATCTAACCCAAGTGTTGGAAGCAATTAGGCATAACATACCTACACCTACACCTGCACCTGAACTTGTACTAGTATCGGTGCCAGTACCAACAGTAAACTTCCAATGTTTTGCGATCAGTTAAGCTTAAACCCTAATCGTAAGGTCAACCAGAAACCCTAAAGTCAACAAAACCCTAGTTAAACGTAACAGTTTAAGTCTGGTAATCTGTGAGTAAGTAAGAAATTAGTATGTAAAATAGTTCGTAATAACATAAGAAGGCTTAAAAATATCAGATTACAAAAGTAATCCGTTTTGGACCCGAACAATACAGTTTTTGAAAAACGTGTCTCGGGTATCGAAATAGTAAAAATATTCTGGATATGCCATTAGACTTATAAAAATATAAGGTTTTCAAAAATATCAGTTTTATAATTTTTCGGTAAGAAAAAATAGCAGATATCGCAATTATATGCGGATTTTCTTACTACTTGTACTTTATTAGTCATATCTACTTTACATTACATTATTCATTACTATTCTACACTATTCATTTATCTCTAATTTTTCTAACACCTACTCTTACACTCTATATACTTATTATCTTTATTTTTTACTTTTCCCATTACTTTATATCACATCTACTTTACTTATTATTACATTTAATTAACAAAAAATACAAAAAATATTATCTCTCCTCCCTCTGCATGATGGCCGTGCAACCACCCCCCCCGGTCTCTCTCTCAAATTTTTTTAATTTTTCTTTATTTGAATCACACAAAATTCACTCCTCATTTTCCTATAAATACCCCACCATTCTTTCACTTCATTCACACATTTATTACCCACAAATTCACTACCAAAACTCTACAAAATTCTACTCTCAAAACTCTTTCCAAATACTCTTAAATCTCCTTTTACATATACAAAACGCATACACACCTATTACTCCAAAATCCTCTTTAGATAAAAATCTTCTTCCATATTTATTTCTGCCATGTCATGTAACTTTACATGACTATGGTGTGAGTTTTCTAAACTTAATGTTATGAAAGCTACATTATGTTCATGTATTGTTTTTGTTCATGAATATCTATTTATATATTTATGTTGTTATTTTACTTTACTCATGTTATTGTTATATATATATATATTCTTTAGAGCATATGAGCTCACTTGCAATTTGTTTATTTTCATGCAAAGCAATTTATTTATTTTCTTTCTTGCAATTTATTTATTTCATGTTATTTCAAGACTAGTCTCTAGTCTTAGACTTGTCCTCATCAAGTCAAAACAGTTTTTCTTTCTTTTATTTTCTTCTTTATTATGGACTAATATATTTGTTAGTCCTAGGAGCCTTGAGAAAGCTAAGACTCCCAATACTTGACTTTATTATATATTATGCCATTTTTGCTTGTTATTATTCTCATAATCATACACATAAAGATTGTTGTCTAAACCTTAAAGCTTCAATTATACTTTTTGTAAAATGGAGATTTTATCACCTAAGAATGGTTTTATCTGAAATTTAGAATCTATGATTTAATAAAAGTAAATCTATTCTTTTCAAAACTTTAAGAAGAACTCACTATAATTTTAAAACTACCTTTGTTTTGAAAAGTTTTTCTTATATCATTTCTATATTAAATTTTTTTCCAAGAAGATGACTTTTGACAATAAAATGTTTTTCCATAAAAATATAATATAAAGGAAACCCCATAAAAAAGGGAATGAGTGTCACGCCCGAAGGGTACCCTAAACGTAGCAGTCCACTACATATAATATTAAAGCTAATGAATGACAACCTTAGTCATGCAGGAGCTTCGATACCATATGTAAGGCGTGCTTCCAATATAGTAGAAGACTCACAGGGGTATTGCATTAAGTAGATAATAAAAGCAAGCAATAACTTATATAAATAAACATAAGATTTCCATAAATAATATCCTTACATCATCTTAGGGGCATTCTCCCGCTTTAATAGTCTTTCAAAATAATAACAACTATAACATAAGCCTACTATAGAGATTTTTCCTAGAAGGCTATGTTCAAAACTTAAATACAAAAATCTTCTCCCAAAAACTCCCAGTAGCTTATACTTGTACCTGGCATACGGGGCTCACTAGGGCCAACCAAAGGTAATCGTACTGTAACAAAAAGCTATAACGGTATAAACAAAACTAGCTTAGTGAGATAATTCCATCTATAAGACATTTCCATAATTCATACAAGTATTTTAATCAAAACATATGAGAATACATCAATCATATGAACACATAAGATACACATGATTAACCGGAAATCAAGTGTAGCATGGATTTAACGCCCTCCATGACAAGGGTTGGGAGGTTACAGGCCCATACGACCATCAATATCTGCAGATTTACTGGCTCTTATTTGCCCTGTAGACTTTCCGGCTCCTACTAGCCCATGTAGACTTTCCGGCTCTTACTAGCCACCACTACCATTTCCTCATTTCCCCACACGAAGAATAGTAGTGAACAAATGTGACTCATGTATATGATATGCATGAATTGATTTCAGTATAAATTTAACCAAAGATGTTTAGTTCAAGTTAAAGGCGATCAACACAATTTTTATCATATCAATACAAGAATCGCAATTTATTTATCAAACCAATTTCCGATATTCTTAACTTGTATTCAATCATTCATAATACCAAGTCACACAACAATTATCCATTTTATCTTTTTCTTAATTGCTAGTGCTACTAATTACAAGTACAAAACAAGGAAATGTAACTTAGTAAAATGAATAACTCACTCTATGTCCGTAGATCCTAATCGAAGTAATCCTTCGGAAAAACGATCTCGGGTCCTTCTCCATCTAAACAAGATGAAATACCCAAAATGAGCCTTTCATGAAGTTTCTATTCTTAAAGATCTTAAACTTTTCTAAAAATCGCGGTAAAATCGTATAAGAGGAAATTCCAACTTAAAATAGTCATAACTTGCTCATTTTAACTCAGAATTTCGTATATAATATACCATTTTCTATCTACTCGAAAAGATCTACACATTTCTAAACTTATTTTCATAAAAATAAGTCATTTGGGTCCCAAAAAGGCAACAACCAGATTTACCACGAATTTGTAAAAAATTGATTTCTTCCTTTTATCAAAAGCTCACTTGAAGAAATAGATTTTTCCAAATATTTTTGTAAGCTTTTTGAAAGGTATAAACATATATGTAATGACTCATAACAAATGTATGAAGTAAATGAAGTTGTCTCACTTTATGAAAAAGTAAAGTTTTGAAAGATTTTGAAACTTGAGAACTCTTGAAATATTCATTTGCTTTTAAAATTATCTTAGGTTGTTTGTAATGAGTATTTCTTTTCTTTTCCTAAATTTTATTTTCTTAATCTCCTTATATTCCTAAGAAATGATTTCCTAAGCTTAGCTTCCAACACTTTTTGAAAGTAGTAACACTTTTATATTTAGAAAAATAATTTCTTGATTTCTTGATATCATTTTATTTTAATGAAAAGGAATTTCTATCATTTGAAGAAAAGTGAAGTTGAAAAATCTTTGTTTACTTTTTTAAAAAGCCCTTTTAGTGTTATGTATGTTTGTAAAATTCCTTATGAACTTCTCTAAGTTTTATTTAAGATAACTTCTTAATTTTTTAGAAAACATTAGCTTCCTAATTTTATTTTTAGAAAAAGAATCTTTATTTTTAAGAAAACATTTCCTCATTTATTTTGTTGAGACAAAACCATTATGTTCATGCATGAATATGAATCATAAAGTTATGAAAATATAAAGAAACATAATAACTTGAAAGAATAAGCTATTGAGAAAATAAATCAAGTATTGGGACCTTAGCTTCATCAAGGTATCCCGGGACTAAGAAAAGACTAGTCCCTAAAAGAAAAGAAAATGTTTTGACTTGATGAGGACAAGTCTAAGACTAGAAAGACTAGTCTTATAAACAACTTGAAATTAAATAAATTGCAAGGAAGTAAATAAATTGCAAGACAATGAGCTTATATTCTCTAAATAATATATATAGCTATATAGATATATTAGATAGTTATAAACATAAAGCAACATAAAGGAATTTAGATTATGAACAAAAACAAAGTATGAACCTATTATTGCTTTCTTAACCTTCATGGTTTTAGAAAACACACACTAAGTTCATACTAAGTAGATGAACATATGAAATTCTTGAAAGCATATTACCTAAAAGAAAGAAGAAGAAGAGAACTTCTTGTAAGAGACTTCTTGGAGAAATTTTGAGAGAGATTTGAGTATAGTAACTTTAGTGTAGAAGAAGTGTGAAAGTAGTGGAAGTATGAGGGCGTATTTATGAACAACAACAAAACAAATGGGAAAGAAAAAGAAGGGGGCCGGCGCAAATCTTGGTGTAGGAGAGAGGAAAATTAATTTTTTTTATCTTTTGATTAATTAAAAGTAAGAAATGAAAAATGTGAAATTATATTGGAAATGAAAATGTGTAAGACGTAGGTGTATGGGTTGTAAGAGTAGGTTGTAAGAAAAAGTAGAGATAGATGAATAGTGTAGAATAGTAGAAAATAGTGTAATGTAAAGTAGACATGACAAATAAATACCGGTAGTAAGAAAATACATGTATAAATGCGGTATCTGATATTTTTAGCTATTGAAAAATTATGAAATTGATATTTTTGAAAATCTTATATTTTTACGAGTCTAACGGTATATTTGGAATATTTTTCCTATTCCGAGCTCCAAGATAGGTTTTTCAAGAATTGTGTCCGATCGGGTTCAAAACGAGTTTCAATTTTACTAAACTAATCTTTTTAGGCTTCCTTGGATAATTATGAACTATTCTACTCACTAAACTTTTTCTTACTTTCTTAGGGTTTCTTAAACGGTGATGCCGGACTTAAGCGGTTACGGTAAACTAGGGTTTTGTTGACTCTGGAAATTCGGTTGACTTCCAATTAGGGTTTAAACTTTAATTAGAATCCAAAATTTCGGGGATTTACAACCTACCCCCCTTAAAGAAAGTTTTGTCCTCAAAACTTGAAGTTCATACCTGATTCTTTGAACAAACTCGGATACTTCTAGCGCATGTCGCTTTCAGCCTCTTAGGTTGCTTCCTTATGCGAGTGGTTTCTCCATGGTACCTTCACATACTTGATTTCCTTGTTCCGAAGCTTTTGTACTTTGTGATCTAGGATCTGAACTGGGTGCTCCTTGTTTGTGAGATTTTCTTTCAACCGAACTGGTTCCAATTCTGCAATCCTGGTGGGATCTAACATATGTTTCCATAGAACTGATACATGGAATACATTGTGAATTCCATATAGGTTTTGAGGGAGTGCCAGACGATAGGCAAGATGTCCTACTCTTTCCAGTATTTCAAAAGGTCCTACATATCGTGGGCTCAACTTTCCTTGTGCCCGAACTCGGCGAATACTCTTGATGGGATTCACTTTCAAGTACACATGGTCCCCAACTTCAAACTCAAGCGTACGTCTTTTCATATCCGCCCAGCTCTTCTATCTATCCTGTGCTTCCTTCATCTTTTGTTGGATGATCAGCACCTTGTCGGCCGCATCTTGTACCAAGTCAGGTTCGATGCTCAACTTTTCTACATCGTCCCAAAACAATGGTGATCGGCATCGTCTTCCATACAACACTTCATAGGGTGGCATCTAGATCGTGGAATGGTAGCTGTTGTTGTAGGGAAACTCTACCAAAGGTAGGTGTGCATTCTAACTACCTTTAAACTCTATTACGCAAGCTCGCAACATATCCTCCAAAGTCTATATCGTCCTCTCTGATTGACTGTCTGTTTGAGGGTGATAAGCAATACTGAAGTGTAGCTTTGTTCCCATGCATCTTTGTAAGCTTGTCCAAAATTTAGACACAAATCTTGGGTCTCGGTCGGAAACTATTCCAGTAGGCACTCTATGTAATCGTACTATTTCCCTTATATATATATCCTTGCCAACTTATCCATGGAGTATATCATGTTGATTGGGAGGAAATTTGCTATCTTAGTCAATCAATCCACTATGAACCAAATAGCATCATATCTTGTAGAAGTTTTTGGCAATCTGCACACAAAATCCATTATGATTTGATCCCATTTACATTCGGGTATCGATAGGGGTTTCAAAAGTCCTCCAGGTCTCTAGTGCTCCACTTTCACTTGTTGGCATGTGGGACACTTTAGCACAAAATCTGTCACATCTCTCTTCATTCCGTTCCACCAGTAGTGGCTTTTCATGATTTCTCTCCTCATATCCTCATCATCCGGAACACATAACCTTCTTTTCATTCTTACCACTTCATCCTCATCTATGGTAAAGTCGGTGTATTTTCCTTCTTGTACCTCTCTTTTTATTTTCTGAATCGTCTCGTCATATCGTTGGGCCTCCTTGATTCTCTCCACTAAGGTAGGTTCCATGACAAGTCTAGCGATTTCCACTTCCACACTTTGCCCTATGAATTTGATACTCATTCTTTCAAATTCCTTTATTAGCTCCTTCTTATCTGTGAGTAAGGCAGCTACTTCGCCATAATTCTTTCTACTAAGGGCATCTGCAACCGCGTTCACTCTCCCTAGACAGTAATTTATCCCAAGGTTATAATCCTTGATGAGCTCTAACCATCTTTGTTGCTGCATATTCAACTCCTTTTGTGTGAATAGATACTTGAGGCTCTTATGGTCGGTGTAGATCTTGCATTTTTTTCCATACATGTAATGTCTCCATAACTTAAGTGCGAACACAACGGTGGCTGACTCCAGATCATGAGTGGAGTAGTTCTATTCATGAGGCCTAAGCTGTCGTGATGCATAAGCGATCACTTTTCCATCTTGCATCAACACGCATCCAAGACCATTTCTGGAGGCGTTACTGTGTGTAAGCCCTTAGATTTTTCGATAATATTAGCAAACCTTAAGAATCGGAAGTTGAAACGAAACCCTAAATATAACCTAGTCATATGATTAGTCTAGTGCATCTAGATCCGGCAATCCCGTATTCTTTAGCCTTAGAAAACGAAATTGAAATAATTATGGAATATGGTTTGTAATTATATAGGGAAGCCTAAAAATATCAGTTTTGTAATTTTTTAGTGTCCTTCAGATCCGATCGGGATCAGTTTTCGAAAACCGTGCCCCAGAGCATCGGATAGCAAAAATATTCCGACAACACCAGTAGATTCTTAAAAATATAAGGTTTTCAAAAATATCAGTTTTAGAATTTTTCGGTAACTAAAAATATCAGATAAAGACCTTTTATGCGTATTTTCTTTACTAGTCTACTATTCATAGTACTTTTCTACTATTCATTACTATTCACCTATCTCTACTTTTTCTTACACTCTACCATACCTATACCTTACAATTTACCTTCCCCATACAACTTTAATCACATCATACCTTACAAATTACTTCTTTTAATACAAAACAAACAAAATAAATAATTTTTCCCCCAAAAGACCCAAAAACCGGCGCCTCCCATGCCCTCTTCCCTCTTTTTTATTTCAATTTCAATTAATTTTAATTACACTAATTTCCACTCCAAAAATCTATAAATACCCCTTCCTCTTCCATTCTTTCACACAACAAAAAATCATACTAAAACTCTCCCAAAATCACTCCACAAGATTCCTCTCCCAAAAATCTCTCTCAAATTTCTTCTTTTCTTTAGAAACCAAGTTCCACATAATACAACAACCATTCTTTTCTTCTTCAACCACCATATAAACTTTAGGTAAAAGTTTCTCATATTCTCTTATCATGTTCATATAACTTAACATGAGTTTAGTGTATGTTTCTTAGACTCATTGAGTTAAAGAAGCAACAATTTATTCATGTTTTGTTTTTGTTCATGTTCATGTCTTATTTTCTTTATGTTACTATTATGTTGATATTGTTATTATTGTTTCTAACCTAACTTATATAAGTATTATGTATATTATGTATATATATTTATTTAGAACATATAAGCTCATTTGTTATATATTTATTTTCAAGTCTTGCAATTTATTTATTTACTTACTTTATGCAATTATTAAGACTAGTCTTTCTAGTCTTAGACTTGTCCATATCAAGTCAAAACAATTTATTTCTTTGCTTTTCTTCTCTTTTGAGGACTAGTCTATTCTTAGTCTCGGGATACCTTGATGAAGCTAAGGTTCTCAATACTTGACTTTATTTTTATGCTCTTATTTTATTTATGTTGTTTTTATATTTCTCATAGTTATATATTCGCATTCATACATGAATATGTTGTTATTGTCTCAACCATAATGAAAATGAATTTCCTTAAGTAATAAAAATGAACTCTCTTTAAAAATAAATTTTGTCACATAAGAAATTATTTTCCTAAAAAGACTTGAAGCTTTATCTTAAACAAATATTTTTCTAAAGATAAATAAGTTAGCTCAAGTTTTGGTAATAATATGTGGCCAAGAAATACATAAAGTAAAGTTATCACAAGCTCTCTTTTCAAACCAATAAAATAAGAAAGTTTCCTTAAACTTAATTCCTTGTTTAAACAAAGGATTTCTTAAATTCAATTGTCAAAGTTTTCTACCAACACTATAGAATATTAAAGTCTAAACAAGTTTTTCAAAATTATCAAAAAATAATCTTTTTAAAGATAAGCTTTACTTAGGAAATGAAAATAATAAATAACTTATGAGATTATTAATATTATCTTTTTAAAGAGGATCAAAACTTTAGAAAGACTATAGAACATATAACCATAAAATATTTAGAAAAAAAAAACTATGTTTTCCAAACTACTAGAATAAAATTTTGGAAATCTTAGAAGATTAAAATTACTTTTACTAAAATTCTCAAAAACAAAGAAATTGAGTTAAAAGAAGGAAATACTCACTTATGATAATTTAAGAAATTTTTCAAAGCAAAACTAATTTCTTTTCAAGTTAAGCTTATCTCACTTTTAAGACACATTGTTTTACAAAATCATCGTTGAGACAACACTACTAAATTCATGCATATGGTTTGAGTATTATATATATATATATTATGTGTGTGTGTGTGTGTGTATTCAAAGAATTTATCAACCATACAATATATCTATATTTTGTACAAAAGCTCATGAATAAAGAAAAGTTTGAAAACTCTATTTTTGAAATTCGTATCAAATCTAAACACTACTATTCTGAGACCGAAATAACTTCTTTGATAAAAATAACCTTAGAAATAGATAGATCTTTTCGAGTAGGTAGAAATTTGTATATAATATGCGGAATTCCGAGTTAAAAATGAGCAAGTTATGGCCATTTTAAGTTAGAATTTCCATTTCATACGATTTTTGATGAATTCAACAAGATAGAATTATAGAATTTGAATATATCTTGGATGAAATACTCATGGCGGGTATTTCTTTTGGTTTAGGTGTTGAGGATGAAGATCTTCTCTTCCCAGAGGATTACTTCGACTCCTAGAAGAAAGCTATGGACGAGTGAGTTTCCTTTACGTTTACCTATTCGCGCATGTGCTTGTAGAATAGAGCACTAGATGTTAGAAAATTTTAAAATTGATATGCATGTGGGATATTATGGGAACTATGAATGTGAATTGTAATGTGCGATCAATGAACAATAAGTATATCGGAATCCAAATTATGATTGATATAAATGTTTCTATGTATGAATTGTTATGTGTGCAAATATTGTTTGATCGCTTAAAATGATTTAATGTTATATTGAAATCCCCATATAATAAATTGCTCACGCATATCAGTTAGAATATCATTTAGAAGTTTTTGCTACTACTCCTCAGCGTGGGACCGGAAAGGTAAGCTGCCTAGCTACATCATGAGGGTTAGGACGTTTGGGGAATACGGCCTCAAGGTGTAGCCGAGCCGGATCGATCACTTTGGGTAAGGAAAGCCTGGGGACTAGTAGTACAGTTTGTTGGAACCCCAAGACGTGCGCAACTTTAAGGAGGTCGGTCGGGACCCAATTCAAAGCATTACCTAACCACCGATGGAGGGGTAAATCCATCACACATACGAAACTGGATAGTCGTATGTACTGTTTGATCATATGATTATTGCATTCATATGCTTGTTTAATAAAATTGATTGATTGCTTGTTCTGAATACTATTGCGTAAGGAATATCTCACTAAGCTAGTCATGCTTATACTCCTATAGACTTTTGACATTGCAGGATTATCTTTTGCACCCAAGACCGCCTTGATCTACCCGGGTAGAATCTTTATTTTTAGAAGCTTTTGGAGGAATTTTATTTTTTAGTCTTAGAGTAGATTTCTTCTAAAATCTTCTAGCTTTTGTTGTTTATCTTAGCAAGACCATGTTATTATGAAATTATCAGGGGAATGCCCCTTAGAAGCTGTAGGACTTTTATTTCAATGAAATATATATTAAGTGTTATTTTACATGTTCCGCTGCCAATGTCTTAAAATGCATTACTCCACCGGTCCCCCTTTGTTGTGAATGTACACTTTGTATAGATATAGAAGCTTTCGAGTGACTGAGATAGTCATTCTTAAGTTTTAATATTTTGTACGGCGAGTTGTCACGTTTACGGTACCCGCTGGGACGTGACACTGTATACCGTATACGACTTCTCAGGATCTGGTAGAATTAAGATTAGGGCCGAAACATGCCTTTTCTTTAACTCCTGAAAACCTTGTTCCCTCTTATCTGTCCAAATGAACTTCTCATCTTTCTGAGTCAACTGTGTGAGGGATTTGGCGATGGTAGAAAAATTCTTCACAAACTTTCTATAATATCCAACCAATCCAAGAAAACTTCTTACTTCCGTCACAGTCTTGGGTTGTTTCCAATCCATCACTGCCTTGATTTTCTCAGGGTCTACCGATATTCCTTCTCCAGATATCACATGTCCTAGGAAAGATATCCGATCAAACCAAAAGTCACACTTAGATAGCTTGGCGTACAACTTATGCTTACGCAAGGTCTGTAATGCCATTCTTAAGTGTTCCTCATGTTGCTCTCGTGTCTTTGAGTAGATCAGAATATCGTCGATGAAGACTATCACGCACTTATCCAACATGAGACTTATATACTCGATTCATGAGATCCATGAAAGCTGCTGGTGCGTTGGTTAATCCAAAAGGCATTACTAGAAACTCGTAATGTCCATAGCGAGTTCTGAAGGCTGTCTTTGGTACATCCTTAGGCTTAATTCTTAACTGGTGGTATCCTGATCGTAGATCAATCCTTGAGAAGAGGCTAGCTCCTTGAAGCTGATCAAAAAGGTCATCTATCCTTGGGAGTGGATACTTGTTCTTGATGGTGACTTTGTTGAGCTCCCGATAGTCGATGCATAAGCGCATGGAACCATCCTTCTTCTTTACGAACAACACTGGTGCTTCCCAAGGTGATACACTCGGTCGGATAAAACCTTGATCTAACAAGGCTTGCAACTGAGTCACCATCCGGTAGGGTGCCTTTGATATTGGCTCTGTGTTTGCCAATAAGTCGATTTCGAAATCGATTTCTCTCTTGGGTGGTAATCCAGGCAATCCATCCGGGAACACATTTGGAAATTCCTTAACCACTTGTATGGATTTAAATTCAGTTTTCTTCTTTTGTTCTTCGTCCATGATACATAAGTTGATCTCTTCATCATCGATTAACTCGAATGAGTTCAACTTAGACGTGGATTCTCCCCTGAACACTATTTCACCTCCACTTTGATCCTTAAACTTCACCTCTTTGTGTCTACAATCCACTAGAGCTTTAACAGATGTTAACCAACTCATTCCTAAGATTACTTCGTACTTGCTCATTTCCAAAACTATTAGGTCACATTTAGAGCAACTTCCTTGTATCTCCATAGGATAATCCTTAAGCACTTCTTTGGTTGTTACTATGCTTCCGGTAGGTGATAAGATCATATTTTATATAAATCTTGATGATCAAAAGATGCTAGAATGGATATTTGTTTTGATTAAATTTTATGTTTCAGGACTAATTTGAATAAAGAAATCAAAACAAGAGAATTTGAATTGAAAAGAGGAAAAATTGAAGTCAAGGCCGGCAATTCATCATTGAAAGCCGCCGGCTTTTAGACGGCGTAAAATCCAAGGCCGTTGCAGCACAGCCAGCTTTGCCCAGCACAAGTTAAACACATTCAAAGCCGCCTCAAAGCTGCCGGCGTAGAAGATGAAGAAGCCAGCGTACATGAAGGCCGGCAGCCCAGAACTGAAACATCACCAGCTTTGAAGGAGTTACATTATAAGCCGGCATGAAAGCCGCCGGCCTTGAGGCAGCGTACATCATAGATTGAGACATGAAGATATCCAACGCTTGGTGAAAATGAAGCAACACATCTGTTGGAATGCCTACGCCGGTGTTAAAGCCGCCGGCTTTGGACGGCGTTCGTTATAAATCAGCCCAACGCTTCATTTCTGACTACATACGCCGGCTAGATCTACATCTAAGCCGCGGCGTTGAAGCGGCCTACATTGTAACTGATATTGAAGGCTGCCAGTGCACTGCCTGCGCAAAGGACAATTTGAAGATACGCCGCCTGTAAGCCGCCGGCGTAGGATCCATAACGGCCGGCGTACATTGTGAAACAGCAAAGTTCATTAATGTTTTTCACGAAATTTTTCCTATAAATAGGGGGTCTTCCCCTCACTTCAGAATCATCCAAGTATCCAACCAATATCCATTCCACATACAAGTAGCTCTAGAATATTTAGAATAGGCATTTCATAAGAGATTTTTGAAGAGATATTTGAAGTTATACAAGATTTGCAAGTGAAGCTTTAGTATTTTGAATTGGTGATTTCTAATCTTATTCTTTTTATGCAATTCATATACTTGAATATTCTGATCATAATGAAATCATTTGCAATTTCTTATTTGATTGTTGAATCATCATCCATGAGTAGCTAAACCTTTTTGTGGGAAGTTGATGAAGCTTTAAACATGCTAAATGATTTTTGAATCCATGTTATAGATATTTAGAATCATGAAATATTCATATTGAATTCTGATTATTCATCATGTTTTGGTGTATAAGAATTCTAATAACTCGGAAGGGAAATTAGTGTTCATATGAATTCATAAATTGAGATTAAATTGCAATTGCGGAAGCGGCGTAGTTTAATCTAGTTTAGAAATTGTCCATGAATATTAATGCAATGTTTTATGTTGATTTCTCACTAAGGAATTAGGAGATTTTAATATAAAGTATTAGTCAATTATAGAATCGGGAGATTTATAATTGTAATTTTGATTCCACTAATGATTTATTTAACGGAAGTTATTGAATTGTTTTGTGGTTTAAAAGGTTTTCAAACTTTGTTTTTAAATCTTGATAATTTCTTATGAATGTTCATGAATCTAATTATCATTATAACATGAGTTCAAGTTGATTGGCAATAGTTTAAAGTGGATTCTGCTCCTTCCCACACTTTTCACCATATCCCTCTCTTTAAAAAGCTCATTGCATTCATATAGATAATTAGTTAGATAAGTAGTTTAACTTAATCATCTTAAAAAGATCAATTGCCTAGATATTAGTATTAGTTGATAATTGTCTAGTAGTTAGTAAATCCTCGTGGGATCGACACTTTATTCATGCTATATTACAATAGAAGACCTAGTACGCTTGCTAGAAATATGCTTTAAAATTCAATACTTAACAGCACATCAAGTTTTCTGGCGCCGTTGCCGGGGATTTATTAATATTAGACTAACTTCAGCTTTGCTAGTAGTTTAGGTTTGAATTAAGTTTGAAAATTTTCCTTTTCTCTTTGCAGGTTTTATGCGAAGAAGTAGAAGTGCTGAAATTCTACCTTTAGATCCTGAAATCGAAAGAACCTGCGACAACAGAGAAGAAGGAACCAAAGAAGAGGAGCAATGGCAGAAAATCAAGATAACAACAACCAATTGCAACCAGCTGCTCCAAGGGCAATTCGAGACTATACGGTGCCTACTATTCAAGATCCCGCCATACGAATGCCCACTGTGGAGGCAAACAATTTCGAGCTTAAACCGTCCTAATTCAAATGGTTGAATCACATCAATTTGGGGATATCCGAATGAGACGCCAGATGAACACCTTGCCAAATTCTTCAATACACCAACACTGTCAAACTCAATGGTGTAAGAAACGAAGTCATCCGACTTCAGCTTTTCCCTTTCTCTCTTAGGGATAAGCTTTGGTATGGTACAACTCCCAACCTCTAGATTCGATCACTACATGGGCTGATCTAACAAAGAAGTTTCTAAAGAGATTTTTCCCTCCAGCAAGAACCGCCAGATTAAGAAATGAAATATTCCAACTTCACAAATTCCCTGGAGAATCATTATATGATGCTTGGGAAAGATTCAAAGAGGCGGTCAGAAAATGTCCACACCATGGTTTTCCGATAATCTACTAATTGAAAATTTCTACCTCA
Organism: Combretum micranthum; assembly: GCA_024138025.1. NCBI lineage: Eukaryota > Viridiplantae > Streptophyta > Magnoliopsida > Myrtales > Combretaceae > Combretum > Combretum micranthum. The sequence continues at coordinate 24,578 of JAMXBD010000602.1, forward strand.
GTCTTGATGAAGCTTTAAGGTCATTAATAGATGCTACATCGGGCGGATCACTGATGGGGAAGACATATGAGGAAGCTAGTGAGATTATTGAAGAATTAGCTTCTGCTGCTCATAATTGGAGTTGTGAAGAACAAGATCTAAAGTAGCATCATTGGAAGATAAAGAAGATATATCACAACTCAAGGCTCAAATGGCAACCCTCATTACTCAAGTAAGTAAACTCACAACTACAAATACTTCCAATAAAAAACAACAAGTGTTTTGTTGTGAGATTTGCTCAGGACCACACTCCTCTTTGAGTGTCCACATGGATCATCTTCAAATGACGAGCAGCTTAATTATGTGGGAAATTTCCAAAAAGGCAATTTTGGAAACACATATCATCCGAATATGCGAAATCATCCAAATCTTTCATATCGGAATGATGCCAATGTTCTAAAGCCACCACCTGGTTTTCAAGGACAAGGATTTATGAGAAATGCCCCACCTCAACAGCAAATTCAATCATCTACTGATGCATTACTGAGGATTTCATTGTCACACACAAAACTCACTCAACAATCAGAATGCAATCATTCAAGATTGCAAGGGAAGCTCCATCAACTTGCACAGGAAGTGATTAAATAGACCATCCGATCTTTACCAAGCAACACAGAGGAGAACCCCAAGTCTGTAAATGCAATCACATGAGAAGTGGAAAGGAAATTGCTCCAGTTGAGGAAACTACTAAAGATCAAGAGGAAATTCCACCACAAAACAACAAAGGGAAACAAAAGGGAGGAAACTATTCAAAAACCACCTAAGGTGAAATCATATGTTCCTCCTGTTCCTTTTCATGAAGATTAAAGCAACAAAAGCTTGATGAGCAATTTTCAAAATTCTGGATGTTTTCAAAAAGCTGCATATCAACATTCCATTTTTAGAAGTAATTCAAGGAATGCCTTCCTATGCCAAATTCATCAAAGAATTGCTGTCTACAAAAGGAAGATTGATGGAAATGTGATACTCACTGGAGAATGTTCCATGATTCTATAGAAACAAACACCCAGTCTGCCTACTAAGCTCCGAGATCAGGGAAGTTTTACTGTTCCTTGCACCATTGGTGATTGTTATTTTGATAAAGTTTTAATTGATTCTGGTGCAAGTATCAACTTATACCTTATCGGTATTTAAAAAATTAGGACTTGGAGATTGCAAAGATACACATGTAACTTGCAATTGCTGATAGAAGGGTAAAATACCCTAGGGGTATTGTAGAAAATGTCCTAGTTAAAGTTGACAAATTCTTTTTCCCTGTGGATTTTGTAGTGCTTGACATGGATGAAGATAGGGAAGTTCCCATGATCTTGGGCAGACCGTTCCTTGCAACAGGAAAAGCACTAATTGATGTGGAACAAGGGCAACTTACATTGCGAGTGATGGATGAACAGGTTACTTTCAATGTCTATGAGGCAATGAAGAAATTTGATGATACCGATGCCTGTTACACCATCAATACCATTGATGAGTTGGTTTCTGAATCACTTGAGGAACAAACTGGTCTGGAGACTATGGAGTCCATCTGAGAGCCGTGGACAATTGGAGTGACGATGAAGAGGATGAAGATAATGAAGATGTACTGTCACGTCCAGTAGGTATCCTAAACGTAACAGCTCGCCACATACTAAGTAAGACTCTCGAGTTCTCTACCCGAGTCCTTCGGGAGTCTTAATTAGATGTAAAGCGTTCCTTTACGACAATAGAATACTCCGACAAATGGAGTTAAGCAGTTTAGCGTGGCATTCAATAGCCATAAATAATAAATCAAAACGCATAATTATAGTTTATAAAATCTAAGGGGCATTCCCCCGCAAAATAATAACAAGTCCATTACAGTCATCCAGAGTCCTTAGTTTCCAATGGAAGTCTATACAAAAAGAAATGGATTAAACTTCTACGGAAAACTCCTATCTCCGGTACCTGTGTTGTGGCTTGCCTCGGCCTAAGCCATATAAAGCGTAAGCTAACTAGCTTAGTGAGTAATAACTTCCATAACACAATTAAATACAATCATTCAAACAAGTGATTATTCAAGCAAGTGTATGCACCATACAAATGGGATCAACAAACATATGACCAGCCGGAAATCATATGTGGATGGACTTGCGCCCTCCATCCCGGGTTAGCAGATTAACGAATCCTTCAGTACGACGCCGTTTAAGCTCAGGTTAACTGATTAAAGTTTGTTTTTATGGATCACGATAACCACACATTTGTTTTATGGATCACGATTAACCACACATTCGTTTATGGGTCACGAAAAACCAACCAATGCAAATGCTCCAACCCCATCGTGATATGAATGAATTCAATTTACATTTGAAACCGAATATTCGTTAATTCATTCTTTCAAGTGACCAACAAGTGTTTGCAGACAATCATCATAGGATACTAACTAATCAGTCAATAGCTTAACACCGGTTTCGATATTCCTTATGTTCCCAATTCACATATCAGCAGTAAACAAACATATATAATTCCCATACCCCATCATGCATATACAATTCTTTTTATCTTTGCCTACACCACTAGTGCCACTACATTACAATCACATTCATTAACTAAGAGTGGAAGTAAAACTCACTCGGCCATTGGACGCCAATCTTCCTAGTAGTAATAGTCGGAAGGTAGAGTGTCGTCCTGCTCGGGATCACCTACCAAGCAAGAATAATCCTAATGAGACTCTCATTATGTAACTAAATCAAGCTATACCATCTAAACTATATGAATTCGGATTTCTTGCTATTTGTGGAAGTTCCGACTTAAAACGGCCATAACTTGGTCATTTTAACTCGGAATTTCGCAAATTTTATATCGATCTCTATCTACTTCGAAAGATCTATCTATTTCTAATATTTAATCCAAGTTTTGAAAATAGCAAGGTCACGGAAAAGTGGATCAGATCTGTTCCGCAAGTGTTCCAATCTCAAAAATTTGTTTTGCTTTCGATAAGAAATGTTCCTAGTTGATGATTCATGCATGAATGATATGGGATGAATTACTAATATGAATGCCATGTGATGAACTTATATGCATGGTCATAATAATTTTTGTGATAATAAACTCATTATGAACTCTTAAGTGTTGGAAAGTTTCCCATAAAGATTATCTAAGAAGCTACTCTTTCCACATTATACTCCTTAGGGTTTCTTTGGCTTTTAATCTTGTAATCCACTTATTATTTATCTAAAATAAGTTCTCAAAGTCTATTTAATCATGGCCTCCATTCATGCATAAAATTTCCCATTTTTCATTTGGAAACATGTCTTTGAACTAGCTTTTTGTAAAAATCCGAATTTTCTAAATTTCATTTTCTTGCAGTTTTCTTAAGGAAAAATTATCTAATGCATTAAAAATGAAGCTCCAATATGTATATTATCTAAGGACTTTATTTAGCTTATAAAACATCCATTTAGACTTAAATACCAAGTGTTCTTGTAGGCATGAACTTGAGTTACGAATTTTAACTATTGATCAACATTCCAACATTTCTCATTCTAACTCCACCACTTGTTTTACATTCCTATCATGCCTAAACATCTAAACTTATAAGAATCTTTCCTTCAATATATCTATTACACATACCTTCATTTTTCTTATGAAACATGAGTTTAAAAATGATTTTGGGGGTTTTTGAAGTAGGGTTTCCATTTCATCCGAATTTTCAACATTTCATATTTGACAAAGTCCTTCCTTTTTCAATGTTCTTGCCTTCCATATGTGAATATTTACATCTCTATATATACACAAGACTACATTTTTATGATCATCAATGCATGGAAACAAAAATATCTCTATGATCATCATGTTCATGAAGTTGTGAATGTCTAAACCTTAGATCTACTATATATAGTGTATAATCATGGATCTCATGGCATGAACAACAAATATATGCAAGATCTCTACTTTACATGCATGAACAAGTTGATATTTCAAACAAAACTCATTCAAAGGCTAGATCCACTTCTTGAGATGGCTTGAATTCTTGTAGTAGTGTTTTCATGTCCCTTGCTCATGCTCATGGGATTTAGATGAGAAAATACACAAGAATAATCTTGCCATAACAAGATTTAGGATGAACAAAGCTAAATATACATACCAAAGGGTCTTGAAGGAGGAAAGAAGAAGAAAACAAGTTGGAAAGTGAGAGGAAAGGGGGAGGGGGAATGCTCGGCACAAGAGGGAGGAGAAGAGAGTTTTTTACTTTTTTCAAACTTTGAAATAAGAAGAAATGAGGAGAGAGAGAGAAAAATATGTATATATATGAAGTGAATTAGGGTTTAGTTGAATAAAATTTGCAAAAATAAATCAAATGGGAAGGATAAACAAGGGAGGGGCGCGGCCATCCATGTGTGTGTGTTTTTGAAAATTGAAATTTGTAATTTAGTAATATTAATGTAATAAATGTGATAATTATTTAGAGAAAAAATTCCTTGAAAAGAAAATTGAAATGAGTAGTTGTAAGGATCTAAGAATAGGGTACGGGTAGTGTGTAGTGTAGGTTATACTTGTGAATAGTAGACAAGACATCGGCTTTACCGGTTGTACCAAAAAAACGGGAAAAGCTATAACTGTAATTTTTATGGCTCGGAAAATTATGAAATTGATATTTTTGGAATCCTTATAAAATTACGGTTCTAATGAATATTCGGAACATTTTTCTGAATCCGTGGCCCGGGGCACGCTTTTCCGTAATTGGGCTCGGGAAGGCCCGGAAATTGAAAAATTCCAAATTTAAAACTCTCAAAGGTTTGAAATGTACTTTGGAACAATTCAAATTCATTTAATTTATAATATTTATTTTACTATGAAACCGAAGGAAAGCCGGATTTAGGGTTCTTAGGCTTCACTCACAAGATCAACCTGATCGGCTTAGGGTTTTCGCTTCCAACTCCGGGGTTTCCTAGCTACCGAGAATACTGGGTTTACAACCTCCCACCTTAAATAAAGTTTTGTCCTTAAAACGGAACTGACGTACCTTGTCCTTCGAATATCTCGGGGTACTTCCTCCGGATTTCATCTTCCGCTTCCCAGGTAGCCTTTGAGTTTTCTTATCCAATATCTTCACTGGGTGCTCCTCATATGTCAGGTTTTCCTTCAACTGGATTGTTCCAATTCCAAATCCTTTCGGGGTCGGCAACATATCTCCTCAAAACTGACACATGGAATACATTGTGAATCCCGGACAAATTAGTGGTAGGGCTAGCCGATACCCAGATCTCCGACTCTTTCCAGGATCTCAAAAGGTCCAATGTATCTCGGGCTTAACTTCCCTTGTGTACGCATCCTCTTGATACTTTTAATTGGATTTATCTTCAGGTACACATGATCACCACTTTAAATTCAAGCTCTCTTCTTTTCAAGTCTGCCCAGCTCTTTTGTCGGTCCTGAGCTTCTTTCATTTTCCGCTGAAAAACCTCACTTATCCGCGGCTTCTTGTACCAATTCCGGCCTAATTGCTACCTTTTCCACTTCATCCCAAAACAAAGGGGACCTACAACGCCGTCCATACAGGCTGCATACGGTGGCATCTGGATGGTGGAGTGATAGCTGTTATTGTAGGCAAACTCGATTAGGTGTACATGACTATCCCAATTTCCTTTGAATTCCAAGGCACACGCCCTCAGCATGTCTTCTAGGGTTTGGATCGTCCGCTCAGACTGTCCGTCGGTCTGAGGATGATAAGCCGTACTGAAATGCAATTTAGTGCCCAGGCTCTTCTGCAAGCTTGTCCAAAACTTGGACACGAAATCCGGTCTCTATGAGATAATCCCTGCAGGTATGCCATGTAATCTTACGATCTCTCTAATATAGATCTTGGCTAACCTTTCCATTGAGTAGGTCATATTTATGGGTAGGAAATGTGCCGACTTAGTTAACCGATCCGACTATCACCCATATTGCATCACAACCCGATGGAGTCTTAGGAAAACCACACACAAAATCCATGGATATCTGATCCATTTCCATTCAGGAATGGGTAAGGGCTTTAGCAATCCGCCCGGTCTCTGGTGCTCTACTTTTACCTGTTGGCATACTGAACACTTCATTACATAATCTGCCACATCTCGCTTCATTCCATTCCACCAATAGCAACTTTTCAAATCTTGGTACATTTTGGTGCCTCCCGGATGCATGGTATATCCGGAGTTATGTGCCTCGCTCATTATTTCCTTCTTCAACTCCTCGTCCGCTAGCACGCACAGCCTTCCGTTCATTTGGATCACATCTTCATCATCTACGGCAAAGTCAAGGTACTTTCCTGCTTGGGTTTCCCTCTTTATCTTTTGTATTACGCCGTCATACCTTTGGGCCTCCTTGATTCTCTCTACAAGGGTCGGTTCCAGCGCCAAGTTGGATATCTCGAGCTCAGTGCTTCGGTCTATGAACTCAATCCTTAGCTTTTCAAATTCCTTAATCAACTCCTTCTGACTTGTGATCAAAGCGGCTACTTCCCCGTGATTCTTTCGACTTAGGGCATCCGCGACTGCATTTACAATCCCTGGACAGTAATTTATTCCCAGATCATAATCTTTTATTAATTCTAGCTACCTCCTTTTTCTCATATTTAACTCCTTCTGTGTGAACAGGTATTTAAGGCTTTTATGATCTGTGTATATTTCACACCTTTGCCCATACAGATAATGTCTCCATAACTTCAAGGCGAAGACGATGGCAGCTAATTCCAAATTATGCGTAGGGTAATTCTGCTCATGCGGTCTCAATTGCCGAGAAGCATATGCAATAACCTTCCACTCTTGCATCAAGACGCATCCAAGGCCATTCCTTGAGGCGTCACCATGTACCGTATAGGACTTTTCCGGGTCCGGTAGAACCAAAATCGATGCCGATACCAATCATTGTTTTAGTTCCTGAAAACTTTGTTCCCTCTTGTCCGTCCAAATGAATTTCTCATTCTTTTGAGTCAATTGAGTCAGTGGCTTGGCTATCTTAGAAAAATCCTTCACAAACTTGCGATAGTAGCCAGCCAATCCCAAGAAACTTCTTACTTCGGTAACCGTTTGTGGTGGCTTCCAATCCACTACAGCCTTGATCTTTTCGGGGTCAATTGATATCCCATCACCGGTTTCTACATGTTCGAGAAATGATATCCTGTCCAACCAAAAGTCACACTTGGACAGCTTGGCGTACAGCTTATTATCCCGTAAGGTTTGCAATGCCAAACGAAGATGTTCCTCGTGTTGTTCCCTGGTCTTCGAATATATGAGGATGTCGTCTATGAAGACTATCACACACTTATCCAAAAGTGGCTTGTAGACCCTATTCGTAAGTCCATAAATGCAGCTTATGCATTAGTCAGCCCAAATGACATTACCAGAAACTCGTAGTGTCCATAACGAGTGCGAAAAGCCGTCTTAGGTACATCCTCAGGCTTAATCCTCAACTGATGATATCCCGAACGTAAGTCAATGCGTGAGAACACACGAGCTCCTTGCAGCTGGTCAAACAAATCACCAATTCTTGGCAAGAGATACCGATTTTTGACAGTCACTTTATTCAATTCCCGGTAGTCGATACACAATCTCATCGATCCGTCCTTCTTCTTCACAAACAAGACGGGTGCGCCCCATGGCGATACACTTGGTCTTATAAATTTTTGGTCTAGAAGTTCTTGTAACTGCGTCTTTAGCTCCTTCAACTCAGCCGGTGCCATCCGGTATCGTGCTTTAGATATCGGTTCTGTGTTTGGAGCCAAAACAATCTCAAAATCAATTTCTCTTCTTGGCGGCAATCCCAGCAAAATTTCTGGGAACACATCTAAGTATTCATTCACTACCGAAATATCCTTTTCCTCACGGGTTTCCCCTTCATCCAAGACACCTTGAATCGGTATTATCTCCTCATCCTTCATCATCAACTCAAACGAGCTTAGATCAAACCTTCTTGGGACTAAGGTTTCTCCCACAAATTCTACTTTTTCTCCCGATTGATCATAAAAACATATTGTCCTCTTTTGGCAATCCACTATTGCCTTCGCTCTACTTAGCCAATTCATTCCAAGGATGACTTCGTATTTGCTCATTTCCAACACTATTAAATCACTTTTGGAGTGGTGACCATGGATTTCCAATGGACAATCTTTTATCAGCTCTTGGGTTGACACAACACTCCCTGTGGGGGTCTTAATCCTCAAGCTAACCGTGGTCGTGGCTATAGGCAATCCGAGTCGGTTGGCCAAACTATAGGTGATGAACGAGTGGGTCGCTCCCATGTCAAATAAAACATAGGCTTCCATGCTATTTACTCGTATGTGTCCTGAGGTCAATAAACACCCATCACATATGGACCTTAAAATACTCTTAAGGCTATCCACATAAGGTCTCTACTTCCAGCTTTCCATAATATATTCAATTTCATTTAAACAATACTCTAAATTAAATAACTTAAATTTCAAGTTAGGAGGGGTTTCCGCTACTAACTGTCACCAGGCCGCCATCAGCATTCTCGCTTTGATCCAAAGCTGCTAACTACCTCTTCATCTTCGTCTCTTCCACCATCCATTGGCCTTCCAAATTGTACAGCCTCATACCATGCATCGTGAAGCTTGCCCGACTTCCGCTCTTATTACCAGACCTCATGGGGTTGGTATTACTCGAGGTTCCGAAGGGTCGGGTGGCAGCTTTTCCGTTGAGAAAATTTGGAAGCTAAGTGCCCTTTCTCCTTGCAAATAAAGCAAGTCACTGCCAGCTTCTTCGGGCACGTATAAACCATGTGGCCACCATCACCACAAAAGTAAATTTGTTCCTCAACTGCGGGCATTGCCTAGGCGCATGCGTCCCCTTATATTTCCAGCATGTGACATTAGTCTTGAACTGGGTCGGCCTTGCTGCTAGACTCCTCTTTAAACTTGGTACGGCCTGTACCTTTTTCCTTTGAACCCTGAGCTTGAGGCATCAAATGGCCTCTTTCCAAATACCTCTTTTCAGGCTCCTGATATTTCCTTTTTCTAGCCCCTTCAATTACCCGGGCCTTCTCTACCATTTCAGGGTAGGTCCTTACTCCAAACTCTTCCAACTTAATCCGTAACTCCTCATCTAAGCCTCCCAGGAACACTTGCTTCTTCAACTCTTCGCTATCCCTGAAAGACTTAGGTGTATACTGCAGCAAGTGGACGAACTCAATCTCGTACTGTTCTACCGATCTCCCTTCTGCTTAACATGGAGGAAATCAGCACTATATTCACCTTCAAGCTGAAGGGAAATAATTGTCAAAAATTCCCGGCGAAAGGTTTCCCAAGTGGCCGGGGAAGTCAAATTCTTCTCTTGGAGTCCCACCAGACTCGTGCATTATACCTCAGCATATATGTCCCATATTCCAACTGCAATAAGGTGGAATCTCGTATGCAGCAAAAGAACGCTCAACTTGAGCCAACCAGTCCTCGCTTCATCCGGTTTACCGAACGCTCCATCAAAATACCGGTTGCTCTTAATAAAGTCCGGTAAGGCTTCGGTGGGGTCTCCTGTATGGCGGGGGTGGCGGCAATGGCACATTATAGGAATGCTCCTCTTGTGGAGCCGGTGCCTCTGCAGTCATTTCCCGATGATCTGCGGGCGGTGGATGTGGGCCGAATCCCGGGCACTTTGCCTGGGTGTGGGTTCTGAACTGGATTCTGATTCTGATGAATGTATTCAGAAGATTGGCCAATTGTCCAATCGCATTTAACACATCACCCTGTTGGTTTTGGGGTGCAGCTCCTTGGGGGTTAGGTTGTGGCATAGCCGGTTGATCGGCTTCGTTTGAATTAGACCCTTGTTCCCGATTCCGAATTCGCGATTTCGTCTGTTTATACAATGTTTAATGAATTTTTAGTATCTTTAGTAAGTTTTAAATTTCGAAGGAACAAGATTATTAACAAATTCAAAATTGCGAAAATCTGGAAATCAAACTCGGAAAGAAATGGAATTCATAAATCCATAAAATCATAAGGAAAATAAAATAAAAGAAATAAATAATAAAAAAAATTTCACACATAGAGTAACAAGTCGAAACTTCATAACAATAATGTGAATGAATGAATGTTTATGTGATCTATATGCGGTTGATGTTCTTTATGCCTCATGACTAGTATGCATGCTTTTCACAACTCCTTTCTTTAAAACAACTTGACCTTTTCATTACTTTAGTGAGCCATACAACAATATTACATCAAGATTTGGTCCCCAAAATTTGGCTAACTAAGTTCCAATTTCGATTCTAACAATTCCTATTCCTGAACATGACAAAATACAAGGAAAAAGGAACAATAAAATACTAACTATCCTGAATCCTAAGGCAAATTGGCATCCCGCATTGCCTACTACAAAAATAAGAAAATCAGGACTCCTCTTGGACTTCATGGGTTAGCTAACATCCCGGTCTCTACTCATCACTAGAGTCATCGGGGGTCGGGCTAGGAGGTCGTCTCCTGCTGGTAGAACCACCATCGTCCTGTCGGACGAACAAGCTAAGATACTCCCTCGTGGTCATCCTCCGCTTCCTAGCGGGTCGGACTAGAGGCTCTGATCTTCACTTTCTTTCTTCTTCTTCAGTTCCTTGCCCCTCCTGCGGGCTTACTTCTTCCTCCTCACCTCCTACCTCGGGCTCACCTAGTCGGTTCACCTCTACTTCAGGCTCTCTCACAGGCTCTTCTGCCACATTTTCAGCTTCCATAGGCACTGGGGCCTCCGGTTCCACTACTGCTAGGTCAAGCACAGGTGGGTTCTCACCCTCAATATACACATCTCTCCATACCCTGGATCTACCTCGGGTTCTACCCTCCCACTATCCGGTATATCCAACATCCGGTTAAAATCCCATATAATTTGATCGGGTTCTGGGTTTACCTGCATTTCTGGTTCAACAGCGGGGTAGGGGTCCTAGGTACCTCATTCTCTTCCCAGTTAGGATCCTCCTCAGGTCCTCTTCCTCTTCTTCCTCTTCTTCATCCTCTCCAATCACAGGTGCCCCATTCAATTGCATACCTATATCAATAGCGGAGGTGGAGCTATCACTCGGGGTAGAAGGATATCTAAGTAGATCGCATGCCAGTGATGTGATTCCATGCGTCTGCTAAATTCCAGTCAGGATGATCATACAATTATAATGGGCGTACACATATAGAGGTCCTATGGGGATCCATACTCTAAAATCTGAAGGGTTCGGGTTCCTCCACCTTCAGAATAAAAGTAGCTTCCCTAGTCATGGCTCACGCCCATAATCAACCATGATCCTCTCTAAAGTATAAATTGTCTCCAATTTTGTCCAGCTCCTTCTTCCCATGGGATCATACCTCAATCGATCCACTACTGAGGCCCATCTAGTATATCTCAGCCCATCCTTCCATAACTTGTACATCTCCCCTATAGTCCGGGGATGTCTGGCTAAAGAAAAATCTTCACACAGTTCTCTTAGCCTCAGCCTATATTCTACTATTGTCTCATCATTTCTCTTCGTGAAATTCCTAGCCCTCTCCCTGGTCTCACCCAGGGAGACCTACATCAAAACAATACTCCTAATCAGACTTAGCAAGAAAACGTTTAACTCCATTTAACCTATTAATTAGGTTTCTAAGTCCGATTTCTTTTAAAACCCGAGTCCTTCGGGAGTCTTAATTAGATGTAAAGCGTTCCTTTACGACAATAGAATACTTCGACAAATGGAGTTAAGCAGTTTAGCGTGGCATTCAATAGCCATAGATAATAAATCAAAACGCATAATTATAGTTTACAAAATCTAAGCGGCATTCCCCCGCAAAATAATAACAAGTCCATTACAGTCATCCAGAGTCCTTAGTTTCCAATGGAAGTCTATACAAAAAGAAATGGATTAAACTTCTACGGGAAACTCCTATCTCCAGTACCTGTGCTGTGGCTTGCCTCGGCCTAAGCCATATTAATTCGTGCTGCAATAGATAAAAACTATGGGGGCGTAAGCTAACTAGCTTAGTGAGTAATAACTTCCATAATACAATTAAATACAATCATTCAAACAAGTGATTATTCAAGCAAGTGTATACACCATACAAATGGGATCAACAAACATATGACCAGCTGGAAATCATATGTGGATGGACTTGCGCCCTCCATCCCGGGTTAGCAGATTAACGAATCCTGCGGTACGACGCCGTTTAAGCTCACGGTCAACTGATTAAAAGTTCGTTTTATGGATCACGATTAACCACACATTCGTTTTATGGATCACGATTAACCACACATTCGTTTTATGGGTCACGAAAAACCAACCAATGCAAATGCTCCAACCCCATCATGATATGAATGAATTCAATTTACATTTGAAACCGAATATTCGTTAATTCAATTCTTTCAAGTGACCAACAAGTGTTTGCAGACAATCATCATAGGATACTAACTAATCAGTCAATAGCTTAACACCTGGTTTCGATATTCCTTACGTTCCAATTCACATATCAGCAATAAACAACATATATAATTCCCATATACCCCATCATGCATATACAATTTCTTTTTATCTTTGCCTACACCACTAGTGCCACTACATTACAATCACATTCATTAATTGAGAGTGGAAGTAAAACTCACTCGGCCATTGGACGCCAATCTTCCTAGTAGTAATAGTCGGAAGGTAGAGTGTCGTTTTGCTCGGGATCACCTACCAAGCAAGAATAATCCTAATGAGACTTTCATTATGTAACTAAATCAAGCTATACATCTAAACTATATGAATTCGGATTTCTCGCTATTTGTGGAAGTTCCGACTTAAAACGGCCATAACTTGGTCATTTTAACTCGGAATTTCGCAAATTTTATATCGATCTCTATCTACTTCGAAAGATCTATCTATTTCTAATATTTAATCCAAGTTTTGAAAATAGCAAGGTCACGGAAAAGTGGGGTCAGATCTGTTCCGCAAGTGTTCCAATCTCAAAAATTTGTTTTGCTTTCGATAAGAAATGTTCCTAGTTGATGATTCATGCATGAATGATATGGGAATGAATTACTAATATGAATGCCATGTGATGAACTTAATATATGCATGGTCATAATAATTTTTGTGATAATAAACTCTTATGAACTCTTAAGTGTTGGAAAGTTCCCATAAAGATTATCTCTAAGAAGCTACTTTTCCACATTATACTCCTTAGGGTTTCTTTGGCTTTTAATCTTGTAATCCACTTATTATTTATCTAAAAATAAGTTCTCAAAGTCTATATTAATCATGGCCTCCATTCATGCATAAAAATTCCCATTTTTCATTTGGTAAACATGTCTTTGAACTAGCTTTTTGTAAAAATCCGAATTTTCTAAATTTCATTTTCTTGCAGTTTTCTTAAGGAAAAACTTATCTAATGCATTAAAAATTGAAGCTCCAATATGTATATTATCTAAGGACTTTATTTAGCTTATAAAACATCCAATTTAGACTTAAATACCAAGTGTTCTTGTAGGCATGAACTTGAGTTACGAATTTTAACTATTGATCAACATTCCAACATTTCTCATTCTAACTCCAGCACTTGTTTTACATTCCTATCATGCCTAAACTCATCTAAACTTATAAGAATCATTCCTTCAATATATCTATTACACATACCCTTCATTTTTCTTATGAAACATGAGTTTAAAAATGATTTTGGGGGTTTTTGAAGTAGGGTTTCCATTTCATCCGAATTTTCAACATTTCATATTTGACAAAGTCCTTCCTTTTTCAATGTTCTTGCCTTCCATATGTGAATATTTACATCTCTATATATACACAAGACTACATTTTTATGATCATCAATGCATGGAAACAAAAATATCTCTATGATCATACATGTTCATGAAGTTGTGAATGTCTAAACCTTAGATCTACTATATATAGTGTATAAATCATGGATCTCATGGCATGAACAACAATATATATGCAAGATCTCTACTTTACATGCATGAACAAGTTGATATTTCAAACAAAACTCATTCAAAGGCTAGATCCACTTCTTGAGATGGCTTGAGATTCTTGTAGTAGTGTTTTCATGTCCCTTGCTTCTCATTGGGATTTAGATGAGAAAACACACAAGAATAATCTTGCCATAACAAGATTTAGGATGAACAAAGCCTAAATATACATACCAAAGGGTCTTGAAGGAGGAAAGAAGAAGAAACAAGTTGGAAAGTGAGAGGAAAGGGGGAGGGGAATGCTCGGCACAAGAGGGAGGAGAAGAGAGTTTTTACTCTTTTTCAAACTTTGAAATAAGAAGAAATGAGGAGAGAGAGAGAAAAATATGTATATATATGAAGTGAATTAGGGTTTAGTTGAATAAAATTTGCAAAAATAAATCAAATGGGAAGGAAAAACAAGGGGAGGGGCGCTAGCCATCCATGTGTGTGTGTGTGTGTGTGTGTTTTGAAAAATTGAAATTTGTAATTTAGTAAATTAAATGTAATAAATGTGATAATTATTTAAGAGACAAAATTCCTTGGAAAAGAAAATTGAAATGGGTAGTTGTAAGGATCTAAGAATAGGGTATGGGTAGTGTGTAGTGTAGGTTGTACTTGTGAATAGTAGACAAGACATCTACTTTACCGGTTGTACCGAAAACACGGGAAAGGCTATAACTGTAATTTTTATGGCTCGGAAAATTATGAAATTGATATTTTTGGAATCCTTATAAAATTACGGTTCTAATGAATATTCCGGAACATTTTTCTGAATCTGTGGCCCGAGGCACGCTTTTCCGTAATTGGGCTCGGAAAGGCCCGTAATTGAAAAATTCCCGAATTTAAAACTTTCAAAGGTTTGAAATGTACTTTGGAACAATAATTCAAATTCATTTACTTTATAATATTTATTTTACTATGAAACCGAAGGAAAGCCGGATTTAGGGTTCCTAGGCTTCACTCACAAGACTCAACCTGATCGGCTTAGGGTTTCGCTTCCAACTCCCGGGGTTTCCTAGCTACCGAGAATACCGAGGTTTACATGTACCAATGATCAAAACCAGATATTATGAATCTTTGGGTACAAATGAGCAGAAGCAAGTTCCGTCTTTGATGCAGCCACCGACCTTGGAACTGAAACCACTTCCTGACCATCTGAAGTATGCTTTTCTTGGAATTGGCGATACTTTGCCAATTATCATTTCATCTGCATTGACAGATAGACAAGAACAACAGTTGATTGATGTGTTGAAAAAGCACAAAGAAGCAATCGGATGGACCATTGCTGATATCAAGGGTATTAGCCCTACCATTTGCACTCACAAAATCCTTATGGAAGCTGAGTGTAAACCTACAGTTCAACCACAAAGGAGACTTAACCCAACACTTAAAGAAGTTGTCAAGAAAGAAGTTTTGAAGCTGCTTGACGCAGGTATCATCTATCCTATCTCCGATAGTAAATGGGTTAGTCCGGTTCAAGTAGTGCCAAAGAAAGGTGGTATGACTGTAGTGAAGAATGAGCAAAATGAATTGATTCCTACTCGTACTGTGACTGGGTGGAGAGTTTGTATTGATTACAGGAAGTTGAACGATGCCACTCGAAAGGATCACTTTCCACTTCCCTTCATTGATCAAATGTTGGAGAAACTTGCAGGGCATGATTATTACTGTTTTCTTGATGGATATTCTGGATACAATCAGATTTCTATTGCACCCGATGATCAAGAGAAAACAACATTCACTTGTCCTTATGGCACATTTGCTTTTCGAAGAATGCCCTTTGGACTTTGCAATGCACCTGCTACATTTCAGAGGTGTATGATGGCTATATTCTCAGATATGCTTGAGAATTTTATCGAGATATTTATGGATGATTTTTCAGTCTTTGGAAAGTCATTCGATCTTTGTCTTGAGAATTTAGCTCGGTTCTACAAAGATGCAAAGATACCAATCTGATCCTGAATTGGGAAAAATGCCACTTCATGGTTAGAGAAGGGATAGTGTTGGGTCACAAAATTTCTGCGAGAGGAATTGAAGTGGATAAAGCCAAAGTGGAGATTATTGAGAAGTTACCACCACCCACGACTGTTAAAGGAGTCAGAAGTTTTCTTGGACATGCTGGCTTCTACAGACGATTCATCAAGGACTTCTCCAAAATTTCCAAACCTCTTTGCAACCTTCTGGAAAAAGATGCGGTGTTCAATTTTGATGAAATGTCTACAGGCATTCAATTTATTAAAGGAAAAGCTCATTTCCACACCAGTGATCATTGCACCAGACTGGGAGCTTCCTTTCGAACTCATGTGTGATGCCAGCGACTTTGCAGTTGGAGCGGTACTTGGTCAGAGACGAGGTAAGATCTTTCATGTTATATACTATGCAAGTAGAACACTAAATGAGGCCCAGAGAAATTATGCCACTACTGAGAAAGAGCTTTTAGCTGTTATCTTTGCATGTGATAAATTTAGGCCTTATCTGATAGGTTCTAAAGTTGTAGTATACACTGACCATGCAGCTCTCAAGTATTTGTTTGCTAAAGCTGATGCAAAACCTAGGTTGATTAGATGGGTTTTACTACTGCAAGAATTTGATCTTGAAATTAAAGATAAAAAGGGAACTGAAAATGTTATTGCTGACCATTTGTCTAGACTTGAATCTGATAGTCTCGACATTCCCATCAATGAGAAGTTCCCTGATGAACAATTGCATGCAGTAGAGATTCTTGATTTACCATGGTATGCTGATATTGTGAATTATTTGGTTAGTAAGATTATCCCATATGGTTTGTCATATCCTCAAAAGAAAAAGTTTTTGCATGATGTAAAATACTATTTTTGGGATGAACCATATCTGTTCAAAAAATGTGCTGACCAAATAATTAGAAGATGTGTGCCTGAATCTGATCAGCTTAGCATTTTAGAACACTGTCATTCAAAAGAAGCAGGAGGACACTTTGGTGTTCAAAGGACTGCAGCAAAAGTATTATCATCTGGATTTTATTGGCCTAACTTGTTTCGTGACTGCAGGAATTTCATTATGTCATGTGCTCAATGTCAAAGGACAGGTAACATTTCTAAACGACATGAATTACCACAAAACAATATTCTGGTAATTGAGCTTTTGATGTTTGGGGGATTGATTTTATGGGTCCTTTTCCCTCATCTTTTTCAAATAAATACATACTTGTGGCAGTTGATTATGTTTCAAAATGGGTTGAAGCTGTTGCTTTACAAACAAATGATGCCCGAGTAGTTTTGAAATTTTTGAAAAAGAATATTTTTACCAGATTTGGTGTGCCCAGAGCTATAATTAGTGATGGGGGGTCTCATTTTTGTAACAGGCAATTTGAAAAACTTTTGGCAAAATACGGTGTTACACATAAAGTGACTACCCCCTATCATCCACAAACAAGTGGGCAAGTTGAAGTTTCTAATAGGGAGATAAAAAGGATTTTGGAAAAAAGTTAATGCATCAAGAAAAGATTGGTCTTCAAAATTAGATGATGCATTATGGGCTTACAGGACTGCTTTTAAAACCCCTATTGGAATGTCTCCATACATGCTTGTTTTTGGTAAATCATGTCATCTTCCTGTAGAACTTGAGCACAAGGCATTTTGGGCCATAAAATTTCTTAATTTTGATGAAAAAGCTGCAGGTAAAAACAGATTGCTCCAATTGAATCAGCTGGAAGAATGGAGAAATGAGGCATTTGAAAGCGCTCGTATCTATAAGGAACGAGCAAAGAAATGGCATGATAGGAACATCATCAAACGAGAATTTTTTCCTGGACAAAAAGTTTTACTTTACAATTCTCGTTTGAAGTTGTTTCCTGGAAAATTACGGTCAAGATGGTCGGGACCGTTTGAGATTGCAAGAGTTTTTCCATATGGAACGATTGAATTAAAGACTGAGGATGATCGGACTTTTAAAGTGAATGGGCAACTGCTCAAACATTATTTTGAGGGGAAAATCTTGACAGTACTACTACTGTCATGAATCTCAAAGAACCATGATCAGGTCAGGAAAGTCGGGCTAAGCGACTTTAAACTAAGCGCTTCTTGGGAGGCAACCCATGTCTAATTTTAGAGTAATTTTTATTTGTTTTGTTTTTACTAACTTAGCTATTAGTGTGGCAGGATATATTTTGAAAAAAAAAAATTAATTGAAAAGGCTAAAGGCCGGCTCAGAGCTGCCAGCCTTAAGCAAGCTTTGAAAAACATGACAAGGCCGGCTCAACGCGTCGGCTAGGAGTAGTGAGCACCGCAAAAGAGGCCGGTAGTGGAGAGTTGAAAGCCGCCGGCTTAGTTGCCAGCGTGAAACACAAGATTTAGGCCGACTTGGGAAAGGTCTAGGCCGCGGCTTATATGCCGACATTGGAGTACAAGATTTACGCTGGCAAGGGAAGGTGAAGGCCGCCGGCTTAATGCCGGCGTATATTGCAGATTTCTTGGTTTCTGAAAATTCCCGATCAAGGCCGGCATCTGGGATTTAAAGCCGCCAGCTTTATGCCGGCGTACCCATTTAGGTCGGCAGAGTAAATCGATAAGCGGCCAGCTTTGAGCTCTCGGTATGTATTTTTCCACTTACACTAGTTGTAAGCCACCGGCATACATTGCAGAAATGCCGGCGTACATTATGCAGAAGCTTAAAAAAGGTACGAATCTCTCTCTCTCTTTCATTCTCTCATCCTCATTCTCCCTCAATCACTCTCAAATCAACAAGTTCCATCCTAGTTCATCATTCCATTGTGATCAATCCACCTGATCAAGTAAGTGTATATCACCTTTGTTCTTAGTTTTCAATCGAATCCATTATATTACATGAATGTTTGTTCAATCTGTTGATAAATGGGTTTTTGCTAAAAAAGTGATATTAGCTTCAGATTTGATTATTTTGATGATGTGTGGATTAAGTTGCAATCTGTTATATACATGTTTATATTTGCTTAATCAATTTGTTGATCCTTTTGTTATATTGATCCATAATTGCTGCATCAATCTGTTAAAGAAAATTAGGGTTCTTGAGTTGTGTAGAGCGTTTCAAATTCGAATTGTGGCTTTGTGAAATTCTTTGAACAGCTGCTGAATTAGATTGTTTTAATGTTAGATTAGTAGCTCCAATACTTGCATTGTGTTAAAATTTGTTAGAATTGAACTTGGAATTGGAATTGTGCTCAATTTTGATACAAATTCTGTATGAAAATGTTTTGGAACTTTAAAGGAAAAATTTTTGAAAAACATTTCAGTTTGAAGATTTGAAAATTCCAACGTTCAATTCTGAGCTGGCAAGCCTAAGCTGCCAGCTTTGATTGTATTTTGCAAGTGTAAATGCCCCATACAAGTTCATGATCAATAGCTCCACTAATTATATGCCTATTATTTCTAAAATTGTTCTAGCTCATGTTTTAGGCATAAATTAGAAATTGATTAAAATTGTGCATTCCTTAATACTAATTGAATTCAAATTATTGCAGGAATGGCCCAAAACAAAAAAGACCAAGAACGGGTGATGCTTCTACATCGGGTTCAGAGACCCGAAATCTGCTGTCTAGTCAGCAGTATGTGAAGGATAGAAAGAAGAGGCTGATCAAGAATGATTTTATAAATATCCAGTATTTAGACTGGTGCCTGCTGGATGAGTTTAGTATGGTAGACAGAATTCGAGAAATTATTCAAGATCCAGCATGGCTCAGACTGTTTGACCTTCGGGAGCCTGCTTACAAGAATCTGACGATAGAGTTCTTGTCTACGGTCAAAAATATCCCAGACCGTGAGGAGTCCACCTTCCAATTCCAGGCCTATGGACAGATACGGGAAGTAAAATTGAAGCAGATAGGCCACATTATGGGACTGTATGATAGTGAGGAAGAGAACAGGACTTTGCCAAACAATTGGCCAGAGGACATGACACAGGAGGCTTACTGGGCCCACCTAGTTGGTCCTGGATCAAACGAGCATTTTGTCCCATCAAAGTCACTGGCCACGTCATTCCGTCCTGTTGAGCACAAGCTGCTCCATCACATTGTTGCATACACCCTGAGCTGCAAGAAGACGAGTCACAGCAAGGTGACTACATTTGATATGTTTTACCTGTTTAGCCTTATTAGAGGTTACAGGATTGATCTCGGGGTGGAGGTAACAAATTTTATATACCGGCAGGCTGAGGACAAGAGGACCCGAGGTCTGGGTTGTGGAGGCTACATCACTCGGTTATTGAAGGGGATGAATATTTTTGAGCCTCCACAGGATGACGAGGTGTATGAGTGCAAGAGGATCACATCTGCACCATTTAGAGGCTGGGGATTACTGAAAAACCCCAGGCCAGCACAGCCACCGGTATTGGAGGAGGTTGAGTTCCAGGATATTTTTCCTAGAGACGTCCCATTTGAGATGACATCCACATCTGCTCCTCCTCCTCCTGCAGGCACTTCATCAGCATACGGTATGGACCAGCTTAGGCTGGATGTTGAAGAGCTGAAGCGCCAGAGTCAGGAGCTCAGAGATAGTCAAGAAAGGGAGAGGAAGAAGAATAAGAAATTCAGGAAGACTATCTTTGAGGCACTGAAGACGGCCATCTGCTGCATTAGCCAAGAGACGAGGACTGGCTTGACTTACCAGACTTCATCTGAGTCACATCACTCAGATAGGGTCAGTTCAGAGTATACTCAGACAGCCAGCTCAGGAGCTACTGCGAGACACACTCCTGCGGGCAGCAGCAGACAGAGCCCGGGGCCAGAGAGCTAGAGACCCTGCTAGCTCTTATTTGATCTTATTTGATGGCTATATTTTTATTATTGGCCTGTATATTTATTGAGTACCCAAGTTCCTGTGGGTGAACTCATTTATTATTTTTCTGCTTTTATTCTGCTTTTATTTTGTTTTTGTTTTTCTTTGTAGTGATTACATGAATCGAGCAAAGCAAATCTCTTGCAATGCCAATTTTGATGACTATGAATCGACTGACTTCAGGGAAGTATCCAATTCATTTCTTATTCCTTTCCTCTATTTTATTTGTTGAAAAACAGTGAGGACACTGTTTAATTGAAGTGTGGGGGAAGGGATAGAATTACATGAAGTGTTGAAATGATGAATATGATATGTTTACTGTTGTTTATATTGAAAAACCTTCACCTTGCATTTTTGGTTTGAAAGCAAATCATGAGGAAATTCTACCAAAATTTTTTCAAAAATCTCTTGAATTTGGAGATAGTACAAAGCAAAGAATGAAAATCAATGAAATTGACTTGTGAAAGTATATTACTCACCTGCTGTTGTGATTGGTTTACTAAGTAAAAATTAAGTTGTAAAATCCTTAAGGAACAAGTTTGCTTGATTTTTAACTTTGGAATTTGAAATTTAAGAGCTGGTCGAGTCCTTTTGTTGAAAAATAAACAGGTCTATTTCTTGGAAATTTTAATTTGTATATATTCTTTGAATTTTAACACTTGGTGAAAGAGGTAGAAGAAACTTTTAAACTTAGTGATCCTTCATAAAAATAAGTCTTTGATATTGTATTGCATTCAAAAGAAAGAAAGAAACAAGCATAGCCACTACTCCTCTGACTTGAAATTTGAGTTATGAGTATCTGAACTAATGTTAAAGTGAGGAAGAGTTCTTAGGGGTATTTTGAAACCTGGTCACTTAGGTGATGAGCCTGGGATGTGCGACTCAATGAACTCACTGTAACGAGAAGGGAAGATGGCAAAAGTTCAATTCATGAGCTTTGAAAAAACAAAGATGGAGGCAAAAACCTCCCAAAAAGAAAATAAATGCTTGAGAAAGAAAAGAAAAATGAATGCAAAATATGCAAAGGAAGGAGACTTATAATAAAGAAGGAGAAATTCTAAGGAAAAAGTAGATACCACATGCTTTCATTTTGTGTTACGTAGAATATATATAAGCTAGAAATCCAAAGAAGTTTAAATGAGTATTTTTCCTTAGTGGATTGAGTATTTGCTTTTGAATAGAATGTTCCTTTGTTAAAAGTTGAGATTAAAACTTGTTTTGTTTGGATTAGCTTCTAAATTTTGATTATAGTACTCTAATTACAAGAAATTGGTATGGTTAGAGCTGTAGATACAAGAAAAACAAGTTAAAGAAATGGAGATTAAATTGGAAAATTGTACTATCTATAAAGAGATTTCATTTTATTCTTCATTTTGCTTGAGGACAAGCAAAAGTTCAAGTGTGGGGGAATTGATAAGATCATATTTTATACAAATCTTGATGATCAAAAGATGCTAGAATGGATATTTGTTTTGATTAAATTTTATGTTTCAGGACTAATTTGAATAAAGAAATCAAAACAAGAGAATTTGAATTGAAAAGAGGAAAAATTGAAGTCAAGGCCGACAATTCATCATTGAAAGCCGCAGGCTTTTAGACGGCATAAAATCTAAGGCCGTTGCAGCATAGCCAGCTTTGCCTAAAAGAAGATTCAACTACCCTCAAAGCCGCCTCAAAGCTGCCGACGTAGAAGATGAAGAAGCCAACGTACATTAAGGCCGGCAGCCTAGAACATAAACATCACCAGCTTTGAAGGAGTTACATTATAAGCCAGCATGAAAGCCGCCGGCCTTGAGGCAGCGTACATCATAGATTTGAAGCGACATGAAGATATCCAACGCTTGGTGGAAAATGAAGCAACACATCTGTTGGAATGCCTACGCCGGTGTTAAAGCCGCCGGCTTTGGAACGGCATTCGTTATAAATCAGCCCAACGCTTCATTTCTGACTACATACGCCGGCTAGATCTACATCTAAGCCACCGGCGTAGAAGCGGCCTACATTGTAACTGATATTGAAGGCTACCAGTGCACTGCCTGCGCAAAGGATAATTTGAAGATACGCCGCCTGTAAGCCGCCGGCGTAGGATCCATAACAGCTGGCGTACATTGTGAAACAGCAAAGTTCATTCAATGTTTTGCACGAAATTTTTCCTATAAATAGGGGGTCTTCCCCTCACATTCAGAAGCATCCAAGTATCCAATACTCCAATTATCCATTCCACATTACAAGTAGCTCTAGAATATTTAGAATAGGCATTTCATTAGAGATTTTTGAAGAGATATTTGAAGTCATACAAGATTTGCAAGTGAAGCTTTAGTATTTTGAATTGGTGATATCTATTCTAATTCTTTTTATGCAATTCATATACTTGAATATTCTGATCATAATGAAATCATTTGCAATTTCTTATTTGATTGTTGAATCATCATCCATGAGTAGCTAAACCCTTTTTGTGGGAAGTTGATGAAGCTTTAAACATGCTAAAATGATTTTTGAATCCATGTTATGAGATAGTTAGAATCTTGAAATATTCATATTGAATTCTGATTATTCATCATGTTTTTGGTGTATAAGAATTCTAACAACTCGGAAGGGAAATTAGTGTTCGTATGAATTCATAAATTGAGATTAAATTGCAATTGCGGAAGCGGCGTAGTTTAATCTAATTTAGAAATTGTCCATGAATATTAATGCAATGTTTTATGTTGATTTCTCACTAAGGAATTAGGAGATTTTAATATAAAGTATTAGTCAATTATAGAATCGAAAGATTTATAATTGTAATTTTGATTCCACTAATGATTTATTTAACGGAAGTTATTGAATTGTTTTGTGGTTTAAAAGGTTTTCAAACTTTGTTTTTAAATCTTGATAATTTCTTATGAATGTTCATGAATCTAATTATCATTATAACATGAGTTCAAGTTGATTGGCAATAGTTTAAAGTGGATTCTGCTCCTTCCCACACTTTTCACCATATCCCTCTCTTTAAAAAGCTCATTGCATTCATATAGATAATTAGTTAGATAAGTTAGTTTAACTTAATCATCTTTAGTTTAACTTAATCATCTTAAAAAGATCAATTGCCTAGATATTAGTATTAGTTGATAATTGTCTAGTAGTTAGTAAATCCTCGTGGAATCGACAATTTATTCATGCTATATTACAATAGAAGACCTAGTACGCTTGCTAGAAATATGCTTTAAAATTCAATACTTATACAGCACATCAGTAGGGGTCTTAACTCGAAAACCGGTAGCGATAGTATCTATGGGCAATCCAGTTTGTTTGCCAGGCTAACGGTGATAAAGGAATGCATAGCTCTCGTGTCGAACAAAGCTTAAGCGGTTTGACTAGCTATGTGTATATGTCTTGCACTCAAATTTTTATACTCATCATGAAGCTGGTATACTTAAGCTAGTTGCGGTATAAAGCTTTATATTTCTAACATAAGATTAGATCATAGGGTACTTAATAACTTGCATCAAAGGTAGGGGAGTTTGATTCTAACTTGTTACCAGTCCATAATCTGGGTCACAATCTCCATCCATGGCTGCTAACTCTGCTCCTTCGTCATTCGACTCCTCATATACCCACTATCCTTCTAAGTTGTATATCCTCATTCCGTGGACAGCTGCTCCAGATAGGTTTGAGTTGTTCCCTCCACTTCCATTCTTTGCCGATGTAGCTCTTCCCGTTGAACCAAACGGTCTGGCTGGGGCATTCTTTCTCTGTGGGCATTCATTGGTGAAGTGCCTAGTTTGCTTACATACAAAGCAAACAGTGGAAGCCTTCTTCGAGCAATCACTGATCTTTGTGGATTTGGATAGTGTTCTTTCTTACATTTCCAGCATGTCACTTTGACCTCGGATGCCTCCTTGTTACCACTAGCACTTACTCTGAAACTGTGGAAGGGTTTAAACTTTGTGCTTTGGAAGCTGGGGCTGTAGCTATCTTAAGCCCTCTTTCCGAACACAAAGGTTCGCTTCTCTGGTCCCTTGCTTTTCCTCTTTTTGGCTCCCTCTATGATACGGGCCCTTTCAACCAACTTACAGAGGGTCCTTAAATCCAACTCCTCCAGAAGTATCTTCAAATCTTCGTCTAGGCCACTTAGGAAGACCTATCTCTTCAATTCTTCACTATGCCTAAAAGATTCTGGCTCATATTGAAGTAGACGACTGAACTCCGTCTCGTATTATTCCACCGCCCTTCCTTTCTGAGATATGTGGAGGAAATCTCTGCTGTATTGCACCCTTAAACTTCCAGGAAAGTAGTTTTCCAGGAATTCTCTTCGGAAGGTCGCCCAGGTCACTGGTGGCAACAATTCCCTACTTTTTGACTCCCACCATATTCTGGCATTGAACCTTAACATGTAGGTGCCATAATCCAAGCGAAGATGATGGGGTACTTCATATGCAGCAAACGACCTCTCAATCTATGCTAGCCAGTCTTCCGCTTCATCTGGCTTTCCAAAACTTCCATCAAAGTATCTATTGCTCTTGACAAAGTCTGGTAAAGAACTTCTGTAAGGTCGAGGCAGCGGTGGTGCTGGTAAAGGAACGATTTGAGACTCAGCTTCTGGTGGTGCAGGTGCCTCAACTGTCGCTTTTGGTGCATTGGCAGCTGGAAGTGGCATGTTTTGTGCATGCTGCATGAAGTTGTTGACTAGACCAGCTAGTTGATTTATTGCAGCCCAAACGTCATCTTGTTGGTTTTGTGGGGGATTTGGTGGTGCTGCTTGTTGACCTGCTGGGGGATTTTCTGGTTCAGCTGGAACATTATTAAAGGCGTGTCGTTCACGTCTTCTACCTCTCCTACCTCGTCTGTTAATTATTTTAGTTTTAGACTTCTTAAATCTTCGAAAAGAAATCGGAAATATCGCAATTTGCATAGAAAAATAATCAAGGTAATCAAATCCAAGGACCATGAAATCAAACATAGAATGATTTGCATTAAAACAAAAGAGGATAATGTTCCTTACATAATTTGAGAAGGTTTATAACCATTCTCAACAAAAGATAATTGTTCAAAATAGGAAATACTTACAACACATCATTAAAATAAGAACATTCATGCATTAAAACAAAAGATATGACTATCCTAGGAAAAGGCTTGATTTGGACTTGTTGGATTGTGCTCATTTTACTTCACTTCTTTCTTTTTCAATCTTCCTCTCTGGATGGAGCTAGGTTCATGCTCCGACTAGTAGATCCGCGATGCTTCTTGACAAATTGTCATAAATACTGGCTCACGGACATCCTTTTTCCTCTATATCTTGAGGTGATTTCCGCCTGAGACGGCCATACTTCTTCATGCACGGAAGTCCTTTCTCCTTGAGTAATGTTGTTTGTTTCTTCTTGATCTCCTCCTTCAGGTGCCATTGCTATGGTAGGGGTTTGAGATCGGCTTCTCAAAAATCCATTTGGATTGAATTCATGCCTCCATTGTTGGTTATCTCTCCTTCCTTCTTCTTCTGAAACGGAAATCATCATTGGGTCATTTCTTGCTGCTGTCTCCATGGGAAAGGCTTGACTCAACCTTCGCAGGGGTACCGGACTGGGAATCAGGGGACTTTGTTCCTAAGGAGTTGTGGACGGATTTTGCTCTGGTTTTGGGTTTTCGCTGGGGTCTTCTTCAGGATCATCTTCTGTTTCTCCATTTCCTTCATTCCTTTGGGCATCTTCCATGATGAAATCTTCGTCTGGGATTACTTCTAACTGCATTCCGATAGAGTTTGGTTGGATGCTACATTCTGATGGCATGGGGATAATATATCTGTAGGCGGCATACCAGTAGAATCGTTCCTCCATGTCTGCCATTAGCCAATCAGTGTGATCTGCCAGCTCATCATGTGCGTAGATATAAAAGGGTCCTAATTTGTTCCAAGTTCGGAAGTCTGGATCCTGTCGGGTTCCTTCCGCCTTTAAGATGAAAGTCATCTCTTGTAGCATGGTTTCTCTGTACATAAAAACCATCATTCTTTCTACCACGTATATGACTTCTAAGTCGCTCCACCTTCGTCTGCTTACGGCATCGAATCGTAGCTCTTTGGGCAAGTTCCTCCATAAGGAATGTTTCAAACCTTTCCTACATAACTTAAACATTTCTTGGGCGGTTCTGGGTCTTCCAACTAACGCAAACTCTTCACATAGGACTCTCAACCTAAGATGGTAGTTCACAAAGGTCTCATCTGGGTTTTTAAGGAAACGTCGGGATTTTTCCTTAACTTCAGGGATGGTTAGCTATAAAAATGGAACAAGAAGAGGATCTGATCTTAAACTTAGGTTCTAACTTCTACTATCTAACTTAGAGTCTATTTCTACTATCTTTTATCTAAAACTTGGGCTCTGATACCAACATAAACTGTCACGCCCCGGAGGGTACCTTAAACGTAGCAGTCCGCCGCATATAATGTTAAAGCTAATGAATGACAACCTTAGTCATGCAGGAGCTTCGATACTAGATGCAAGGTATGCTTTCAAGATAGTAGGAGACTCACAGGGGTATTACATTTAAGTAGATAATAAAAGCAAGCAAGAACTTATATAAATAAACATAAGATTTCCATAAATAATATCCTTACATCATCTTAGGGGCATTCCCCCGCTTTAATAGTCTTTCAAAATAATAACAACTATAACATAAGCCTACTATAGAGATTTTTCCTGGAAGCCTATGTTCAAAACTTAAATACATAAAGCTTCTCCCAAAAACTCCTAGTAGCTTATACTCGTACCTGGCATACGGGGCTCATTGGGGCCAACCAAAGGTAATCGTACTGTAACAAAAAGCTATAAGGGTATAAGCAAAACTAGCTTAGTGAGATAATTCCATCTATAAGACATTTCCATAATTCATACAAGTATTTTAATCAAAACATATGAGAATGCATCAATCATATGAACACACAAGATACACATGATTAACCGGAAATCAAGTGTAGCATAGATTTAACGTGCTCCATGACAAGGGTTGGGAGGTTACAGGCCCATACGACCATCAATATCTGCAGATTTACCAACTCCTACTTGCTCTGTAGACTTTCCAGCTCCTACTAGCCCATGTAGACTTTCCGGCTCCTACTAGCCACCACTACCATTTCCTCATTTCCCCACACGAAGAGTAGTAGTGAACAAATGTGACCATGTGTATGATATGCATGAATTGATTTCAGTATAAATTTAACCAAAGATGTTTAGTTTAAGTTAAAAGCGATCAACACAATTTTCATCATATCAATACAAGAATCGTAATTTATTTATCAAACCAACTTCCGATATTCTTGACTTGTATTCAATCATTCATAATACCAAGTCACACAACAATTATCCATTTTATCTTTTTCTTAATTGCTAGTGCTACTAATTACAAGTACAAAATAAGGAAATGTAACTTAGTAAAAGGAATAACTCACTCTATGTCGGTAGATCCTAATCGAAGTAATCCTTCGGAAAAACGATATCGGGTCCTTCTCCACCTAAACAAGATGAAATATCCAAAATGATTCTTTCATGAAGTTTCTATCTTAAAGATCTTAAACTTTTCTAAAAATCGCGGTAAAATCGTATAAGAGGAAATTCCAACTTAAAATGGCCTTAACTTGTTCATTTTAACTCGAAATTTCGCATATAATATACCGTTTTCTATCTACTCGAAAAGATCTACACATTTCTAAACTTGTTTTCATAAAACTAAGTCGTTTGGGTCCCAAAAAGGCAGAGACCAGATTTACCACGAATTTGTAAAAACTTGATTTCTTCCTTTTATCAAAAGCTCACTTGAAGAAATAGATTTTTCCAAATATTTTTGTAAGCTTTTTGAAAGGAATAAACATATATGTAATGACTCATAACAAATGTATGAAGTAAATGAAGTTGTCTCACTTTATGAAAAAGTAAAGTTTTGAAAGATTTTGAAACTTGAGAACTCTTGAAATATTCATTTGCTTTTAAAATTATCTTAAGTTGTTTATAATGAGTATTTCTTTTCTTTTCCTAAATTTTATTTTCTTAATCTCCTTATATTCCTAAGAAATGATTTCCTAAGCTTAGCTTCCAACACTTTTTGAAAGTAGTAACACTTCTATATTTAGAAAAATAATTTCTTGATTTCTTGAGATCATTTTATTTTAATGAAAAGGAATTTCTATCATTTGAAGAAAAGTGAAGTTGAAAAATCTTTGTTTACTTTTTTAATAGTGTTATGTATGTTTGTAAAATTCCTTATGAACTCCTCTAAATTTTATTTAAGATAACTTCTTAATTTTGTAGAAAACATTAGCTTCTTAATTTTATTTTCAGAAAAAGAATCTTTATTTTTAAGAAAACATTTCCTCATTTATTTTGTTGAGACAAAACCATTATGTTCATGCATAAATATGAATCATAAAGTTATGAAAATATAAAGAAACATAATAACTTGAAAGAATAAGCTATTGAGAAAATAAATAAAGTATTGGGACCTTAGCTTCATCAAGGTACTGTAGGACTAAGAAAAGACTAGTCCCTAAAAGAAAAGAAAATGTTTTGACTTGATGAGGACAAGTTTAAGACTAGAAAGACTAGTCTTATAAACAACTTGAAATTAAATAAATTGCAAGGAAGTAAATAAATTGCAAGAAAATTAAATAAATTGCAAGACAACGAGCTTATATGCTCTAAATAATATATATAGCTATATAGATATATTAGATAGTTATAAACATAAAGCAACATAAAATTTAGATTATGAACAAAAACAAAGTATGAACCTATTATTGCTTTCTTAACCTTCATGGTTTTAGAAAACACACACTAAGTTCATACTAAGTAGATGAACATATGAAATTTTGAGAGAGATTTGAGTATAGTAACGTTAGTGTAGAAGAAGTATGAAAGAAGTGGAAGTATGAGGGGGTATTTATAGAAAAATATGGGAGATAAATTGTGTTAATTAAATAAATGAAAAACAAAACAAATGGGAAAGAAAAAGAAGGGGGCCGGCGCAAATCTTGGTGTAGGAGAGAGGAAAATTAACTTTTTTGTCTTTTGATTAATTAAAAGTAAGAAATGGAAGATGTGAAATTGTATTGCAAATGAAAATGTGTAAGAAATAGGTGTATGGGTTGTAAGAGTAGGTTGTAAGAAAATGTAGAGATAGATGAATAGTGTAGAATAGTAGAAAATAGTGTAATATAAAGTAGACATGACAATTAAATATCGGTAGTAAGAAAATACGCGTATAAATACGATATCTGATATTTTTAGCTACCGAAAAATTATGAAATTGATATTTTGAAAATCTTATATTTTTAAGAGTCTAACAGTATATTCGTAATATTTTTCCTATTCCGGACTCCGGGACATGTTTTTCATGAACTGTGTCCGATTGGGTTCAAAACGAGTTTCGGTTTTACTAAACTGATCTTTTTAGGCTTCCTTGGATAATTACGAACTATTCTACTCACTAAACTTTTTCTTACTTTCTTAGAGTTTCTTAAACGGTGATGCCAGGCTTAAGCGGTTACGGTAAAGTAGGGTATTGTTGACTTTAGAAATCCGGTTGACTTCCAATTAGAGTTTAAACTTTAATTCAAATCCAAAATTTCAGGGATTTACAATGAGAGTTTTCAAACCAAGATTTGTTGAGTAATGGTCATTGAAAAATTTTATAGGAAACTAACAGGAAAAGTGACGCTAATATTGAAAATTTGTAGAAAGAAAATAGAGAAATTTATATCTATCATTAAAAAGTCATTAAGGAAAATAGTAAGATAAACATAAAATAATCCTTTGAAAACAAAAGAATCAAAATATTCATTATAAAGAATTTACAAAATGGATTTCTTGTAAATAATGGTTTTTCTAAACTACTAACTAAAATTGTTTTACTAAAGAATTTTTGGGTTGGACAATAAACACTTGAGCATGGACGAAATATAAGCTATATATCTATAAAAAGGAATTTCTTAACTATATAGATAATTAAGTATTTATCAAAGTAATTTTTGGATGATTTGATGTTTGAAACAAATGCTTTTAGGATGGGAAAATTCGTGATGAATCTGATCGCCACTGTTTCAGAGCCTAAACAACCTAATTTGATAAAAATAGTTTTAGAAATAGAGAGATCTTTTCGAATGGATAGAAATCGATATATTATATGCGCAATTCAGAGTTAAAGTGACAAAGTTATGGCCATTTTAAATTGGAATTATCTCCTATGCAAACTTTGACGTTTTTATGACATAGTTTTGTCAAATTTCAAGAAAGTTATCAAAAAATACTCATTTTTGGTATTTTTCTTGACTAGCTGATCCCAAGGATTATTTCGACTAAGTGGATTTTTTGTTCGACTCATCCATTTGGAAGAATTATCGCCATGGCAAGTGAGTTTATTTCCTTAATATGTTACTTGATTGTGCTTGTATTTTAGTCGCACTAGAATTAAGAAAAGACAAATTGATATGTATGTAAAAGTTGTTGAAAGATTCTAAGAATATCGAGGCAGGAACCGATTGTAAGAAATTGTTTGTTTTAGTATAGAACTTGATATGTATGAAATTCTATGATCACCTTAAAGTTGATAATAATGATGCTATGATATCTTCAATAAATTGATTCATGCATACCACGAAGTGAGTCACATTGCATTGGGTTATTATCCTTGGGTGAAAAGGATAGTAGCACGTTCGAAAGCAACACTTTGCAGCTATGATCGAAAGCGATTGCTTGGCGACATGGAATCAAACCAATGCTTGGTGGTAAACCGAAAGCATGGCTCAACCCGAGTAGACTTAATATACTTGGAGATAATGATCGAAAGCATAACTTAACAAAAACTACTCGTTTTGAGATTACTTATCACTAAACCCTGAATGGAGGATGTAAATCCATTCAATATATAGTTCCCAGAAAACTATATGCTTTGCTTACTCAGGTGTATGTTGCATTTCACTTGAATACTTAAATAACTTGTTTGAATGATCACTACGTAAGAATGTGCTTATGGAAATAATTCTCACCAAGCCTATTAGCTTATACCCATATAGATATCTTTTGTAGTTTAACTATTTGTGGTTGAGGCCACGTGGACCCTACAGCCAGGTATTTTTCCCCTTTTTGGTTAAAGAATTTTTAGATGAAATTTAGCATTAGTCTAGATGTTTATTTCATAGAAAATTTCTTGTAATAGCTTATAGTTATTTTGGCGGGGAAATGCCCCTAAGACTTGTGAGATAATTATTATGAATGAATGAATATTATGATTTCTTTTTCTTGAATTGTTATTGTATCTTCTTAAGCTTCATATTTCAAAGTATGGTCCTCTAAAATTGTGAGAGCACGTCTTACACTTAATATTGAAGCTTTTGGGAATGACTTAGGTTGCCATGCTTAAGCTTTAATATTAAGTGTGGCAGACTATTACGTTTAGGGTACTCTTTGGGGTGTGACACCAACTCTGCCTCAACAACAGGCATCAACTGAAGCATTGGTACATAGGAGCATGCACTCCCAAAATGCACCGTTACCTCCACCCCTACCACTTAGGCTATACAAGAGCTTGTTGCCTGAGTTTATCATAAGTAACCATTATTTTGAAGAGCTTTCGGTAAGCCATATGAGGCTAAAGACTGGTTTGCTCAGATTGAGAGGTCTTTTGACACGTTTGAAGTCTCGCATCACCTGTAAATCAAATATGGGACATACATGCTAATGCTAGAGTATGGTGGGAATCAAAGAGAAGGGAATAAATGACCCTAATCACTTAGAAATGCTCAGATATGAGTTCTTGGAAAATTATTTCTCGGGGAATTTGCAAGTGAAGTATAGTGCAGATTTCCTACATATTGCTCATAAAGGAAGGACCATCGAGCAGTATGAGACCGAGTTTAGTAGACTGCTACAATATGCTCCTGACTCTTACAAATATAGTGAGGGGTTGAAAAGATAAGTCTTTCTCGGTGGATTCGATGAAGACCTGAGAGTGAAGTTGGAAGAATTTGACATCAGGAGTTACCGGGAGTTGGTAGAAAGAGCTCAAGTTGTGGAAGGAGCTAAGAAAAGGAAAAGAAGGATAGAGGAGAAAAAAGCCCAATCTTTGGGAGAAGATTTCATGGTAGATCTAGTTCCATACCCCCACAAAAGAGATTCAAGTTCTCCAACAATTTTAAAAGCAATGTCAATAGTGGAAAGCCAGTAACCAAACCCCCCAGCTGCTGGAGGTGCAATGGAGCACATTTTCGCAAAAGGTATCCATAGCTATTTGGAAAGTGTTATTTCTATGGGGATACAAATCATAGGATGCCGGAGTGTCCGAAAAAGGCAACTAACACCTGCTTCATCTGCAAGCAAGTGGGACACTTCGTCAATGAATGCCCACAAAAAAGGAATGCTTTGACAAGGTCTTCTAGAGGAGCTATACCCATAAGAACTGGGAATGGAAATGCAAGCAGAAATAAATCTGGATCTACTGCTTCAGGATTCAGAGTTTATAACATGGAAGGAAAATGGAAGAATGAGGAAATAGATGAGGAGGAAGGAGATTTGGCTGCTTTGGAATATGCACAAGGCTACAATTGTGACTTGATGACCGATAAGCCTTGAACCCTTTTGTTGTTTAATCTTTTGTTTCTTATACTATAAGAGTTTTAAGAGTAATGGATAAATAGATATGTGAATAGAAATAGTAATCCTTACATTAAAAATGCAAGAAGCGTAGAATTAGGATGCTAGAATGCTTTTGCTCTTTTTTATTCAGGAGCAACACATTCTTTCATTACACCTAGTCTAGCTAAGAAGAATGAACTACCAATAACTACAACAACTTCCAACTTTAAGATCAAAACCCCTACGAGAAGTGTTGTTGTAACCCAAGAAGTGTTGAAGGATTGTCCAATAAGGATACAAAGACATCCATCCACTTGTGACTTCCATGGTGATGGAGTTGAGCAAATATGAAGTAATCTTTAGTATGAGTTGGTTATCTCTTGTTAAAGACACAATAGATTGTCGCAACAAGAGCGTGGAATTCGTGGACAAAGAAGGAAAGAAGATGACTTTCGTTGGAGAATCTACAATCCTAAGGAAAGAGGAGTTATATTCGTTTAAGTTGCTGGAGGAAGTTCTAAAGGAAATGGATCTCTACATTGATGACATGGAAGAGGATAAAGAGAAACCTATCTTGGAAGATATTCCCATTGTCAATAAGTTTTAAGATGTTTTTCCCGATGAATTGCCTAAACTACCTCCAAAGAGAGAGATCAATTTTGAGATTAAATTAATGGCCAATACGGAACCAATTTCTAAGGCACCATATCGAATGGTCCCAGTAGAGTTAAAAGAGTTAAAGAAACAGCTACAAGAGCTTTTGGATCAAGGTTTTATAAGACCAAGTGTGTCACCATAGGGTGCACAGGTTTTGTTTGTAAAGAAAAAGAGATCGATCCATGAGATTATGCATTGATTATCGAGAGTTGAACAAAGTCATAATCAAGAATAAGTACCCACTCCCTAAGATTGATGATCTCTTTGATCAACTACAAGGAGCGAG
The DNA here is from genome assembly GCA_024138025.1 of Combretum micranthum. Taxonomy (NCBI): domain Eukaryota; kingdom Viridiplantae; phylum Streptophyta; class Magnoliopsida; order Myrtales; family Combretaceae; genus Combretum; species Combretum micranthum. The sequence continues at coordinate 58,833 of JAMXBD010000602.1, forward strand.
CATGTTTTCTCGCATTGATTTAAGGTCAGGATATCATCAATTGAGGATCAAACCGGAAGATGTTCAGAAGACTGCTTTCCGAACTCGTTATGGACACTACAAGTTTCTACTAATGCCTTTTGGTTTGACCAACCTACTAGCCGCTTTTATGGACTTAATGAACCTTGTATATAAACCTTTGTTGGATAAGTGCATTATTATCTTTATTGACGATATCTTTGTCTATTCTAAAACGAAGGAACAACACGAGGAGCATCTAACAATAGCATTATAGACTTTAAGGGAGCGTAAGTTATATGCTAAATTATCCAAGTGTGACTTCTAGTTAGATCGGATATCATTCTTAGGACATTATCAGGAATTGGAATCTCAATAGACCCCGAAAAGATCAAAGCAGTAATGGAATGGAAACAACCCAAGACGGTAATTGAAGTTAGAAGTTTTCTTAGACTAGCTAGCTATTATAGGAAATTTATACAAGATTTTTCAAAGATTGCTAGGCCACTAACTTAGTTAACCCAAAAAGATGAGAAGTTTACATGAAATGAGAAGCAAGAACAGAGTTTCCAAGAGTTAAAGCAATGCTTAGTGTCTGGCCCGATCTTAGTCTTGCCAGATCCAGAGAAGCATTATACAGTGCATAGTGACGTATCAAGAAATGGTCTCGGGTGTGTGCTAATGAGGGAAAGATGATTGCCTATGCCTCACCATAGCTAAAGCCACATGAGCAGAATTACCCCACATGCAACTTGAAGTTAGCTGCCATTGTGTTTGCCCTTAAGTTATGGAGGTACTACCTCTGTGGACAAAGATGTGAGATTTATAAGGATCACAAAAGTCTTATGTGTCTGTTCTCCCAAAAGGAACTGAAGATGAGGCAAAGGAGATGGCTAGAGTTAATCAAAGACTATGATCTTGGAATCAATTATAGTCCTGGAAGAGTAAACATTGTTGCGGATACTTTGAGCCATAAGAGTCATGGAGAAGTTGCTTCTTTGCTTACAAACCAGAAGGAGTTGATAAGACAATTTGAGATGTTGGGCATCAAATTTATGGGACAGAATGTAGAAGTGGAGATAGTTAATCTAGTATTGGAACCAACATTAATGGAAAGAATCAAGGAAGCTCAACGCTATGATGAGAAGATACAAAGGATAAAGAAGGAAGTATAAGAAGGGAAGTTTACGAATTTCATGGTGGATGATGATGATGTCGTGAGAATGGAAGGACGACTTTGTGTGCTTGAGGATAAGGAAATGAGAAAGGAAATTATGAGCTAGGCTCATAACTCAAAATATATGGTACATCCAGGAGGAACCAAAATGTACCAAGATCTCAAGACTCATTATTAGTGGAATGAAATAAAGCAAGATGTAGCCGATTATGTGATGAATGCCCACCCTGCCAACAAGTGAAGGTGGAACACCAAAGGCCAGAAGGATTGTTAAAACCTTTACTGATACCTGAGAGGACATGGGATCAAATTTCCATGGATTTTGTCCGTGGATTACCAAAGACATCAACCGGATATGATGCCATCTGGTTCATAGTTGATCGATTGACTAAGTCGGCTCACTTCATACCGATCAATATGACGTTTTCCATAGACAAGCTGGCCAAGCTATACATAAAGGAGATAGTTCGATTGCATGAAGAACCTGTTGGAATTGTGTCAAATTGAGACTCAAGGTTTTGTATCTAAGTTTTGGACTAGCCTATAGAAGAGTATGGGGACGAAGCTATACTTTGGTACGGTATACCACCCTCAAACTGATGGTCAATCAGAACTGACAATTCAAACTTTGGAAAATATGTTGAGGGTATGTGTCATGGATTTCAAAGGAAGATGGGATGTCCATTTGCCACTGATCGAGTTTGCCTACAACAATAGCTATCACTCAACGATCTACATGCCACCTTACGAGGCACTGTATGGACGACGATGTAGATCGCCTTTGTTTTGGAATGACCTAGAGAAGCTTGCAATTGGACATGAATTAATACAAGAAGCAGTGGATAAAGTAAGAATAATCTGACAAAGGATGAAGGAGGCATAGGATAGACAAAAGAGTTAGGCTGATCAGAAAAGAAAGACTTTGGAATTTCAAGTTAGGGACCATGTGTACTTGAATATAAACCCAATAAAGAGTATACATCGTGTGCACTCACAAGGGAAGTTAAGCCTAGGATATATTGGACCCTTTGAAGTGCTAGAACGAGTTGGAGATTTAGCTTATTTTCTAGCCTTGCCACAGAATCTGTCTAAAGTCCATAATGTGTTCTATGCCTTCGTGCTACGTAAGCATGTATCCACCCAAAACGAGTTTTGAAGTTAGAACCAGTGCTCTTAAAGGAAAATCTAAGTTATGAAGAGCACCTAGTACAAATCCTTGACCACAAGGTTCAAAAGTGGACGAAACAAGGAAATCAAGTATGTCGAGGTTCTTTGAAGAAAATCATTCTCACGAAGAGGCAATATGGGAAGCCGATGATGAGATACGATGCAAGCACCCGAGTTTGTTTAAAGCATTAGGTATGTATTCTTAAGTTTTGAGGACAAAACATTCTTTAAGGGGGGTAGGTTATAAACTCCAAAAGTTTTACGATCGGTTAAGCTTAAACCATAACCGGAAAGTTAACCGGAAACCCTAAAGTCAACAAAACCCTAGTTAGAAGTAACAAGTTTAGGTCCGGCAATCTCATGTTTGTAACCTTAAGTGAGTAAGCAAGAGATTAGTATGTAGAATAGTTTGTAATAACATAAGAAAGCTTAAAAATATCATATTAGTAAAACCGCATTTCGTTTTTAACCAAAACAGATACGGTTTTCGAAATACGTGTCCCGGGGCTTGAAATAGTAAAAATATTTCGGATATACCATTAGACTCCTAAAAATATAAGGTTTTTAAAAATATCAGTTTTATAATTTTTTTGTAACTAAAAATTTTAGACATCTCAATTATATGTATATTTTTTTACTACCGGTACTTTATTAGTCACATCTACTCCACATTACACTATTCATTATTATTTTACACTATTCAACTATCTTTACTTTTTCTAACACCTACTCTTATACTCTATACACCTATTATCTTTAATTTTTATCTTTCTCATAACTTTATATCACATCTACCTTAAATATTATTACTCTTATTTCACAAAATACAAAAAATTACATCTCCCTCTCTCCTCCTCCCTCATGGCCGGTGCCCCCCACCCCCCCTTCTCTCTCAATTTCCCTCATATATTTTCCTTTTTCAATTATTTTTATCACATGAATTCACTCCTCATTTTCCTATAAATACCACCCTCATCTTTCATTTCTTTCACACTTCATCTACCCACAAATTCACTATCAAAACTCTCCAAATTTTTTCTCTTGAACACTCTCCCATAACTCTCTCAAAATACTCTCAAAACCCCTTCTACATACATAAAACCCATTCACACATACCACTCCAAAATCCTGTTTAGGTAAAAATTTTCCTTCCCTATTTCTTTCTACCATGTCATGTAACTTTACATGACCATGGTGTGAGTTTCCTAAACTTGTTGTTATGGAAGCTACACTATGTTCATGTATTGTTCTTGTTCATGAAAATCTATTTCTCTATTTTTATGTTGTTATTATGTTTTGCACATATTAATGTTTATATTATGCTAACTTCTTATATTTATTTAACTAAATATAATTATATACTTACATATAATCTTTAGAGCATATAAGCTCATTTGTTGTTTGTCTACTTTCAAGTTATGCAATTTATTTATTTATTTATTTATTCTATGTTGTTTTAAGACTAGTCTCTAGTCTTAGACTTGTCCTCACTAAGTCAAAACAATTTTTATTTTCTTTTCGGACTATTCTATTCTTAGTCCGAGAGCCTTGATTCAAAGCTAAGACTATCAATACTTGACTTATATTATTTTTTTATTTATTTTATTGTTATAATTTTGCTTGTTATTATTCTCATACTCATGCAATTTAAATATTGTTGTATAAACCACCAAGTTTAAACTACACTTTTTGTAAAAAGAGATTTTTGGTCACAAAGGAAAGTCTTAAAAAGAAATTTTAGAATTAATAAGAGGAATGTACTTTCTCAAAACTTTAGAAAGAACTCATTATGATTTTTGGAAATATCATCATTTTGAAAGACTTTTTCCAAAACCATAACTTTAGAAGTAATAGAATTGTTTTCCAAAGATAAGGGGGATAAATCCTTGAATGAAAATATTCTTTTGAACATAATATAAAAACGGAATGTAAATTTTCAAACTAAGATTTGCAAAGTACAAATTATATATAGAAAACTAATATGAAAAGTGATTTTAGTGCTGAAAGCTTCAAAAGGAAAAATAGAAATTCATTTTTGATAGAAAAAGTCATAAAAAAAAATAGTAAGATAGACATAAAATACTTTTTGAAAAAAAAAAAAAAGAATCAAAATATCCATTTTAAAAGATATACAAAAAGGATTTCTTATAAATTATGACTTTTCCAAACTTATAACTAACATTGTTTTACTAAAGAATTATTGGTTGGGCAACAAATACTTGAGCATGCATAGATTATGAGCTATGTAGCTATAAAAAGGAATTTTTCAACTACATAGATGACTAAGTATTTATCAAAACAAAATTTGAATGATTTGATGATTTAAACAAATGTTTTGGGAATGGGAAATCTCGTGGTGAATCTATAATGCCACTGTTTCAGAGCCCAAATGACTTAATTTGATGAAAATAATTTTGAAAATGTTTAGAGCTTTTCAAGTAGGTAGAAATCTATGTATTATATGCATAATTCCAAGTTAAAATGACCAATTTATGACCATTTTAAGTTGGAATTGTCTTCTATACGAATTTTGACGTTCTTAAGACATATTTTCATCAAATTTCAAGAGAGTTATCAAGAAGTACTCATTATGTGTATTCTTTTTTATTAGGTAATCCCGAGGAAGAGTATCTGTCACGCCTCATAGGATACTCTAAACGTAACAGTCTGCCACATGCCATACATGACTCTTGAATTACTACCTTGGTCCTTCGAGGGCTTCGTATAGATATCAGACGCATCTTTATGATAATAGAATACAAGTCCAAATGGAGATAAAAGCTTAACTTGGCATACATTAGCCGTAGGATATAACTCATGATGCATAAATAAATATTACATTTACTAAGGGGCATTCCACCGCAAAAGAATATTTAATGGCCTTATGCAGTCATCCAAGGTCTTAAAAGTTTCCTATGGAAGTCTAAATAGAAATTCCAACTTCTAGGGGAAACTCCTAGCTTTTGTACGTATGCGGTCGGGTGATGCTGTATAAGCCATATATTCGATAGCTGCAAAAGGAAGAAACTGTAGGGACGTAAGCTATCTAGCTTAGTGAGTGAAATCTTCCACAACAACATTCATGTCACGACAATTCAAACAAGTAATTATACAAGCAAGTGAATGCACCAAACACATGAGAACAACATACATATGACTAGCCGGAAATCATATGTGGATGGACTTGCGCCCTCCATCCCGGGTAAGCAGATTAACGAATACTGCGGTACTAACTTTATGCCGTTTAAGGTTAACGGATAACCAACAATTATTTCGTTTCTGGATTACAATTAACCAATAATTAATCTCATTTATGGATCACGATTAACCAACCAATTAATCTCGTTTATGAATCACGATTAACCAAACAATGCTAATGCTCCTTCCCATTATGATATGCATATGTCTGAATTTGAAATTAGTCCGAATAGTTGATTAAGTCATTTTATTCAGGCGATCAAACAATTCTCAAACAATACATCATAACCAACTACACAACCAAAAATTATCACTCGGTTTCGATATCCTTATTTTTAGTTCTCATATCATCATCAACATACAATTTCCCATTATTCCTCATCATACATATTCATTTCTCTTGACCTACACTCTAGTGCACTAATTTATCAATCACATACAATAAACGAATTGGGAAGAGAAAACTCACTCCGCCATTGGGTCGCTGGTCTCTTAGTAGTAGTAATCCAATGGCAAAGACTCGACATCCCCAGGTTCACCTAAACACAAAAGAAACACCCTAATAAGTATTCTACCATCTAAGTGTACCAAAACTCTAAGACAACTTAGTGAAATCGAAATTCGCGTCATTTCTAAAGTCCCGATTTAAAATGGCCATAACTTGGTCGTTTTAATTCAAAATTTTGCAAATTTTATATCGATTTCTATCTACTTTGAAAGATCTTTCTAAATTTGATGTTTAAATCAAGTCTTGAAAACATTTAAGTTTCGAAAATGAAGGATCAGTTCTGACCAATAGGTATGTTGATTCCAAAAATGTGATTTTCATGAATGTTCTTGAGGTTTCCAAATGTAGAATTAAAATAAATGTCATGGTAAAGAATTTGCCTATCATGAATGTCATGATATGAACTCTTATGTGCCTAAGTTCTTATGAATTTTTAGATTAAAGGAATTTAAATAACCTTTATCTTAGGAAACCAATTCATGCCATTTGTTAACTAGTAGATTTGATACACTTGATCACTCTTACGTGTTTTAAGGATTTTCCTTAGAAAAATTCTATTTACTCTAAAGAGAAATTGAACCTTACATTAACTATATCCTAAGGCCTTTATTTCTTTAATTAGATCTTCAACTGTAAACTTATAAGTGAGTCTTATAATAGCGTTGATCTAAAAATCTGAAATTTGCAAAACTCATTCTTAAGTTGATTCTCTTAAGAAAAATGCATTTTATACTTAGAACTTTAGGTATTTACTTTATATATACCCTAAGGACTTTATTTATATTTAAGAAAATACCATTTTTGAGGTTGGAAAACTAGTGTTTTTCTGACCATCTATTGAGTATTACGAATTTTCCTTACAAGAACTTTCAACTCAAAATTTCTATTGGATTTCATCTCTTGTTTTAAATATTTTCCTTGGTAAAACTCATCTAAACTCATGAAAATTATCATCAAACATCATCTATCACCTAGGCTTCATTTTTCTTGTAAAATATATATTTTGAAGTTGATAAAGGGTTTTTAAGCTAGGTTTTCTATGTCATCCGAATTTACCCTATTTCATTTCTTGAAAAGAGTTTTCCTTTTTGGTTTCCTTGACTCACCTACCTAGAGATCTATATACTAGCAAGCTTATTTACTCAAGACAAAGGTCTTGATGACTATTATGCACAAAAACTCAAAATAGATGAGATCTTAAATGCCTACATGAATATGGATGGTGAAATGATAGATCTACCATCTTAAATGCTTAAATAGGTTTTGAAAATATAAAAACTAAATTTTTATGAAGGTCTTTTGTTCAAAACAACTTTAGATGTATGATCATGAAGCTCATGGCATGAAAGCTTGTTAAAATGCTAGATCTACTCTTGTGATGGTTTGGTATTCTTGTATTAGTATTTTCTTGTCCTTAGCAAGAGCTCATGGAGATCTTTAAATAAAATACACAAGAATATCCTTGCCATTACAAGGATCTAAAGTAAAAGAAGTAAGGTTCTTTTATCTAAGTTAAATAGGAGACAAAAGGAAGGAAAATTGTGTGTGTGTGTGTGAAGAGCCATGAGGCTCACAGCAAAGGAGTGGGAGAGAGAGAGAAAAAGAGTGTTTTCTACCTTTGGTAAAATTTGAAATGAGAAGAATGAGAGAAAGAGAGAAAAAGTGGTTTATATATGAGTGGAATTAGGTTAAATGAGATAAAAATAATTAAAAGAATTGCACAAATGGAGCTAAATTGGGAGGATCACGTCGGCTATGCATGAGGGAGTGTTTGATTTTTTTTTAATTTAATTTGTTTGATAGTTTGTGTATTAAAAGTCATAAATGGTAATAATTATTTAGAGACAAATAATTCTTGGAAAAGAAAATGTAATGGAGTGTTTGTAAGGATGTAAGAGTAGGTAAGGTTTGAGAGTGTAGTAGGCTGTACTTGCGATAGTAATGAATAGTGATCAAGACAACTTAATTACCGTAATAAGAAAAATACGAATAAAAAGGCTATAATTGTATTTTTCATAAACCGAAAACTTATGAAATTCATATTTTGAAATCCTTATTTAATTTCGATTCAAATGAGTATCACAAGTAATTTTTCGAAATTCAAGTTTCGGGGATGCTTTTCTGTAACCGGTCTCGGGAAGGCCCGGAATAGAAATTTTCTCAAAATTTGATCTTTTCTTGGTTTGAAATATTCAAGAACTATATCAAGATTAAATTTTCTTATAAAAGTTTCTTAATTAGAAACCGAGGAAAAGTCGGATTCAAGGTTCCTAGGTCTCCCTGTCATCTTAAGCTAATTCGGTTTAGGTTTTGGTTTCCGTTCTTGAGTCTTCTTGGTTACTAGAAAAACCGGGTTTACAACCTACCCATCTTAAAAAGAGTTTTGTCCTCAAAACTGAACTGACGTACCTGTTCCTCAAACAACTCGGTATTTTTCCTTCGAATCTCATTCTCAGCTTCCCAAGTTGCTTCCTCAGAAGCATGGTTTCTCCACAATACTTTGACGTATTGGATCTCCTTATTCCGAAGCTTCTAAGTTTTCTTATCCAAGATCTTTACAGGGTACTCTTCATAGGTGAGATTCTCCTTTAGCCGAATGGGTTCCAATTCTAATATCCGTTCAACGTCAGGTACATATTTTCTTAGTACTGACACATGGAACACATTGTGAACTCCCGACAATTTTGGCAGTAAGGCTAACTGATAGGCTAAATCTCCCACTCTTTCCAAAATCTCAAAGGGTCCAATATACCTTGGGCTTAATTTCCCTTGATTCCGCATCCTCTTTATGCTTTTGATCGGGTTTATCTTCAGATAGACATGGTCGCCCACTCGGAATTCAAGTTCTCTTCTTTTCAGATCAGGCCAACTCTTCTGTCTGTCCTGAGCTTCTTTCATCTTCTGTCGAATGACCCGGACCTTATCAGCTGCTTCTTGAACCAATTCTGGCCCAATAGAAAGTTTTTTCCACATCATCCCAAAATAAAGGGGACCTACAACGCCGTCCATATAAGGCTTCATAGGGTAGCATCTAAATGGTCGAGTGGTAGCTATTGTTATAGGCAAACTCAATTAGAGGTATGTGATTGTCCCAACTTCCTTTAAATTCCAAAATGCATGCTCTTAACATATCCTCTAAAGATTGAATGGTTCGCTCAGACCGTCCATCTGTCTGAGGATGGTAGGCAGTACTGAAATGCAACTTGGTGCCTAGGCTCTTTTGTAAGCTCATCCAGAACTTCAATACAAACCTCGGATCCCGATCTGAAACGATCCCCACTGGTATACCATGGAGTCATACAATCTCTCTGATGTAGATCTTAGCCAACTTATCCAGCGAATAGGTCATATTGATCGATAGAAAGTGTGCTGACTTTGTCAAGCGATCTACTATTACCCAGACTGCATCACATCCCAAGGAGGTTAGCGGGAATCCACATATAAAGTCCATTGAGATCTGATCCCATTTCCATTTGGGGATGGGTAGGGGCTTTAGTAATCCTCCTTTAACTTGTTAACACATGTAGACACCCAATTTTTGCCCAATTAATTAAGGCTTAAAATTTAATTAAACTCATTTTTCCAAAAGCCTTAAGTATTGATGAAATTGACTAAGTGATCAAGGCACAGGCCAAATGGCCTGTTGGTTAAACATATTGACCCAAACACACACTCAAGCTCAATGACACAAGTTCAAACCCTAGCAAAGGCAAAATTTTGTTCTTTTTATCATCTCATTTTTTTTGCCTTTGCATCTTCCTCAAAAGTGACTTTTTGCCTTACTTTGCATCAGTTTTTAACTAACAAAACAACATTGATTGTCAAAATTGATGATGGAATTGCAAAGTGGTTATAGAATATGAAAGATTAGTGCAAAAAACAACCTAAAAGTCACAAAATTCAATTTATAGAGCATTCAATTGCACATGAATGAGGAGTTACAAAAATTGATGAAATTGGACAATTAATCTATCCACATTGGATGAATCTGACATGGAATATGAAAGCAATCATCAATTCATCAGTTACAAGAATGAATCAAGCCCAAATTATTGATTAAATTCGTGAAAAATCAAGGGGCAAAAATCGATTCATTTTCGAAACTGTTTGAAACGTAAAATTGAGCTTGCAACCTATAAATAGGATGTCCTAGGATCAAAAGACACAAGTCAATTTCAAGAAAACACATACATATCCATATCAATTCAAGATTCTCGAATTTAGGACAAAAAATTCGAATTTTTCAAATTCGAAGTGATTGAATCGAATTTGATCAAAATTGAGTGTGTTAGGAATGTTAGAAACCTAATTTTGATGTTTTAGTGTGCTTGGATTTGATCAAATTGATCAAATTAACCTCTGCAAATTTTTTTTTAATTTTCGGATTTGCGCCGTCTTACAACCACCGCTGGAACCGCCGCTTGCCGCCGTTCTGGGCGCGAACCACCACCTTCAGAGGACGCGCCGTCGCAGCAGGAGTCGGGCCGATAAGCTTCCAGCCGCCGCGAACCACCACAGCAGCCGGAATCCGCCCCGAAAAGTCGCGTCATCGTCTTCTTCACCCGCCGGAGCTCCGAAATCCGACCCTAAGATCCGAATCCAACCCGTTTGGTCATCGGTCAACGGTCGTCGGTCAACGGTCAAGCAGATAAGCGGCTCAGATCTGATCAAGCAGATCAGACGGTCCATATTCAATCAAGCGATCAGACGGCCCAGATCTGATCAAACAGATCAGACGGCCCAGATTCAATCAAGCGATTAGACGGCCCAGATTCAATCAAGCGATCAGACGGTCCAGATTCAATCAAGCGATCAGACGGCTTAGATTCAATCAAGCGATCAGACGGCTCAGATCGAGTCAACAAGATCAGACGATCCAGATCGGTCAGCACGATCGACGCTCCAGATCTCGTCCACTTCATCCAACGTCCAGGTTAATCTGTATTATTTTATTAATAGTTTATTATATAATTAATTTCATAAAATAATAAAAAATAGCAAAAATAGTAAAAAATTCATAAAAAATTCAGAAAAATCCAGAAAAATCCAGAAAAATCCAGAAAAATATAAATAATTATTTTTTATATAAATTTATTTTTTTTTATTTTTTTGATATTTTTTGAATATTTTTAGTATGTATTTATACATAAATTGCTTTTAGAAATGTGTATTTAATGCATGAAAAATAATTTTAATATATTCTGAATATGTTGTGAATTTATGTGATGTTTTTTTTTCTTTTTTAAAAAAAATAAAAAATAATAATAATAATAAATAAACAAAATAAATAAAAATGTTAAAATTGGATTTTCCAAAACCAAAATTTAAAAAAAATAAAATAATAAAAAATGATTTTTGGACTTAGAAAAATATGTTTTCATGAAATAAAAAACCAATTGATTAGATCATAGGACCATCAAAAATGATTTTCATAAAAATTTAAAATTTAATGAACTTAAAGTGAGAATAGTTCAAAAATTAAAATTGATCAACAAATTAAAGTTCTTTTTTAAAGAACTACGTTTTGTCTTATCTCGATTAGCAAGTACGTAGGCACCTGCGTGGCGACATTAAAAAAAAAAAATGTTTTGTTCTTTTTAGTAAATAAATATTTTGTAAATATAAGATATTTTGTTGATGTTTATGTTCTAAAAAATAATAAGAAATAAAAATGAAGAAAAGCATATAAAAATAAAAATGAATGATTTGACTTGTAAATATTCTGTTGTAATATATTATTAGAGTTTTTTTTTTTTTTTGAGCATATAAAGGATAGATTATAAATTTAAAATTCCAAAAGTGGTAACCGATTTGGTTTTAATAGGTTAGCCCCCGAATCCATGATATCTGGTTTTAAAAGTTGATTTTTCAAATCAAATTTTCGCAGACTAGTAGCTAAGTTAGGATCAACCGACCAATTGATCCTAGCTTTTTATTTTTTCCCGATTTATATCGGGTGGCGACTCTAAAAAGTTTTTCAAAAATTAAAATTTCTTTTAACCCCTAGTCGAGGATTCATGTTAAATAGGTTCGGGTTTAATGTGAATCGGGTTAGGAGAAATGAATCAGATCAGATTAGTGGAAAAAATCCAGGCTCGACAACACACAGCACACTTCATAACGTAATCCGCCACATCCCTCTTCATACCGTTCCACCAGTAGTGGCTTTTTAAGTCTTGATACATCTTGGTGCCTCCCGGATGCATGGTGTAACTAGAGTTGTGAGCTTCGCTCATGATTTCTTTTCTTAATTCTTCGTCTTCCGGTACACACAATCTCCCTTTCATTCTGACCACCTCTTCATCGTCAAGGGTAAAGTCAATATACTTTCCTTTGTGTACTTCCTCCTCGATCTTCCATATTACCTCATCATATCTTTGAGCTTCCTTGATCCTATCGACCAAGGTGGGTTCCATGACCAAATTTGTAATTTCCATTTCAGCACCTTACCCTACAAACTCAATCCTTAACTTTTCAAATTCTCTTATCAATTCTTTTTGTTCTGTGATTAGAGCTGCTACTTCCCTGTAATTTTTTCAGCTCAAGGCATCAGCAACGGCGTTTACCTTTCCCGGCAGTAATTGATTCCCAAGTCATAGTCCTTTATACGTTCTAACCACCATCTCTGCCTCATGTTCAACTCTTTTTGTGTGAACAAATACTTGAGGCTCTTATGATCCGTATACACTTCACACCTTTGCCCATACAAGTAGTGTCTCCAAAGCTTCAGGGCAAAAACCACAACAGCCAACTCTAAGTCGTGTGTAAGATAATTCTACTCATTAGGCCTTACTTGTCTGGAGGCATAAGCAATGACTTTTCCTTCTTGCATCAACACACATCCAAGGCCATTCCTGGAGGCGTCACTATGCACTGTATAAGGTTTTTCGGGGTCAGGTAATACCAGAATACGAGCAGACACCACGTGTTGTTTCAATTCTTGGAAACTTTGCTCCCTCTTATCTGTCCACACAAATTTCTCATTCTTTTATGTTAGTTGTATCAGAGGTTTGGCGATTTTAGATAAATCCTTCACAAATTTGCGGTAGTAATTGGCCAAACCCAGGAAGCTTCTCACTTCAGTCACGGTTTGTGGTTGTTTCCATTCCACCACAGCCTCAATCTTTTCAGGGTCTACTGATATTCCTTCTCCCGTCACCACATGCCCAAGAAAAGATATCCTATCCAACCAAAAGTCACACTTGAATAGTTTGGCATACAACTTATTCTCTCTTAAGGTTTGCAACACCATCCGTAGATGCTCCTCATGTTGTTCCTTGGTTTTAGAATAGATCAAAATATCATCTATGAACACAATCACACACTTATCTAAAAGGGGTTTGTAGACTCGGTTCATGAGGTCGATAAATGCAGTCGTGTATTGGTTAGCCCAAACGATATCACCAGAAACTCGTAGTGCTTGTACTGCGTACGGAAGGCTGTCTTGGGTACATCTTCGGGCTTTATTCTCAACTGGTGTAACCCAAGCGCAAATCAATATGCGAGAACAAACTCGCCCCTTGAAGTTGGTCGAAGAGGTCATCAATCCTTAGAAGGGGGTATCGATTCTTAATTGTAACTTTATTCAATTCCCGATAATCGATACATAACCTCATAGACCCATCTTTCTTCTTTACAAACAACATAGGTGCACCCCATGGTGACACGCTGGGTCTTATAAACTCTTGATCCAAAAGCTCTTGCAATTGGGTTTTCAATTCTTTTAATTCCGCCGGGACCATCCGGTATGGTGCCTTCGATATCGGTTCTATACTTAGAGCTAGAGTGATTTAAAAGTCGATCTCTCTTTTTGGTGGCAAGCCAGGTAGTACTTTCGGGAAATACATCTTCAAACTCATTTACCATAGTTATGTCTTTCTTTTCCCCCTTCTGTCATGCCCCATAGGGTATCCTAAACGTAACAGCCCGCCACATACTATATAAGACGCTCAAATTCCCTATCCGAGCCCTTCGGGAGTCTTGTATAGATGTAAAGCGTTCCTTTACGACAATAGAATACTCAACCAATAGAGTTAAGAAGTTTAATGTGGCGTTCATTAGCCATAGATAATAAGCCAAAACACATAAATATACTTTACAAAATCTAAGGGGCATACCCCTACAAAAAAAAAAATATTAAGTTCATTACAGTCATCCAGAGTCCTTTAGTTTCAAACGGAATTCTAAACAAAAGCGAAGTAATCTTCTATGGGAAACTCCTATCTCCGGCGCCTGAGCTGTGGCTTGCCTTGGCCTAAGCCAAATGAACTCGTGCTGCAACAAATAAAAGCTATGGGGGCGTAAGCTAACTAGCTTAGTGAGTATGAACTTCCATGACACAGTTAATACAATTCACTCAAACAAGTGATTATTCACGCAAATGTATGCATCAGGCAAATGAGTTCAACAAACATATGACCAGCAGGAAATCATATGTGGATGGACTTACGCCCTCCATCCTAGGTTAGCAGATTAACGAATCATGTGGTACGACGCCGTTTAAGTTCACGGTCAACTGAACAATAATTCGTTTTACGAATCACGATTAACCAACAATGTCGTTTTATGGATCACGATTAACCAACATATTCGTTTTATGGATCACGAAAAGCAACCAATGCTAATGCTCCATCCTCGTCGTGATATGAATGAGTCCAATTACAATTGAAGTCAAATATATATTAATTCAATTCTTTTAGGTGACCAACAATTATTCATAGACAATCAATATAAAATGCTAGCTAATCAACCAATAGCTTAACACCAGGTTTCGATATTTCTTAAGTTCCATTTCACACATCATCCACAGACAAATATACAATTCCCACATACCCCATCATACATATCCATTTTTATCTTGCTTACACCCACTAGTGCCACTAACAGTACAATCACAAACATTAATTGAGAGTGGAAGTAGTACTCACTCGGCCATTGGACGCCGGGTCTTTTTAGTAGTAATAGTCGGAGGTAGGGTTCGTCTTGCTCGGGATCGCCTACCAAATAAGAATAATCCTAATGATTCTTATCATTTGACTAATCCAAGCTATGCATCTAAGCTAAATGAATTCAGAATTCTCACTATTTGCAGAAGCTCCGACTTAAAACGACCATAACTTGGTCATTTTAACTCGAAATTTCGCAAAGTTATATCGATCACTATCTACTTCAAAATATCTATCTATTTCTAGTATTATTTTCAAGTTTTGAAAACAGTAAAGCCACGGAACATTAGGATCAGATCTGTTCTGTCACCTTCCTGATTCTGAAAAATTGTTTCGCTTTTGATAAAAATGTTCCTAGTCGATGATTCATGTATAGATGGTATATGAATGAATTCCTAATATGAATGTCATGTAATGAACTCAATATATGCATGGTCTTGATGATGTTTGATGATGAACTCTTATGAACTCCTAATTGTTATAAAATTCCATAAAGGTTATTTCTAAAAAGCTATTCTTCCCAAATTTACATTCCCTAGGGTTTCTATGATTTTAATCTTGAAATTTACTTGTTATCTAAATAAAAATGAGTTCTCAAAGTCTATATTAATCATGACCTTCATTTATGCATAAAAATCCACATTTTTCATTTGGTAAACATGTTTTTAAAACAACTACTTATAAAAATCCGAATTTTTGTAATTTTATTTTCTTGCATTTTCTTTATGAGAAAACTTGTTTAATGCATCAAAAATTGAAGCTCCAATGTATCTATTATCTAAAGACTTCATTTAACTCATAAAACATCCAATCTAGACTTAGATACTAGGTGTTCATATAGGCATGATTCTGAATTACGAATTTGACTATTAATCCATATATCATATTTTTTCATTCTAACTCCACTACTTGTTTTACATTTTTATCATGCCTAAACTCATCTAAACTTATGAAAATCATTCCTTAAGGGCATCTATCACATATACCTCCATTTTTTTATGAAAATATGAGTTTTAAAGTGGTATTGGTGGTTTTCAACATAGGGTTTCAAAATCATCCGAATTTTCAACTAAGCTTTTCCAACAAAATATTTTCTTTTTCAAGTTCCTTGTCTTCTATACATGAAGATCCACCATCTAACATATCAATACATAGGCAAGGCTACATTTTTATGATTATCAATGCATGGGAAATCAAAATAACTATATGAACATACATGTAGATGAAAATGTGGATGTCTAAACATTAGATCTACTAAATATAATGCATGAACATCAATATATATGCAAGATCTCTACTTTACATGCATGAACAAGAGGATATCTTAGCAAAAACTCATTTAAACACTAGATCCATGTCTTGTGATGGCTTGATATTCTTGTTAAAGTGTTTTCATGTCCCTAGCATATGCTCATTGGGATTAAATGGAAAACACACAAGAAATAGCTTTGACATTACAAGATTTAGGAAGAACAAAGCTTAAAATCAACATACCAATGGAGTTTTGGAGTAGAAAAGAAGAGGAAATGAGTTGAATGTGTGAGAGTGGGAGAGGGGGGGGGGGCTGCTCACGACAACTATAGGAGCGAAAGAGAGAGTTTTTCTCTTTGAAAGAAAATTGAACAAGTGAAAATGAAGAGAGAGAATGAACATTTAGCTTATATATTAAATGGATTAGGGTTTTTAATTGAATAAAATAGAAAAATAAATCAAAATGAGAGGGGGAAAAGAGGGAGGGGCGCCGGCCATATGGGGGGGAGGGGAGGAGTGTGTGTGTGTGTGTGAAATTTGATATTTTGTAATTTAAGTAATTAAAATGTAATAATTATTTAAGAGACAAAAATCCTTGGGAAAAAAAATTGCAATGAGTAGTTGTAAGGATGTAAGAATAGGGTATGGGTAATGTGTAGTATAGGTTGTACTTGTGAATAGTAGACAAGACATCTACTTTACCGGTTGTAACGAAAACACGGGAAAAGGCTATGACTATAATTTTTATAGCCCGGAAAATTATAAAATTGATATTTTTGGGATCCTTATAAAATTACAATTCTAATGAATATTCCGGAATATTTTTCTGAGTTCGTGGTCCCGGGGCACGCTTTTCCGTAATTAAGCTCGGGAAGGCCCGGAATTGAAAAATTCCCGAATTTAAAACTTTCAAAGGTCTAGAATATACTTTAGAATGATAATTCATATTCATTTACTTTATAGAAATTCTTTTATTATGAAACCGAAGGAAATCCGGATTTAGGGTTCCCAAGTTCCTCTTACTAGACTTAAACTGAACCGGATTAGGGTTTCGCTTTTCAACTCCTAGGGTTTTCTTAACTACTGAGATTACCGGGGTTTACAACCTCCCCACCTTAAATAAAGTTTTGTCCCCAAAACTGAACTGACGTACCTTGTCTTCCAAATAGCTCGGGGTACTTCCTTCGGATTTCCTCCTCAGCTTCCCAAGTTACTTCCTCAAAAGCGTGATTTCTCCATAATACTTTAACATAATGGATATCTTTTTTCCGTAGCCTTTGAGTTTTCTTAGCCAGTATCTCTACAGGATGTTCTTCATATGTCAGGTTTTCTTTCAGCTGAATCGGTTCCAACTCCAGAATCCTTTCCGGGTCGGCAACGTACTTTCTCAATACTGACACATGGAATACGTTGTGGATCCCAGATAAATTTGGTGGCTAGGTAAGCCGATATGCCAGATCTCTGACTCTTTCCAAGATTTCAAAAGGTCCAATGTATCTCGGGCTTAACTTCCCTTGTGTACGCATCCTGTTAATACTTTTGATGGAGCTTATCTTCAGGTACACATGATCACCCACCTTGAATTCGAGTTCCCTTCTTTTCAGATCTGCTAAGCTCTTCTGCCTGTCTTGAGCCTCTTTCATTTTTCGCTGGATTATCCTCACCTTATCGGCGGCTTCTTGTACCAATTCCGGCCCAATAGCTACCTTTTCCCCTTCATCCCAAAACAAAGGGATCTACAGCGCCATCCATACAGAGCTTCGTAAGGCGGCATCTGAATAGTTGAGTGGTAGTTTTTATTGTAAGCAAACTCAACTAGGTGCACATGACTATCCCAAATCCCTTTGAATTCCAAGGCACATGCTCTCAACATGTCTTCCAGGGTTTGGATCGTCCGCTCAGACTGTCCATCGGTCTGAGGGTGATAAGCAGTACTAAAATGCAACTTAGTGCCCAAACTCTTTTGCAGGCTTGTCCAAAACTTGGACACAAATCTTGGGTCTCTATCTGAAATGATCCCTGCAGGTATGCCATGTAATCGTACAATCTCCCGGATGTAGATCTTGGCTAATTTTTCCATCGAATAAGTCATATTTATGGGTAAGAAGTGTGCCGACTTGGTTAACCGATCCACTGTTACCCATACTGCATCACAACCAGAAGGAGTCTTGGGAAAGCCACACACAAAATCCATAGATATTTGATCCCACTTCCACTCAGGAATGGGCAAAGGCTTCAATAATCCACCCGGTCTTTGGTGCTCTACCTCCACCTGTTGGCAAATCGGGCATTTCATTACATAATCCGCCACATCGCTTCATGCCGTTCCACCAATAGCGACTTTTCAGATCTTGGCACATTTTGGTACCTCCCGGATGCATGGTATATCCGGAGTTGTGAGCTTCACTCATTATTTCCTTCCTCAACTCCTCGTCCTCTGGTACACACAACCTTCCTTTCATTCGGATCACATCTTCATCATCTATTGCAAAATCAAGATACTTTCCTACTTGGGTTTCCCTTTTGATCTTTTGTATTACTTCGTCATACATTTGAGCTTCTTTGATCCTTTTTATTAGGGTCGGTTCCAGTGCCAGATTGGCTATCTCAAACTCAGCGCTTTGGCCTATGAACTCAATCTTTAACTTCTCAAACTCCTTAACCAAATCTCTTTGACTTGTGATCAAGGCAGCTACCTCCCCATAATTTTTCCGACTTAAGGCATATGAGACGGCATTAACCTTCCCGGGACAGTAGTTTATTCCCAGATCATAATCTTTTATTAATTCTAGCCATCTCCTTTGTCGCATATTTAGTTCCTTTTGTGTGAACAGATATTTAAGACTTTTATGATCCGTATATATCTCACACCTCTATCCATACAAATAATGTCTCCATAGCTTCAAAGCGAAGACAACTGCAGCCCATTCCAAATCATGTGTAGGGTAATTCTGCTCATGGGGTCTCAATTGCCGAGAAGCATATGCAATAACTTTTCCCTCCTGCATTAATACACATCCAAGGCCATTCCTTGAGGCATCGCTATGCACCGTATAGGACTTTTTTAGGTCTGGTATAACCAAGATCGGTGCCGATACCAATCGTCGTTTCAATTCCTGAAAGCTCTGTTCCCTCTTGTCTATCCAAACAAATTTCTCATTCTTTTGAGTCAATTGAGTCAGTGGCTTGGCTATCTTAGAGAAATCCTTCACAAACTTGTGATAGTAGCCAGCTAATCCCAAGAAACTTCTTACTTCAGTAACCGTTTGTGGCGGTTTCCATTCTACTACCGCCTTGATCTTCTCAGGGTCAACTAATATCCCCTCACCAGTTACCACATGTCCAAGGAAGGATATTTTGTCCAACCAAAAATCACATTTGGACAATTTGTCGTACAGCTTGTTGTCCCTTAAGGTTTGTAACGCCAAACGAAGATGTTCCTCGTGTTGCTCTTTGGTCTTCGAATATATTAGGATGTCGTCTATGAAAACTATCACACACTTATCCAAAAGTGGCTCATAAACTCTATTCATAAGGTCCATAAATGCAGCTGGGGCATTGGTCAGCCCAAACGACATCACTTGGAACTAGTAGTGTCCATAACGAGTACGGAAAGCCGTCTTTTGTACATCCTTAGGCTTTATCCTCAATTGATGGTATCCCGAACGCAAATCAATGCGTGAAAACACACAAGCTTCTTGCAGTTGATCGAACAAATCATCAATTCTTGGCAGGAGGTGCCGATTCTTGATAGTTACCTTAGTCAACTCACGATAGTCGATACACAACCTCATCGATCCGTACTTCTTCTTTACAAACAAAACAGGTGCGCCCCATGGCGACACACTTGGTCTTATGAGTTTTTTATCCAAAAGTTCTTGTAGTTATGCCTTTAGCTCTTTCAACTCAGCCGGTGCCATCCGGTATGGTGCTTTGGATATCGGTTCGGTGTTTGGAGCTAAAACAATCTCAAAATCAATTTCTCTTTTCGGTGGTAATCCTGGCAAAATCTGAAACACATCCAAATATTCATTTGCCACTGGTATATCCCTTTCTTCACGGGTTCCCTCTTCATCCAAGACACCTTCAATCGGTATTATCTCTTCATCCTCCATCATTAACTCAAACGAGTTTAACCCGAACCTTCTCGGGACTGGGGTTTCTCCCATAAATTCTACTTTTTTCCCCCATTTGACCATAGAAACTCATTGTCTTCTTTTGACAATCCACTATTGCTTTTACCTTGCTTGGCCAACTCATCCCGAGAATAACTTCGTATTTATTCATCTCCAACATTATTAAATCGCTTTTGGAGTGGTGTCCATGAACCTCCAACGGACAATCCTTTATCAATTCTCGGGTTGACACAACGCTCCCAGTAGGCGTCTTAATCCTCAAACTAGCAGTAGTTGTGGCTATAGGTAATTCAAGTTGATTAGCCAAGCTAGTGGTGATGAACGAATGTGTCGCTCCCGTGTCAAATAAAACATATGCCTCCGTGCTATTCACCCGAATGTGTCCTGGGGTCAACAACATCCATCACTCATTAATCCTACAGCACTCTCAAAGCTACCTACCTAGGGTTCTTACTTCCGGCTTTCCCATAACATGTATAATTTCATCCAAACAATAATTCAAATAAATAAATCGAAATTTAACTTGAGAAGGTTTCTGTTACTAACCTGTCACCAGGCCGCCATCAGCACCCTCGCTTTGATTCAAAGCTGCCAATTCTACTTCCTCCTCCTCATCTTCCTCTACCATCCACTGGCCTTCGAAGTTATATAACCTCATCCCATGCATTGCTGATGCTGCGTGGCTCCCACTTTTATTTCCCGACCTCATGGGGTTGGTATTGCTCGAAGTCCCAAAGGGTCGAGCGGCTACACTTTTCCGTTGGAAACATTCAGAGGCTAAGTGCCCCTTCTCCTTGCAAATAAAGCAAGTCACGGCCAGCTTCTTCGGGCACGTATAAACCATATGGCCAGCATCGCCACAGAAATAACATTTGTTTTTCAACAACTGGCATTGCCTAGGGCATGCGCCCCCTTACATTTCCAACAGGAGACAATGGCCTTAGCCTGTGTCGGCTTGCTACTAGAGTCATCCTTAAACCCATGGTATGGTCTGTACCTTTTTCCCTTGAATCCTGAACTCGAGGCGTCGAACGGCCTTTTTTCCAAATACCCTCTTGTCAAGTTCTTGGTATTTCCTTTTTCTGGCCCCCTCAATCACTCCGGCCTTCTCTACCATCTCAGGGTATGTCCTTACCCCAAACTCTTCCAATTTGATCCGCAACTCCTCTAAGCCACCCAAAAATACTTGCTTCTTCAGCTCTTCACTATCCCTGAAAGACTCAGGTGCATATTGCAAAGGTGGACGAACTCAGTCTCATATTGCTCCACAGTTCTCCTTTTGTTTCACGTGGAGAAAGTCAGCACTATACTTTACCCTCAAGCTAAGGAAAGTAATTATCCAAAATTCCCGGCGAAAGATTCCCATGTAACCGGGGAAGGCAAGCTTCTTCTCTTAGAGTCCCACCAGACCCTCGCATTATACCTCAACATATATGTTCCATATTCCACTTGTAAGTAAGGTGGAATTTCATATGCAGCAAAAGATCGCTCAATTTGAGCTAACCAGTCCTCGGCTTCATCTGGTTTGCCGAACGCTCCATCAAAATACCGTTACTCTTGATGAAATCCGGTAAGGAGCTTCGGTGGGGTCTTCTGTATGGTGGGGTGGTGGCAAGGCACATTATAGAATGCTCCTCTTGTGGAGCAGGTGCTTCGGCAGTCACTTCCCTGTGATCTGCGGGTGGTGGATGTGGAGTAGAATCCGGACACTTTGTCCTTGGTGTGGGTTCTGAACCGGTTCTGATTCTGGATGAATGTATTCAGAAGATTGGCTAGTTGTCCAATCGCGTTTAACACATCACCCTGTTGATTCTGAGGCGCAACTCCTTGAGGATTAGGTGGAGGTGCGCCGGTTTCGGCTTCGTTCGGGATAGACCCTTGTTCCCGATTCCGAATCCGTCGGTTTCGTCTGTTTATACATTGTTTAGTAAATATTAGTATTCTTAGGAGGTTTTAGATTTTGAAAGAACTTAATTTGTTAACAATATTCAAAAATTGCGAAAATTTGGAAATCAAACTTAAAAAAAATGGAATTTCATAATTTCATATAATCATAAGGAGAACAAAAGAACTCATACATAAGGTAACAAGTTGAAATCTCATAATAATAGTGTGAATGAATGAATGCTCATGCAACTCATATGCGGTTAATGTTCTTTATGTCTCATGTCTAGCATGCATGCTTTTCACAACTCCTTCCCTTTGAAATAAACATGATCCTTCGTTACTTTAGCGAGCCATACAAATATTACATCAAGATTTTTGTCCCCAAAATTTGGCTAGCTATACTCCAGTTCCGATTCTAAACATTTTCCCTATTCCCGAAAGCATGACAAAATACAGGAAAAAGAAGCAATAAAATACTAGCTATCCTGAAATCCTAAGGCAAATTGGCATCCCGCATTGCCTACTACAAAATAAGAAAAATCAGGACTTCACTTGGACTTCATGGGTTAGCTATCATCTCGGCCTCTACTCATCACTAGTGTCTTCGAAGGTCGAGCTAGGAGGTCGTCTCCTACTAGTAGAACCACCGTCGTCCCGTCGAGCAAACAAACTAAGGTATTCCCTCGTGGTCGGACTAAAGGCTCTTGGTCTTCACTTTTTTCCTCTTCCTCCGTTCCTTGCCCTTCCCTCGAGCTCACTCCATTCTCATCACCTCTTACCTCAGGTTCACTCACTTGGGTCTCCACCACTTCAGGCTCTCTCACAGGTTCTCCACCCACATTTTCAACTTCCATAGGCTCAGGGGCCACGGGTTCTACTACTGCTAGGTCAAGCACAGGTGGATTCTCACCCTCAATATACACATCTCTCCATATCATTGGATCAAACTCGGGTTCTACCCTTCCACTATCTATATCTCCAACTCCCGATTAAAATCCCATACAATTTGGTTGGGTTCCGATTCACTTCCGCTTCCGGTCATGGGTGGGGTAGGGGTTCTAGGGAACTACATTTTCCTCCCAATTAGGATCCTCCTCGGGGTCCTCTTCTTCTTCTTCCTCCTCTTCCTCATTCTCTTCGATCACAGGCGTACCATTCAATTGCATGCCTATGTCATGGGCTGGAGGTGTGGCTATCACAAGGGGTGGAAGGATGTCTAAGTAAACCGCATGCCAAGTGATATGGTTCCATGCGTCTACTATGTTCCAATCATGGTGGTCATACAAATTGTCATGGGCATACACATATAAGGGTCCTATAGGGATCCACACCCTAAAGTCTGGAGGGGTTCGGTTTCCCCCATTCTTCAAGATAAATGTAGCCTCCCTAGTCATGGGCTCGCGCCCATACTCTACCATGATTCTCTCCAAGTATAAATCGTCTCCAATTTAGTCCAACTCCTTCTCCCCATGGGATCATACCTCAACCGGTCGACTACAGCAGCCCACCTAGTGTATCTCAATCCATCTTTCCACAGTTTGAACATTTCCCCTATAGTCCGGGATGTCTGGCTAAGGCAAAGTCTTCACACAATTCTCTCAACCTTAGCCTATACTCCACCATAGTCTCATCGTTCCTCTTGGTGAAGTTTCTGGCCCTTTCCCTGGTCTCACCCAAGGAGACCTATAATAACATAAGGCTCTTAATTAGACTTAGCAAGTAAGAAAAAAAAATTCTCAACTCCATTTGAACCTATTAATTAAATTTCTAAGTCCGATTTCTTTTAGTTTCTATTGTCTTGTTTTATAACCTAGGGCTCTGATACCAACTTAAACTGTTACGCCCCATAAGGTATCCTAAACGTAACAGCCCGCCACATACTATATGAGACTCTCGAATTCCCTATCCGAGCCCTTCGGGAGTCTTGTATAGATGTAAAGCGTTCCCTTACGACAATAGAGTACTCAACCAGTGGAGTTAAGAAGTTTAATGTGGCATTCATTAGCCATAGATAATAAGCCAAAACACATAAATATACTTTACAAAATCTAAGGGGCATTCCCCCGCAAAAAAAAAAAAAAATAATATTAAGTTCATTACAGTCATCCAGAGTCCTTTAGTTTCCAACGGAAGTCTAAACAAAAGCGAAGTAAACTTTTATGGGAAACTCCTATCTCCGGTACCTGAGCTGTGGCTTGCCTCGGCCTAAGCCAAATGAACTCGTGCTACAACAAATAAAAACTATGGGGGCGTAAGCTAACTAGCTTAGTGAGTATGAACTTCCATGACACAGTTAATACAATTCACTCAAACAAGTGATTATTCACGCAAATGTATGCATCAGGCAAATGAGTTCAACAAACATATGACCAGCCGGAAATCATATGTGGATGGACTTACGCCCTCCATCCCATGTTAGCAGATTAACGAATGTTGCAGTACGACGCCGTTTAAGTTCACGGTCAACTGAACAATAATTTGTTTTATGGATCACAATTAACCAACAATGTCGTTTTATGGATCACGATTAACCAACATATTCGTTTTATGAATCACGAAAAACCAACCAATGCTAATGCTCCATCCCCGTCGTGATATGAATGAGTCTAATTACAATTGAAGTCAAATATATATTAATTCAATTATTTTAGGTGACTAACAATTATTCGCAGACAATCAATATAAAATGCTAGCTAATTAACCAATAGCTTAACACCCGGTTTCGATATTTCTTAAGTTCTATTTCACACATCATCCGCAGACAAATATACAATTCCCACATACTCCATCATACATATCCGTTTTTATCTTGCCTACACCACTAATGCCATTAACAGTACAATCACAAACATTAATTGAGAGTGGAAGCAGTACTCACTCGGCCATTGGACGCCGGTCTTTTTAGTAGTAATAGTCGGGAGGTAGGGTGTCGTCTTGCTCGGGATCACCTACCAAATAAGAATAATCTTGTCGATACCCCATTTTTGCCGCCATTTAGAAAATAAAAATAATAAAAATAAAAAAAGAGCATAAAAAATTATAAAAAAGGTAGAAAATACAATAAAAAATTGAAAATTATAAAAAATAAAAAATTAGCTAAATAAAAAAATTACAAAATTGGAAAAGAATATAAAAATTTGAAAATTAAGAAATCTAAAAAAAATAATAATAATAAACCCCATCTTTAGTAAATAAGTTTTTAGAAGTTTAAAAAAAAAAAAAAGAGAGAGGAAAATAATAATAATAATATAAAAAAGATTATTGGTCTTGTCATGTTTTAGGCTATATTTGGAAATTAATTTGAATCACAAACTCGTATCAAATTTGGCTCGTTTTTATTTAAATTATATTAAGCCTGGTTTGAATGGGTTAAATACAATTGAAATGGCCTAATTAACGAAGAAAGCAAATCAGCACAGTTGGTTAAGGCATGTAATGTTGGAGGAGAGACCCGAGTTCGAATCACCCTGAACGCAGATGTGCAATTTTTTTTTATGCGCGTGCACTCTCACGCGCCTTGGAAGACGAGCGCGTGTGGCCGTCTTCCTCATCTCCGCGTCTGCCATTTTTGAGCTTTTAAGCTAGTTTCGAGCTTCTTTTTTTTTATAGGAAGATAAAAAAAAAAAAGCACCTATTTACTTTAAATTCAATCATCAATGTGCTTTAAAACGAATTTATGGTGGAAATTTCGTAACCCCCGATCCTTAGAATCAATTCGCAACCGACGGCCATTAATGTCAAATTCAAGTTTTGTAACGACCATTAATGGTCGTGATTCTTTCATCTCCCCTCCCCCTCTATAAAAACCATAACCCCGATCCTCCTCAGGACATACAAGATCAAGATCAAAGAAAAATTTTCGAAAAAGAAAAAAAAAAGAAAAGAAAAATCCGAAGAAAAATTTCAAAAAAAAAAGAAAAGAAAATCAAAGGAATTCCTACACCCAGCTCGGACCACTAGCCGTACCCAGCTCGGACTACCAGCCGTATCAAGCCACCGTCCTAAGCTACTACCAGCCGCACCCAGCCACCATCCCAAGCTACCACCAGCCGCACCTACCGCCGTCCCAAGCCACAGCCCCAAGCTACCACCAGTCGCATCCACCACCTTCTTAAGTCACCATCACCGACAGCCGATCCGAACCACCACCACCATCGGATCAATTTAACAAGGGCTTCAAAGATCAATTCATAAGCTAAAGGTTTTTTTTATTTATTTTATTGTTTTTTTTTATTAGTTGATATTATTATTATTATTATTATATTATTATTATTATTATTATTATTATTATTATTATTATTGCATAAAAAAAACAGAAAAGGGTAAAATGAAAAAGAAAAATGAATAGAAATATATATATGTATAGATATAGTAATAATAATATAAAAAAAAATACAAGAATATGTAGATACTTGATATGCATGCTATAGTTATTAGTATTAATATATGATATCATATTTAGGATAAAAATTTTTTTAGTATATAAATGATAAATAAAATAAAAAATGTGTATATATGAGTATGATTATATTTGTGATAGTAAAAATAATTTAGCCTATTTTAGTTACCCTTAAAATTTAAAAAAAAAAAAAAAGAAGAAGAAAAATTCTTTCCTATATATATATATGTGTGTATTTAGTAAATAATAATAAAAAATGGTTTTCTTAACCTATATAATAATATCATTTAGTTATTTCTAAATTAACAAAAAAAAATAGGGTTTTTCAAAATAGATATCTTTTAGGAGTTTTAAAAAAATAAAATATACAAAAATTAGGTGCTTTAGGAATTTTCAAAATCAAATTTAAAAATGGTTAAATAACTTAAATTTGGCGGGTTTCCAAAATAAAAAATACAAACAAATTAAAAATTTTATAAAATCAAAACGAACTACGAGGACCTGATTCCGACTAGCGGATACGTAGGCACCTTCAGGGGCGTCACAAAAATAAAAATTTTAGGATTTTTTTTAAAAACAAAAAAAATATATATTATTTGCAAACAAATAAATTCCTTTTTATAAACAAATAAAAAATATTGAAAAATCAAAAAATCCAAAATTACACTCTTTGGCCCATATAATTCAAGATTTCTAAAGCCCATCCATGTCTAGATAACTGTTTAGGTTTTAAAATAGCAGCCTCCGAACTCAGCAATTTCTGGTTTTTCGAATACCAGTGGCTGAACTAGAAACCAAACCACCCATTTGGTTTCTGGTTCACCTTTTTTCCGGCTTTAGCAGGTGGCGACTCTAATAAAATTTTTTTTCAAAAAACCAGGCTTTTTACAAAAACCCTACTGGTTCCTTATCGAGTGATCTGTATCAAATGGGCTGGGTTTGATATGGATTGGGACCTTTAGGAGAAAATGAGCAAAATTCGGGCTCGGTAGCTTGGCGACTCCACTGGGGAAATCAAATTCAGTGGGCTCATCTAGGCTTAATGGGCTTAAGAAATTTTGAAATTTGGAAGCATGGGCCTTTGTACATATCACTTAAATATTTGCCTTCAAGTCTTTTGTTTTGCAGGAGTCAATATATAAAATAGCTAATGGATCTTGAGGTATGTTTTTTTATAAAATATTTTGCAATGTATGTGTGTTGTGTATATATTTTGTGGTGTATATATTGTGATTTTTTTTTAATTTATATGTATTTAGAACGGGCCGGACCTAGGCCCATTAGAAACTAAGTCGGAGGGCCATTGTGTAGCCTATGGGTTAATGTGATTTTATCACTGCCCGATGGTGATTAGGCTCCTCCAGTCCCGTTTTGACATAATTAATGACCTGCTCCTACTAGGGGCAGTGAAATTATAGAATAGGGTGCCCCTATAACTTACCATAATTTCTAATTGTTGTAAATATTTTTGTATGCTTGTGTATGCTTGTTGTTTTCATAATATCCTTCACAAAAATAAATAAAATTATTAAAATCAATTCTTTTTAAACTAATGAATAAATAATTTTAAATAGTTTTAAATTTTTGAATTTAGAAAATAATAAAAAGAATAGGATAAAACAATAAAACTATGTTTGCCTATACATTTTTTTTTTAAATATTTCTCAATAAAACTTGCAAATAAATCTTTAAGATAAAATTTTATGTAAAAATAAACAAATGATTTATATTTATAAATAATAGAAAACATGAACAAAAAAAAAAGCATAAAAAAAAAAAGGATGAAAAGTCAAACTTTGTCCATGGGGCATTTTTGTAAATATTTTTCTTAAGTATGTGAATAAACCCCTTAAAATAAATCATGTGGTTAAAAAAAAAAAACTTGCTTATGTTCTTACAAAAAAAATAAAAAAATAATAAATACCAAAAAAAGTCTTAAGCCTACAACTTGTTAAATAGAATTCAATACCTTTTAAGACCACCTTGTAAATATCCACCTATTTAGTTTTTTGCCAAATAAGCTAACAGTCCATATTTACATACTTATCTGTTCATAAAACAATAAACTTCACAAAAAAAATAAAGAAAAAAAGAAAAAAGAGGCTCATGTCTAAATTTTTTAAATAGAATTCAGTACCCCTTTTTAGGACTAATACCCTTGTAAATACATACATGTATAGAATTTTGGTAGAAATCATGACCTTTGTAGATAAAACATGTTTAGACAATCTAGTTAAAATCCACTACTTTGTATATAAAGTTTATCACACCTTTGTAGTTACTCTTAAAAAAAAAAAAAAAAACCCAACATATGCTACTCATTTGAAAAATATATAAAAAAAAAATCCCTTGTTAAGTAGAACTTGTCATAGTTATAGAAAGTATGCCCTTTGTTAATAAAAGTCAATAGAGTTTATTTGTACATCAAATAGGAAACACTGAAAAATAGCAAATTCCAATCAATATCAGTGGTTATATAGAGTCCAGTCTGCCCTTGTAAATAGGATTTACCCACCTCTTGTCAGTAGAAGTCTAACTTTAGGCGCTCACATTAATCATATCACCTTTTGAAAGTTTTTTTAAAAAAAAATCAAATAAAAAAAAGGTTTTTCTGGAGCAATTCTCTAAAACCCCATCCTTTTTAAATAATTTCTTTAAAAAAAATGATGAAATTTTTATCTTTTTAATTTTTGGGGCAATTTCCAATTCTTTCCTCCTTTTTAAACAAGATTTCCAAAAAAAAAGTCTTCACCAAAAAAAAAAAAAAGAAAAAATCAAAATTCAATAAAGATTGCTAATAAGTGGGAATATTTCCAGACCCTAAAATTACTTTAGATGGACGGATTTAATCCAATGGTCGATAGTCATTCACCTGAGCCAAGAAGCTAATCCAAACACCCATACTCTAAAAGAAGTCCAAAAGCCCACATCTCTACTCATTTAAAATGTGCTCTCCCCCACCACTCCTCCCACATGTAAAAAATGCTCAGAGTAAGATCAGATCATACTGGTACTAATCATCCTGAAGGGATTTGTTGTTTACAGTTAGCCATGGCTGGGCAATTAAAGAAGGAAATCATTAATTGGTCTGCCATAAATTGGGGCAAAGTTTAAATAGGGGCATGTTTTCGAATGAGACAAGAGTTATCTCGTTCAGGGGCATCTTGAAATTTGATTCACTAAGATAGGGGTTATAGCACTCAAAAGACCAATGACTCTTAGAAGTTTCAAAAATCTCTACAAATGGGAAAGAATCTTTTAATTGAATAGTTCAAATGACAAGAGGCAAACTTATCCCAAACACTTACCTAAACACAAGAGAGCTGAGCGATAATCAAGTGAGGAAATTGACTTATTCCTTAAAAGAGGTCTGCCTTGTGTTTGATACATTAGTCATGATGATGATAGGCATTCAATTCTTTTGTTCCAAACACGTTTATCCCTTGCCAACTCATTTGAGCCAATTAAGGAGAAACTTTTCAAATTAAACCCTGTCAAGAACCACCCCATACTGGGGCAAAATGGAGGTTAGGGTGATCAATTAAATTGGAGAAAAAAGGATAAAATGAGTTGTATTTGCCTCAGTTGCACCAATTCATGGGTAATGATTGTGACCGATATGTCATGTGCCTTTTGAAATGAAGAAGAGTCTTTTACCATACACATACTTGAACACACCTGATCATTCTGGGCTTCAATTTATTTTGGGGCAAAATAAAGAAATTCAAAAGTGATTCTTTTCAAAAAGCTAGTCAATAAAAAAAAAAAAAAGGAAAAGGGAAAAGGGAAAAAAAAAAAAAAAAAAAAAAGGCTAGCCCATACACTATCATAGCCCCTTAAACCAAAAATTTCCAAGTCATCAAAGCCCTTTACAGATTGCAAAATATTCTTCAAACTTTAGGCCTATCAAATTCAATGCCCACAATGCCAATGCTTTTTACACATGGCTCAAAGCTTCAGAATTCAAAAGAACCACATACTCATACACATTCCTCCCAAGTAGAATCTTCTGATCGAAGGAACTAAATTTATCCTAAACAACATTCACCCACGAAACTGGGGCAAATACAGCTTAGTTCTTCCTAAAGGTTCTTGACTTGTAAACCGGGATGATGATTGAATTGAATCCATTTTAAAATTTTTCCTTCACATGAATATCCTTCATTTGCTAAACCATTGACCAAAAGCCTACATTTCAGTCCTAAAAAGACCTATCAGATTGACTTAGAATGTATCACTTCCAAGTTGGACCATAATTTAGGGAATTGAAGTCTTGAGTGAAAATAAGCCACATGAGAGTGTGAGGAAGTCCTCTTAGACTGGACAATTTCATTAAAAGATCTTTCTCTAGGAACAAACATCTTAAGAGTCAAAAGAATGGGCCCCTAAGTTCATGATAACACCCTGAATTAAAAGAAATAAGAATGAGCACATGAGAAACATGGAAAGCCCCAATACAATCCAGTCACCCCATTTTCTACATGAGATGTGTCACCCGAATGTTGAAGTCCCCTTACAATAAGCGATTGATGATGTTTACAATTTTCTACTCATATGGTAAACCCAGTTCTATACTGATTTGAGATGAAAGGTTAGATACCTTAAGCAAATTTCAATATCATTGACAAATCATGGGACATTATTTCCCTTCGACTACGGAGCTTCACATACCCAAAACTTTAATGCTAGAGTGGGACAAGTCCCAAATATACCCCTTTAGTGAGAATCACCCTGAAAAGACATTTTATGCCATGATCACCCCCTGATAAAAACCAATTTTGAGTCTATCATAACCAAAGAAGACAGCTGTTGAGCAATGAAGCAAGTCCACTATGTGATCAAAGTTTTTCAAGGGTGGGTGAATACAATTTCCCACTTATTAGCAATCCAATTTTTCAGAAACATTAATAATTTTTCAAATATCGTGTAAAAAGAATTTTCAAAAAAAAAAAAAGTGATTTGCAGGCACTTCAGCAATCTTTAAGAAATGCTTTCAAGAATGAGCACTTTTTGTCATCTTGCATTGATTTTGAAAAGCCTTAGCTATTGGAACCTTAGTTACCCTAAGTTGTAGGAGCTTCGGTATTCCCATCACATTTCGAACCTAGTATTTCTTAGTTATAGGAACCTCAGTATTCTAAAAAGTTTTCTTCTCCCTTCAGTGTGCAAAGTTCCAAAAAACCCTTGTTTATCAAGGTGACCAAAAACCCTTGTTTATCAAGGTGACCAAAAACCCTTGTTTATCAAGGGACCCAAAACCCTTGTTCATCAAGGTGACCCAAAAACCCTTGTTCATGAAGGTGACCCAATAACCCTTGTTTATCAAGGTGACCCAACAACCCTTGTTTATCAAGGTGACCAAAAACCCTTGTTTATCAAGGTGACCCAAAACCCTTGTTCATCAAGGTGACCCCAAAACTCTTGTTTACAGGTGACCCCAAAACTCTTGTTTACCGAGGTGACCAAAAACGCTTGTTTATCAAGGTGACCCAAAACCCTTGTTTATCAAGGTGACCCCAAAACCCTTGTTTATCAAGGTGACCCCAAAAACCTTGTTTACAAGGTGACCCAAAAGCCCTTGTTTATTAAGGTGACCCAAAACCCTTGTTCATCAAGGTGACCAAAACCCTTGTTCATCAAGGTGACCCCAAAACCCTTGTTCATCAAGGTGACCCCAAAACCCTTGTTCATCAAGTGACCCAAAATCCTTGTTTATCAAGGTGACCCAAAATCCTTGTTTATCAAGGTGACCAAAAAACCCTTGTTTATCAAGGTGATCTTTTCCAAAATCCTTGTTCATCAAGGTGACCTTTCTAAAATCCTTGTTTATCGAAGTGATCTTCCCAAAATCCTTGTTTATCAAGGTGGCCGTTCCAAAATCCTTGTTTATCAAGGTGACCTTTCCAAAATCCTTAATCCTTGTTTATCAAGGTGACCATTTCAAAAAATCTTTAGCTAGCAAAGTTGGCTATTAGCTGTTCCTAAGACCCCTGTTTGTTAGGGTGGTGTTTTGTAGTTTAATCCGCCAGGTTTAGGTCTTGGGCAAAAATGGTGTCTTTTTGTCTTTATAGTGGAGTTTTGTTCAAACTCCACCATAAAGAGGGGCAGCTGTCGATACTCCATTTTTGCCCCCATTAGAAAATAAAAATAATAAAAATAAAAAAAAGAGCATAAAAAATTATAAAAAAGGTAGAAAATACAATAAAAAATTGAAAATTATAAAAAATAAAAAATTAGCTAAATAAAAAAAATTACAAAATTTGAAAAGAACATAAAAATTTGAAAATTAAGAAATCTAAAAATAATAATAATAATAATAATAATAAACCCCATCTTTAGTAAATAAGTTTTTAGAAGTTTTTTAAAAAAAAAAAAGAAGAGAGAGGAAAATAATAATAATAATATAAAAAAAGATTATTGGTCTTGTCATGTTTTAGGCTATATTTGGAAATTAATTTGAATCACAAACTCGTATCAAATTTGGCTCGTTTTTATTTAAATTATATTAAGCTTGGTTTGAATGGGTTAAATACAATTGAAATGGCCTAATTAACGAAGAAAGCAAATCAGCATAGTTGGTTAAGGCATGTAATGTTGGAGGAGAGACCCGAGTTCGAATCACCCTGAACGTGGACGTGCAATTTTTTTTTTACGCGCATGCACTCTCACGCGCCTTGGAAGACGAGCGCGTGTGGCCGTCTTCCTCATCTCCACGTCTGCCATTTTTGAGCTTTTAAGCTAGTTTCGAGCTTCTTTTTTTTATAGGAAGATAAAAAAAAGCACCTATTTACTTTAAATTCAATCATCAATGTGCTTTAAAACGAATTTATGGTGGAAATTTCGTAACCCCCGATCCTTTAGATCAATTCGCAACCGACGGCCATTAATGGTCAAATTCAAGTTTTGTAACGACCATTAATGGTCGTGATCTTTCATCTCCCCTCCCCCCTATAAAAACCATAACCCCAATCCTCCTAAGGATACAAGATCAAGATCAAAAAAAATTTTCGAAAAAGAAAAGAAAAATTCGAAGAAAATTTTCAAAAAAAAAGAAAAGAAAATCAAAGGAATTCCTACACCCAGCTCGGACCACTAGCCGCACCCAGCTCGTACTACCAGCCGCATCAAGCCACCGTCCCAAGCTACTACCAGCCGCACCCAACCACCGTCCCAAGGTACCACTAGCCGCACCTAGGCGCCGTCCCAAGCCACCGTCCCAAGCCACAGTCCCAAGCTACCACCAGTCGCATCCACCACCTTCCCAAGTCACCATCACAGACAGCCGATCCAAACCACCACCACCATCGGATCAATTTAACAAGCACTTCAAAGATCAATTCATAAGCTAAAGGTTTTTTTTTATTAGTTGATATTACTACTACTATTATTATTATTATTATTATTATTATTATTATTATTAGATGCATAAAAAAATAGAAAATGGTAAAATGAAAAAGAAAAATGAATAGAAAATATATATATGTATAGATATAGTAATAATAATATAAAAATAAAAATAAAAGAATATGTAGATACTTGATATGCATGCTATAGTTATTAGTATTAATATATGATATCATATTTAGGATAAAAAATTTTTTAGTATATAAATGATAAATAAAATAAAAAAATGTGTATATATGAGTATGATTATATTTGTGATAATAAAAATAATTTAGCCTATTTTAGTTACCCTTAAAATTAAAAAAAAAAAAGAAGAAGAAAAATTCTTTCCTTATATATATGTGTGTATTTAGTATAATAAATAAAAAATGGTTTTCTTAACCTATATAATAATATCATTTAGTTATTTTCTAAATTAAAAAAAAGGGGTTTTTTAAAAGATAGATATCTTTTAGGAGTTTTAAAAAAATAAAATATACAAAAATTAGGTGCTTTAAGAATTTTCAAAATCAAATTTAAAAATGGTTAAATAACTTAAACTTGGCGGGTTTCCAAAATAAAAAATACAAACAAATTAAAAATTTATAAAATCAAAACGAACTACGATGACCTGATTCTGGCTAGCGGATATGTAGGCACCTGTGGGGCGGTCACAAAAATAAAAAAATTTTAGGATTATTTTTAAAAACAAAAAAAATATATATATTTGCAAACAAATAAATTCCTTTTTATAACAAACAAAAAAAATTGAAAAATTAAAAAATCAAAAATTACCTCTTTGGCCTATATAATTCAAGATTTCTAAAGCCCATCCAAGTCTAGATAACCGTTTAGGTTTTAAAATAGCAGCCCCCGAACTCAGAATTTCTAGTTTTTCGAATACCAGTGGCCGGACTAGAAACCAAATCACCCATTTGGTTTCTGGTTCACCTTTTTTCCGGCTTTAGCCGGTGGCGACTCCAATCAAATTTTTTTTTCAAAAAACCAGGCTTTTTACGAAAACCCTACTGGTTCCTTGTCGAGTGATCTGTATCAAATGGGCTGGGTTTGATATGGATCGGGACCTTTAGGAGAAAATGAGCAAATTTGGGCTCGACAAATCCTAATGAGATTCTTATCATTTGACTAATCCAAGCTATGCATCTAAGCTAAATGAATTCGGAATTCTCGCTTTTTGCGGAAGCTCCGACTTAAAACGGCCATAACTTGGTCATTTTAACTCGAAATTTTGCAAATTTTATATCGATCTCTATCTACTTCGAAAGATCTATCTATTTATAGTATTATTTTCAAGTTTTGAAAACAGTAAAGCCATGGAACAGTAGGATCAGATCTGTTCTGTCACTTTCCCGATTCCGAAAAATTGTTTCGCTTTTGATAAAAATGTTCCTAGTTGATGATTCATGTATAGATGGTATATGAATGAATTCCTAATATGAATGTCATGTAATAAACTCAATATATGCATGGTATTGATGATGTTTGATGATGAACTCTTATGAACTCATAATTGTTATAAAATTCCATAAAGGTTATTTCTAAAAGCCATTCTTCCTAACTTTACATTCCCTAGGGTTTCTATGATTTTATTCTTAAATTTGTTATCTAAATAAAAATGAGTTCCCAAAGTCTATATTAATCATGACCTTCATTTATGCATAAAAATCCACATTTTCAATTTGGTAAACATGTTTTTAAACAAGCTATTTATAAAAATCCGAATTTTGTAATTTCATTTTCTTGCATTTTCTTTATGAGAAAACTTGTTTAATGCATCAAAAATTGAAGCTCCAATGTATCTATTATCTAAAGACTTCATTTAACTCATAAAACATCCAATCTAGACTTAGATACTAGGTGTTCATATAGGCATGATTCTAAATTACGAATTTGACTATTAATCCATATATCAATATTTTTCATTCTAACTCCACTACTTGTTTTACATTTTTATCATGCCTAAACTCATCTAAACTTATGAAAATCATTCCTTAAGGGCATCTATCACATATACCTTCCATTTTTTATGAAAAATATGAGTTTTAAAGTGGTTTTGGTGGTTTTCAACATAGGGTTTCAAAATCATCCGAATTTTCAACTAAGCTTTTCGAACAAAATATTTTCTTTTTCAAGTTTCTTGTCTTCTATACATGAAGATCCACCATCTAACATATCTATACATAGGCAAGGCTACATTTTTATGATCATCAATGCATGGAAATCAAAATAACTATATGAACATACATGTAGATGAAAATGTGGATGTCTAAACATTAGATCTACTAAATATATGTATGAATCATAAACTTCATGGCATGAACATCAATATATATGCAAGATCTCTACTTTACATGCATGAACAAGAGGATATCTTAGCAAAAACTCATTTAAACACTAGATCCATGTCTTGTGATGGCTTGATATTCTTGTTAAAGTGTTTTCATGTCCCTAGCATATGTCATTGGGATT
Source organism: Combretum micranthum (assembly GCA_024138025.1). Taxonomy (NCBI): domain Eukaryota; kingdom Viridiplantae; phylum Streptophyta; class Magnoliopsida; order Myrtales; family Combretaceae; genus Combretum; species Combretum micranthum. The sequence goes on from JAMXBD010000602.1 coordinate 95,371, forward strand.
AAATGGGAAAACACACAAGAAATAGCTTTGCCATTATAAGATTTAGGAAGAACAAAGCTTAAAATCAACATACCATGGAGTTTTGGAGTAGAAAAGAAGAGAAAATGAGTTGAATGTGTGAGAGTGGGGGGGGGGGGGGGGGGGGGGGGGGTGCTCACGACAACTATAGGAGGGAAAGAGAGAGTTTTTCTCTTTGAAAGAAAATTGAACAAGTGAAAATGAAGAGAGAGAATGAACATTTAGCTTATATATTAAATGGATTAGGGTTTTTAATTGAATAAAATAGCAAAATAAATCAAAATGAGAGGGGAAAAGAGGGGAGGGGCGCCGACCGACCTATGGGGGGGGAGGGGGGGGGGGAGTGTGTGTGTGTGTGAAATTTGATATTTTATAACTTAAGTAATTAAATGTAATAAATGTAATAATTATTTAAGAGACAAAAATCCTTAGGAAAGAAAATTGAAATGAGTAGTTGTAAGGATGTAAGAATAGCGTATGGGTAGTGTGTAGTGTAGGTTGTACTTGTGAATAGTAGACAAGACATCTACTTTACCGGTTGTAATGAAAACACTGGAAAATGCTATAACTGTAATTTTTATAGTCCGGAAAATTATAAAATTGATATTTTTGGAATCCTTATAAATTACGGTTCTAATGAATATTCCGGAACATTTTTCTGAGTTCGTGTTCCCGGGACACGCTTTTCCGTAATTGAGCTTGGGAAAGCCCGGAATTGAAAAATTCCCGAATTAAAACTTTCAAAGGTCTAGAATATACTTTAGTGATAATTCATATTCATTTACTTTATAAACTTCTTTTATTATGAAACCGAAGGAAAGCCGGATTTAGGGTTCCTAAGCTCCTCTTACTAACTTAAACTGAACCAGATTAGGGTTTCGCTTTTCAAATCCCGGGGTTTTCTTAACTACTAAGATTACCAGGGTTTACACCTTCTCTTCTCTAACCCAAGCATCTTCTATTGGCACAATTTCCTCATTCTCCATCATTAGCTCAAAGGAGCTTAACCCGAAATCCCTTTGTACCGTGGTTTCCCTGAGGAAGTTTATTCTCTCCTTCCTGTGGTTGTCAAAACTTATCATTTTTCGTTGACAATCCATGATGGATTTAACCTTACTTAGCCAATTCATCTCGAGGATGACTTCATACTTACTGATCTTCAAAACTATCAAGTCGCTTGTTGAGTTATGTCCTTGGATTTCTAGCAAGCAATCCCTTATTATTTCCCGGGTCGACACGACACTACCTGTGGGTGTCTTAATCCTTAAGCTGGTGATTGTCATGGCTATGGGCAATCCAAGCTGCTTAGCCAAGCTGGTAGTGATAAAGGAGTGGGTTGCTCCCGTGTCAAACAACAAATAAGCTTCACTCTTATTCACCCTTATGTGTTCTGTTACCATAAACATTTATCACTACTTGGTTCTAAGTACCAACACAGCTACCTATTCCAAGGTTTTCGGATTTCAACTTTTCATCTTCCATAGTTTTAACTCTTTTAAAAACTTGTTAAGAAAACAAAGAACTTTTATCTTAAAAGAATTTTGTTACTGACTTGTCACTAAGCCGCCATCTGCATCATTGCCTTGGTCTAGAGTGGCTAGCTCCACACCTTCCTCCTCATCCTCTTCAATCATCCACTGGTCTTCGAAGTTGTATAGCCGCATCCCGTGCGTGGCCGAAGCTACACGGCTTCCACCCTTGCTACCAGATCGTAGGGTGTTATCATTACCTGGATTTCCATAAGGCCAGGCAGCCACATTTTTCTTTTAGGAGCACTCAGAGACTAAGTGCCCTTTTTCCTTGCAAAAAAAACAGGTTATCGTCATCTTCTTCGGGCAAGCATAAACTATATGGCTTGCCTCGCCACAAAAGAAGCACTTGCCCTTCAGCTGTGGGCACTGCCTTGGATAGTGGCCTCCCTTACACTTCCAACAAGTGATGTTGGGCTTGGGTTGGTTGGGCTTCCCACCGTTGTTGTCCTTAAACCTATAGTAAGGCTTGATCTCTTTCCTTTATGGCCTGAGCCGGAGGCGTCAAATTGCCTCTTCCTGAATACTCTCTTGTCCTACTCAAAATGTTTCCTCTTCTTAGCCCCTTCAATCAACCGAGCTTTCTCAATTACTTCAAGGTAAGTTTGCAAACCTGACTCCTCTAACTTCACCCTTAGGTCTTTATCGAGACCTTCCAAAAACACTTGTTTTTGTAGCTCCTCACTGTTTTTGTAAGATTCGGGAGCATACTGTAGTAGGTGATTGAATTTTGTCTCATATTGCTCGATTGTTCTGCCCCTCTGTTTAACATGCAGAAAATCTGCACTATATCTTACTCGGAGGCTGGCAGGAAAATAGTTCTCCAGGAACTCCCTACGAAAGGTCTCCCAACTGATAGGGGGTGCCAAGCTTCTCCTTTTCAATTCCCAACATACTCTGGCATTATATCTCAGCATGTAAGTGCCATATTCCAGTTGGAGATATGGTGCAATCTCATAAGCTGTGAAAGAGCACTCAACTTGCGCTAACCAATCCTCCGCTTCGTCGGGCTTTCCAAACGCCCCTTCGAAGTAGCGGTTATTTTTTATAAAGTCAGGGAGGGAACTCCTTTGATATCCCCTATATGGCTGAGGAGGTGGATGGCGAGCATTGTAAGATTGCTCTTCAGGGGATAAGGGGATTTCTGCTTGCATTCCCCTATATGGCACAAGAGGTGGAGGTGGTGGCAAGGGTGTTGAATCCCTCATACTTGGTTCGGGATTCTGTGGTTGATTTTGATTCTGGTTTTGAATGAATGCGTTAAGCAAGTTTATCAGTTGTCCAATTGCATTCATCATGGCTGCTTGAGGATTGAGTTGTGCAGCCTCAGGTTGGTTGGCTTGGGGGTGATCTTGCTGGTTTGCACTACTAGCTTCGTTTGAGAGTGGTTCTTGCTCCCTATTACGGTTTCTTCGGTTTCAGCTGTTACATAATGTCTTAGTGAGTATTATTTCCTCTTTAAAGTTTCGCGATAAAAAAAAATTTCATTAAGGGATTCGTAAAATTTTAGGAATAATTAAAGAACTATGGGATTCGTAAAATTTTAGGAATAATTAAAGAACTATAGTATTTAGAAAAGATCCAAGAAAAACCATTACATACAATCGTCAACACAAAAGGCTCTTAGAGTAAAAGAATCATAAAAAGCAAAGGAATTCTAAATCAAGTGATGATATGAATGGAAAGATGTTTATGCAAATAAATGCAATGAATGTGGTTTACTACTAATGCAAAAGTATAATGCTTGTAAAACCTCTTTCTTTGAATCAAACATAATACTTCATTAATTTGATGTGCCATATAAGAGTTGTATTACAAATAAGTTTACAAAATTTGGCGACACAAATCTAACCTTCCGATCGTAGCCGATAACTTTAGTCTAACAACATCTAGAGGCATAAGAAAGGGAAAGGAAAAGAAAGACAACATACTAAACTATGAAGAGAACCTAAAGCAAATTGGCATCCTGCATTGCCTATTAAACAAAAAGTACTATGGGACTCTATGGGACACTTGACTCTACTCCTCCATGGCTTACTCGGAGTTATCCGGTGTGGGACTAGGGAGTCGTCCTTGGCTAGAAGAGCCATCGTCATCCCTTCGGATGAACTGGCGTAGATAAGCCCTCACAGTTAGCCTCCTCCTCTTAGTGGGTCGGGCTAAGGGCTCCTGTTCCTCTTCTTCCTCCTCTTCTTCTCTCATCTCCTAACCTCTCACTTAGTCTCTTCCTTCCTCATCATCTCTATCATCAAGTCCGTTCCTATTGCTAACTTCTATACCCAGTTCTCTTCCAGCTTCATCCCATTACCTGTTCACTCTATCCTAAGCTTCCCTCATCATCTCCTCATCTTCATCTATCCTCTCCAATGGTTCCTGAACTGCCGGCTCGGGGACTACGTCATCAACCCCAAGGGGATGCTCATCCACCAAGTAGATGTCCTTCCAAATGGTAGGGTCAAACTCCGGTTCCATTCTTCCACTATCAGGTATATCTAAATCTCTATCAAAATCCTATACAATCTTATCTGGCACTTAGTTGGGATGTTCTGGGGCCATGGCTGGAGGGGTAGGGGTTTTAGGTACTTCCTCATCTTGCCAATTTGGATCCTCCTCGGGATCCTCCTCTTCCTCCTCCTCTACTTCATTATCCTCTTCGTTCAAATCTTCCCCTTCAACAGCTGGGGCATTTATCAGTTGCATTCCTACATCTCTTCACTATGGGATTTGCACTCCCCCTAAAGATGGTAAAATATCAAGGTAGCTGGCTTGCCATATTATGTGGGTTCGGGCGTCGGCAATGTTCCACTCCCTATGGTCCAAAAGATCATCATGTGCATATACATAAAGGGGTCCAATACTATTCCACATCTTAAAGTCTGGATAGGTGGGGTCCCCTTCATTCTTCAAAATGAAGGTGGCTTCTCTTAGCATCGGCTCATTAGCATATTCTACCATTACCCTTTCCAAGGTATAGATGGTTTCCAGCACAGTCCATCTTCTTCTTCTAATTGGATCATACCTAAGTTGATCTATCACTGTCGCCTACCCCGTATCTCTTAATCCCTTTTTCCACAAGCCATACATTTCTATTAAGGTTCTAGGTCGTCGAGCTAGTGCAAAATCTTCACATAACACCTATAATCTCAAACAGTACTCCACCATGGTCTCATTTGTACTTTTGGTGAAATTTCTAGCCCTCTGCGTGTCTCACCCAAATAAATCTACAACAAAAAACCTACTAATTAGCCAAGCTTTAACTCCAAATTAACCTAATTGCTTAATTCTAGGTTCAGTTTTTTTTTTTTTTTTAACTCTATTGTCATGCTTAATAACCTAGTGCTCTGATACCAACTTAAACTATCACGCCCCATAGGGTACTCTAAACGTAACGTCAACCACATGCCATACAAGACTCTCGAATTACCACCTTAATCCTTCGAGAGCTTCGTATAGATGTAAGGCGCACCTTTACGACAATAGAATATAAGTCCGAATGGAGATAAAAGCTTAACTTGGCATACATTAGCAGTAGGATATAACTCATGATGCATAAATAAATATTACATTTACTAAGGGGCATTCCCCCGCAAAAGAATATCTTATACAGTCATCCAAGGTCTTAAAAGTTTCCTATGGAAGTCTAAACAGAAAATCTTAACTTCTAGGGGAAACTCCTAGCTCTTGTACCTGTTCGGTCGGGTGACGCTGTATAAGCCATATATTCGGTAGCTGCAAAAGGAAGAAACTGTAGGGACGTAAGCTATCTAGCTTAGTGAGTGAAATCTTCCACAAAAACATTCATGTCACGACAATTCAAACAAGTGATTATACAAGCAAGTGAATGCACCAAACACATAAGAACAACATACATATGATTAGTCGGAAATCATATGTGGATGGACTTGCGCCCTCCATCCCAGGTTAGCAGATTAACAAATACTGCGGTACTAACTTTATGTCGTTTAGGGTTCACGGATAACCAACAATTATTTCGTTTTTGGATCACGATTAACCAACAATTAATCTCGTTTCTGGATCACGATTAACCAACCAATTAATCTTGTTTATGGATCACGATTAACCAACCAATGCTAATGCTCCTTCCTATTATGATATGCATATGTCTGAATTTGAAATTAGTCCGAATAATTGATTAAGTCATTTTATTCAGGCGATCAAACAATTCTCAAACAATACATCATAACCAACTACACAACAGAAATTATCACCCGGTTTTGATATCCTTATTTTTAGTTCTCATATCATCATCAACATATAATTTCCCATTATTCCCCATCATACATATTCATTTCTCTTGACCTACACTCTAGTGCACTAATTTATCAATCACATACAATAAACGAATTGGGAAGAGAAAACTCACTCCGCCATTGGGTCACCGATCTCTTAGTAGTAGTAATCCGGTGGTAAAGACTTGACGTCCTCGGGTTCGCCCAAGCATGAAAGAAATACCCTAATAAGTATTCTACCATCTAAGTATACCGAAACTCTAAGACAACTTAGTGAAATCGAAATTCGTGTCATTTCCGAAGTCCCGATTTAAAATGGCCATAACTTGATCGTTTTAACAAAGAATTTCGCAAATTTTATATCGATTTCTATCTATTTCGAAAGAGCTTTCTAAATATGATGTTTAAATCAAGTTTTGAAAATATTTAACTCTCAGAAATGAAGGATCATTTCTGACTAGTACGTATGTTGGTTCCAAAAATGTGATTTTCATGAATGTTCTTGAGGTTTCCAAAGGTAGAATTAAAATAAATGTCATGGTAATGAATTTCCCTATCATGAATGTCATGATATGAATCTTATGTGGCTAAGTTCTTATGAATTTTTAGATTAAAGGAATTTAAATAACCTTTATCTTAGGAAACCAATTCATGCCATTTGTTAACTAGTAGATTTGATACACTTGGTCACTCTTACGTGTTCTACGGATTTTCCTTAGAAAAATTCGATTTACTTTAAAGAGAAATTGACCCTTACATTAACTATATCCTAAGGCCTTTATTTCTTTAATTAGATCTTCATTTGTAAACTTATAAGTGAGTCTTATAATAGGGTTGATCCAAAAATCTGAAATTTGCAAAACTCATTCTTAAGTTGATTCTCTTAAGAAAAATGCATTTTATACTTAGAACTTTAGGTATTTACTTTATCTATACCCTAAGGACTTTATTTATTTAAGAAAATACCATTTTTGAGGTTGGAAAACTAGTGTTTTCTAACCACCTATTGAGTATTACGAATTTCCCTTACAAGAACTTTCAGCTCAAAATTTCTATTGGACTTCATCTCTTATTTTAAATATTTTCCTTGGTAAAACTCATCTAAACTCATGAAAATTATCATCAAACATCATCTATCACCTATAGGCTTCATTTTTCTTGTAAAATACATGTTTTGAAGTTGATAAAAGGGTTTTTAAGCTAGGTTTTCCTGTCATCCGAATTTACCCTATTTCATTTCTTGAAAAGAGTTTTCCTTTTTGGTTTCCTTGACTCATCTACCTAGAGATCTATATACTAGCAAGCTTATTTACTCAAGACAAAGGTCTTGATGACTATTAATGCACAAAAACTCAAAATAGAGATGAGATCTTAAATGCCTACATAAATATGGATGGTAAAATGATAGATCTACCATCTTAAATGCTTAAATAGGTTTTGAAAATATAAAAACTAAATTTTTATGGAAGGTCTTTTGTTCAAAACAACTTTTAGATGTATGATCATGAAGCTCATGGCATGAAAGCTTGTTTAAATGCTAGATCTACTCTTGTGATGGTTTGGTATTCTTGTATTAGTATTTTCTCGTCCCTAGCAAGAGCTCATGGGGATCTTTAAATGAAAATACATAAGAATATCCTTGCCATTATAAGGATCTAAAAGTAAAAGAAGTAAGGTTCTTTTATCTAAGGTTAAAATAGAAGACAAAAGGAAGGAGAAAAGTTTTGTGTGTGTGTGTGTGAAGAGCCATGAGGCTCACGACAAAGGAGTGGGAGAGGGAGAGAAAAAGAGTGTTTTCTACCTTTGGTAAAATTTGAAATGAGAAGAATGAAGAGAGAGAGAGAAAAAAGTGGTTTATATATGAAGTGGAATTAGGTTTAAATGAGATAAAAATAATTTTAAAAAATTGCACAAATGGAGCTAAATTGGGAGGATCACGCCGGCCATGCATGAAGGGAGAGTGTTTGATTTTTTTTTTTATTTAATTTGTTTGATAGTTTTGTTTATTAAAAGCCATAAATGGTAATAATTATTTAGAGACAAATAATTCTAGGAAAAGAAAATGTAATGGAGTATTTGTAAGGATGTAAGAGTAGGGTATGGTTTGTGAGTGTAGTAGGTTGTACTTGTGAATAGTAATGAATAGTGATCAAGACAACTTAATTACCGGTAGTAAGAAAAATACGAATAAAAAGGCTATAACTGTATTTTTCATAAACCGAAAAATTATGAAATTTATATTTTTGAAATCCTTATTTAATTTCGATTCAAATGAGTATTCACAAGTAATATTTCAAAATTCAAGTTCCGGGGCATGCTTTTTTGTAACCGGTCTGGGGAAGGCCCGGAATAGAAATTTTCTCAAAATCTGATCTTTTCTTGGTTTGAAATATATTCAAGAACTATATTCAAGATTAAATTTTCTTATAAAAGTTTCTTAATTGGAAACCAAGGAAAAGCCGGTTTTAGTGTTCCTAGGTCTCACTCCCATCTTAAGCTAATCCAGTTTAGGGTTTTGGTTTCCAGTTCTCGAGTCTTCTTGGTTACTAGAAAATTGAGGTTTACAGTATCCATACCTGGAGGATTACTTTGATTAGTGGATTGACCGATCGACTCATCCATAAGAAGAAAGTATTGTCATGGCAACATGAGTTATTTCCTTATTTACTTTGCTTGATTGTGCTTGTAGTTTAGTTGCACTAGAATTAAGGAAAGACAAATTGATATGAATGTAAAATTGTTGAAAGAATTCTATGAATATCGAGGCAGGAATTGATTGTAAGTAATCCTTTCCTTTAGTATAGAACTTGATATGTCTGAAATTCTATGATAACCATAAATTGACATTAATTGTGTATGATATTCTAACTAAATTGGTTTATGCATATCACGAAGTGGGTCACATTGCATAGGTATGGTTGTAAGGCTATAAACAACGCTTACCGGCTTTAAGCTAGAAGCATAATACAAAGAGAAAGGCTTAACGACCTTATGCCCGAAGCAAAATACTAGGACGATGCTTATCGGCTCTAAGCTAGAAGCATAATAATGAGGAACAATGCTTAGCAACCATTAGCTAGAAGCAAAATCTTATTAGCCTCCCAAAAACCCCGAATGGAGGGCGTAAATCCATTCAACATATAGTTCTCGGAAGACTGTATGTCTTGCTTGCTTATGTGTTTGTTGCATAATTCTCACTAAGTCTGTTAGCTTATACCCCTTTAAATATCTTTTGCAATTTAACTATTTGTGGTTGAGGCCACGTGGACCTTGCAGCTAGGTATTTCCTTTTTGGTTAAGGAATTTTTAGATGAAGTTTAACATTCGTTTAGATGTACACTTCATAGAAAATTTCTTGTAATATATTCTAGTATTTTGACCGGGGAATGCCCCTAAGACTTGTACGACAATTATTATGAATGAATGAATTTTATGATTTCCCTTTCTTAAATTGTTATTGTATCTTCTTAAGCTTCATATTTCAAAGTGTGGTCCTCTAAATTTGTGAGAGCACGTCCTACACTTAATATCGAAGCGTTTGGGGAATGACTAAGGTTGTCATGCTTAAGTTTTAATATTAAGTATGGCGGACTGTTACGTTTAGGGTACCTTTTGAGGTGTGACAACTTCACTCATTGAAAAGCTACTCATAGTCCATGCCATGTCCCATGTTATCATAGGTATCATCATCATAATCATCAACACCTAAAAAGGAGAGGAATGAGTTAAAGCCCAATATGATAACAATACAAGCACACACGAGGTAGGCATAACACATGTTCTAAATGCAATGTAACAATCAACAATTTATATCTTCAAATTAAAGTGGAGCAAAATAATAGTGGAGCACTCATACTCCGGCAACACGTTGGAAACCTAGAGGCCCTGAGTAATAACAACTGCTCAGGTGGTTGATATAGGCTGCCCGAATACCTATATCTCCTACCTCTACAAGTAATAGTCTCATATAGGGGTATCAACCATTACGCATCTCTAACTTTCATAGTCCATAATATAGTTTAGCTTAATTGATGCCCATAGTTGTGAACTACACTATACTACTTCTCTCCAATCCAAGTAAACGTTATCTTACTACTATTTTCCCTATCAACTACCGTCAAGCCACCCATGATGGCCTAAGAGCCTATGTCACGCCACGAAGAGTACCTTACATGTGGTAATTCGCCTTATACAATATTAAAACTTAGAAATGACTATTTTAGTTATGCAAAGACTTTCATATTATGCACAAACGTTCTTCACAATAAAAGAAACATATTAGAGTAGCACAATTTCTAACAGTAGCAACTAAATAGCAAAGCAAGAGAATTTTATATCATTAAACTTGAATAAGGTAGATTACACTTGTTAAGGCATACCTCCACTAATATCCACAAATGATTCAGATTTTAATAGCTATTCACAATAATCTGCCAACTGAAAGTACATTACATAAAAGGTCTCAAAAGAACTTTACTTCAAGCTTTCGAATCTTTCCTTATGGTTCCAGAGTCTACTAGAGATTTCGTTGTCATCTCATTCCTTGAAATAAGTCTCAAGTACACCTATTTCAGAAAAGATCTTTAGGGATGTAAGATTACAATATGCTTAGTGGGATATTTTCCCATCACTTGCACCGACATAAATAAGCAAAAAAGTTTGTTAGTTAAAGCATATGCTATGCTTATGCAACAATCGCATGAAAATCACACATATGTATAGTTATCCAAAACTTATACATAGAACAGATTTATGTCCTCTATTTCAAGGGTTAGAGAATTGTTGATGAAGATCCCATGATCTTCTAATGCTAGTTCTGCATTCCTTGAAAAATGTGGATTCCTTAGGAAGAAGCATGGCCCTATCCCACCGCGATTACAACCCATCTAACTCTATGCGTAGGAGTAGCAGCCTTCCGAAATATAACTCGATAGATGCTATGCATGACCATTTCTTTTGTTGACACCAATCCATATTAAGTTCATTAACGGCAATCAATCATTTTGAACACACATAGTAACCAAGCATATAGACGAATAAGCATAATTAAACAAACATTCGAGGGTTACAATATACTTAGTATTCATTTAATCACACAAGCAGCAAACACATGCTTAACCCTTAAGAACCCTAATACACATCCTTTTTTATCTTTTCTTAGCATGTTAGTGCAACTAGTTTATAAGCACAAACAAGGTAACGAATTTAGGAGGAAAAACTCACTCTCCATTAGAACAATTCTTAGTCGAAATAATCCTTCGGAAATGGAACGTCAAATTTCTTATCACTTAAACAAAAGAAATACCATAATGAGTATTTCATATGGATTCTACTAAAATTTTTGACTCTATTTATTTTATTCGCATCATTTCTCCTGGTTATGAATGTTCTAATTTAAAATGACCATAACTTGTTCATTTTAACTTAGAATTTTACATATTGGTAGTCGTTTTCTACCTACTTCGAAAGATTTATCTATTTATAAGGTTATTTTTAACATTGAGGATTGTTTAAGGGTCAGGATAGCATGGTAAAGATTCGTCCTAAACATTCTAGCCTTTGATTCTTTTAATTTTTGAAGTTTTGCTTCATTTGGACCTTCTAAGTTAAGCATAAAATATTCCCATTATGACGATTCATATAATGGTGATAATAACTCACATTACATGCATAATCTTAGTAATGTTGTTCCAAAAATAAAAATTTTGTAAAACAATCTTTGTGGAAAATAGTAATGTTGACTTTATGGAAAAATCACCTTTTTGATTTGTAATAAAATTCTTTATCTTAAATTATGTAAACATGTGACTTAATAAAAATCATGGTTTAATATATACTTTGAAGTCATAAAAGTCTTATATTTACTTAGAAAACTTCATTCAACAATTTATTTTACAAGGCATGGGTTTTACTTATTTGTTACATAATACTCTAAGTGTATTTTCCTTGAATTTTCTTAAGTTTTGTTTTCTAAAATAAAATTTTAATTCTTAATTTTTCATAACTGTGAAATTTAATTAAAGAAAATCATGGTTTTATATTTATTTTGAATCCATGAATATTTTATTTTCATATTAAACTTCTTTTAATTACTTGTTTTCCAAAATATGAATTTCTATGTGTTTGTGGATAAAATTTATTCTATGTGGGAACTTCTTTGAAAATGTTTTTAGTTTTGATATTAGAAAGAATCATGTAAGGGACTTAGTTTAAGTTTTTATTAGAGTTTACACATGTCTTGTGAGTAAGTTTATGTAGAATATTTTTATAATAAAGGATTATCAACATTTATATTGTTACGAATAACTACCTTATCATGTTATCAACAACTTTTATATATTAGAAAAAATTTCATCTTTGGCATAACAACAACATCACAATGATAGAGCATGACTCTAGGAATTATTATGTCATAAGGCAAAATTTAGGAACTCAAATTCATATCAAAAGGAAGAAAAATAGTTAAGAACATAAATAAAAATTTTAGGAGTCTTAACTTATTATCAAGACTTCCCCAAGACTTGAATTTTATCTCCAGTCACCATGATAAATAAAAGAAAGAAAACATAAAGAAAATAAATTATGGAAGTCTTAAGTTTTATCAAGACTTCTCGAGACTTGTATAATTTCAGTCTCTTAGATAAATAAAAAAAAAGAAAAAGAAAATCATGGGAGTCTTAACTTTATTTTAGGGCTCCTCAAGACTTGAATTTCTTTAGTCTCATAAATAAAAATCGAAATAAAAAAAATAAGATAAGAAATAAGAAAATATGGGAGTCTTAGATTATTTTCAAGGCTTCCCGAGACTTTGAAATGGACAAGTCCCCTTTTGTTTTGACTTGAAATAGGATAAGTCTAAGATTAGAAATTGAATAGTCTTAAAAACAAATAAATAAATAGAGTGCATAAAATAAATAAATGTTGTATTAGTGAATAATAGGCTTTAAATAGTATAAGTATTATATATACATATTAATGTGTAGAAAGTTAAGTTAGCAACAAAAACAAGGTGAATATATCATAACATGAACATAAACATTGTGACATGATTATTATGTTATCTTGCATTTTCATTTCTTAGCATTTGCATTTCTTAGCATTTGCATCATGGGGATTTATGTATGGAAAGTATAAAGACACACACAAATATTTATATCACATAGTGTAATTTGTAGAAGGGGTTTAGTGTTTACCTAAAACAAGAGTTGAGATTTGTGTGTGGATGAAAGAGAGAAGAAAGTGTTTGAGAGAAATTTTAGAGAAAAAACGTTATGAAGAAAAATTGGTAGAGTTTCGTTATGGTGAAAAGAAAAAGTGTGAAAATGAGAGAGGGATGTGGTGGTATTTATAGAGGAAAATTGTATGAATCAAAGAATGAAAAGAAAATGAAAAAGAAAACAAAAAGAAATTAGAGAGAAAGAGAGGGGGCAATTGCTGCCTTTTTTTTTTTTTTTTGTAAGGGGAGGAGAGAGTGAGAGAGAGAGAGAGAAAATTAATTTTAGTAAAAAAAAAATAAGAAAAGTTAAGTAAAAAGTATAGCAAAAGTTTTATGAGAAAAGATAATTGTAAGAGATGTAAGAGACAGGTGTAAAAACAGTAGAGAGAGATAAATAGTAATAAATAGTAATATGTCCAAAGAAAAGAGATAAATAGTAATAAATAATGGTGAATAGTAATTAAATAGTAAACAAAACAATTTAATTACTAGTAGTAATAAAAATATGCATAATTAGGTTATATCTAAAGTTTTTAAGAGTTTTAAAAATTGTATCTAATATTTTTACAAATTCTTATTATATTATGAGTCTAAATTGTTTGTCGACAAAGTTTCCTCATTTTATGTGTCAACACCCTGATTTTGGAAAATAATCCCGTTTGGGGTCGAAACAAAAGAATTTTTTATGAATATAATCTTTTTAGGATATATGACATTTTTTTTTTGTATTATAATTTAGGGTTATCTCATTTTTATTGTTTTAGAGTTTTAAGGGCTGTCTTGCCGGATTTAGGGTTTCTAAAACTTATTGTTGATCTAAATTAGCTTTTAGGGTTCCGGTTGAGATCCCAGTTCTGAAAATAACTCGTAAAACTATAAAAAAAAAATATAGCAGTTTATGTTTATACTATATATTTGTTTCATTATTTTATAGGCTTCTAAGGTCAAACATCGACTCGATTTGACTTTAAGGTTCCAGCTTTAGCTCTAAATCTAAGATTCTATTTATGAGTTGATTGTAATATCGACTGGTTTACGATTTTATTTTTTAATTGTTATCTAGTGGTGTTATCTCGATTTGCATACTAGCAATCAGGTACAGAAACAGTTTGACTTAACTATTACTATATTATAGGAATTTTTTTTCATATTATTTTATTATATTATTTGGATAGACTATCTCGATTTGCATGTTTAAGGTTAGGTAGACGTGTTGTTTACCGTAGGGTTTCCAAGTCGCTTGATAATCGAATTTTCGTTTTGTTTTCGAAGGTATTTGTTTTCTTAGGGTTCAATGTTTAGGATTTTCTCTTCCCATTTTATTTTGCTATACATTTTAGGCTTATATAACTTATCCGATATTACTAAGGTTTCCTGAACTTATGATTGGTTCGAATCAATCTTAGGGATTTTGTGGTTTAAGGTTGAACCAGATTGATTAAGTTATAGAATATGGAATTGTTTTGATAGTGATCAATTTTTGTTAAATTACTTACTTATGGTTTTTGTGCCTCACTTAATTCACTTGATACTTTAATGTCATTGAATTTTTATTTAGTCCCATTTAACTTGACTCGATTTTTAGGTTCTAGTTTTGATATTAGCTCTAAGATTATTGAAAAATCTAAGGGCTTATAGCTTAACTACCGTGTTAACACCACCTAGCAAGGTTGCCACCCCTCGGGCTAGGTCTAGAAAATGTTCATGCACAAACATCAAATAATTATTAAGGCCATCTTTAAGAATTAATTCATTTAGAATCTCCATCCTAGCAAGCAACACACAAGTCACTACGTATGTGATACAAAATATGTATTTTGAACAAATAGATTATAGACTAGAAGTACTTCAGAAGGTAAGCAGACTCAAAGAATGTAAATATCTGCTCAGGAAATTAATTCGTATAAGCATTTAAATAAATTGTTGACTTATATTATACTCATATAAAACACTCACGTTTTTAGGGAATATTCATTTGAAATAACATATTCCCCTTGTTATTGTAAACCCCGGTTTTTCAAGTAACCAAGATAACTCAAGAATCGAAAACCAAAACCCTAAACCAGAATAGGTTAAGACTGGAGTGAGAACTAGGAACCCTAATTTCGGCTTTTCCTCGTTTTCCAATTAAGAAACTTTTATAAGAAAATTTAATTTTGAATATAGTTCTTGATTATATTTCAAAACAAGAAAAGATCAGATGTTAAGAAAATTTCAATTCCGGGTCATCCCGAGATCCATTATAGAAAAGCGTGCCCCGAAACTAGAATTTCAAAAATTTACTTGTGAATACTCATTTGAATGGAAATAAAATAAGGATTTTAAAAATATAAATTTCATAATTTTCCGACTTACGAAAAATACAGTTATAACTTCTTATTCGTATTTTTTACTACCGGTAATTAAATTGTCTTGACTACTATTCTTTACTATTCACAAGTACAACCTATTACTACCTATTTTACACCCTATATTTGCAACACTTACCATCACACAATCACTCCCCTTTTCAAAGGCTTTTTGTCTCTTAAATATTAATACAATTTATGATAAATTGTACTCAAATCAAATCAAAGGCAAATCAATCACGAAAATCAAAATTTCCCTTCCCCTTCATGCCTTGTGGCCGGGGTGGAGACCCCCCCCCCCCCCCCCCCCCCCCCCCCCCCAAACAAGCTCCTTGTGCAATTTTTTTAAACTCCTTTTTGTCACATTTAACCTAATTCCATTTAATATACAAGCTACACTTTCTTTCTCTCACTTCATTCTTTCATTTTTCAAACTTTACAAAAGGTAAAGCTCTCAAAATTCTCTCCTTCTCACCCTCAATGCCGTGAGCTTTGTAAGCCCACACACACACATACACAACTTCCATTTTCTTCTATTCATCTCCTATTTTACTCTAAGTAAATGAACTTTTACTCCTTCTACTCATAGATCTTTGTAATGGCTAGGTTATTCTTAGATATTCCAACTAAATGTCCCCATGATCTCTTGGTAGGGACAAGGAATATCAAAAACAAGAATACCAAACCATCACTAGTAGATCTTGTATTTCAAGGAGCTTTCAAGGCATAAGCTTTATGATTTTTCATCAAAAAGTGTTTTGAAAAGATCTTTTATAAAATGTAGTTTTTATGTTTTCAAAACCTATTTAAGCACTTGATATAGTAGATCTACTATTTTACTACTCATATTCATGTAGGCATTTAAGATCTCATCATTATTGTGAGTTTATGTGCATTAATGGTCTTTAATGCTTTTGTCCTTAGTAAATAACCTGCCTAGTATATAGATCTATAGGTAGATGAGTTAATAATACCAAAAAGGAAAACACTTTTCAAGAAATGAACTGTGTAAATTCGGATAACTTAAGAAACCTAGTTTAAAAACTCATCTACCAACTTTTAAACATGTGTTTTACAAGAAAAATGAAGCCTATAGGTGATAGATAATGTTTGGTAATATTTTTCATGAGTTTAGATGAGTTTTTACTAAAGAAAATATTTGAAACAAGAGATGAAGTCCAATAGAAATTTTGACTTAAAAGTCTTGAAAACCAAATTCATAATAATGGATAGATGGTTAGAAAACATTATTTTTCTAACTTCAAAAATGGTATTTTCTCAAATAAATGAAGTACTTAGGGTATAGATAAAGTAAATACTTAAAGTTCTAAGTATAAAATGCATTTTTTTTTTTAAAGAATCAGCTTGAAAATGAAATTTTCTAAATTCGGATTTTTGGAGCTATCCTAGTGTAAGAGCCACTTAAAAGTTTACAAATGAAGATTTTATTAAAGAAATAAAGACCTTAGGATATGACTAATATAAGGGTCAAAATTTCTTTAAACAAAGTGGAGTTTTCCTAAAGAAAATCCTTATAATAAGTAAGTGTGACCAAGTGTAGTAAACTTACTTGTTAAACAATAGCATGAAATGATTTTCTAGGAAAAAGTTTATTTAAATTCTTTAAGTCTAAAAATTTATAAGACCTTAGACACCTAAGAGTTCATGTCATGACATTCATAATAGGGAAACTCATTTCCATGGCATTTAGTTTCATTTTGGTACTTAGGAACCTCAAGTGCATTCATGAATACCGCATTTTCGGAATCAACATAACCGTTGTACAGATCTGATCCCTCATTTTTGAGGCTTAGATATTTTCAAAACTTGATTTAAACTTCATATTTAGAAAGCTCTTCCGAAGTAGATAGAAATCGATATAAAATTTGCGAAATTCCGACTTAAAACGACCAACTTATTGTCATTTTAAATCGGGACTTCGAAAATGACGCGAATCACGATTTCACTAAGTTTTCTTAGAGTTTTAGTATCCTAAGATGGTAGAATACTTATTAGGGTATTTCTTATATGAATAGGTGAACCCATAGACGTTGACTCTTTGCCTCTGGATTATTATTACTAGAAGAAAGGCGAACTTATGGCAAAGTGAGTTTTTCTTCCCGATTCATTTATTGTATGTGCTTGATAATTAGTGCACTAGAATGTAGGCCAAATGAATGGAATATGAATGATGGGGAAAAATGGGAAATTGTATGTTGATGATGATGTGAGAACTCAATATAAGCATATCGAAACCGGGTGATAAATTTTGGTTGAGTAGTTAGTTACGATGGAATGTTTGAGAAATTGTTTGATTGCCTAAATAAAAATGACTTAATCAACTACTCGGACTAATGCCAAATTTGACATAAGCATATCACAATGGGAAGAAGCATTAGCATTTGTAGGTTAATCGTGATCCACAAACGATATCAAATCTGTAGGTTAATCGTGATCTATAAACGATATCAAATAATTGTAGGTTAACCGTGAACCAAAAACGGTATAAAGTTAGTACCGCAGTATTCGTTAATCTGCTAACCCAGGATGGAGGGCGCAAGTCCATCCACATATGATTTCCGATTGGTCATATGTTTGTTGAACTCATGTGTTTGGTGCATTCACTTGCTTGCTTAATCACTTGATTGAATTGTTGTGACATGAATGTTATTGTGGAAGATTACACTCACTAAGCTAGTTAGCTTACGTCCCTATAGTCCCTTCCTTTTGCAGCTACCCTATTTGTGGCTTAGGCGGCGTGACTCGGTTGTACAGGTACAGAAGCTAGGAGTTTCCCCTAGAAGTTGGAATTGTTTGTTTAGACTTCCATAGGAAACTTTTAAGACTTTGGATGACTGTATAAGGCCATTGAATATTCTTTTGTGGGGGAATGCCCCTTAGTAAATGTAATATTTATTTATGTCTCATGACTTATATCCTACTGCTAATTTATGCCAAGTTAAGCTTTTATCTCCATTTGGACTTGTACTCTATTATTGTATAAGTACGCCTTACATCTATATGAGGCTCTCGAAGTACTAAGGCGGTAATTCAGGAATCTTATATGGTACGTGGCGGACTGTTACGTTTAGGGTACCCTATGGGGCGTGACAGTTATTGATGGTCTATCTTGATCCAATTATAAATTAATATGGTCTTATAGAAGTTCACTAGTTTGATTAATAGTTAAGCGTACATTATTAGTTTCTGAGAATTTACTAAGTCAATATTAGTTAATAAATCTATATTAGCTTAATTTAGCCGAGTTTGATAGAATGAATCAATCAAGTTCATTTTATATTCAACTTAGTCTATTATACTCGTTTTATGGTAATTAGGTCATTAAAATGGTAGTTTTAATAATATATCTTGTAATCAATCAAATATACTTTTATTAAATGAAACAACACATTTAAAATATAATTATTCTATTTATATCATTAATAATTCATTTTAATCTCTAAATGTGCTAAGAAATCTAAAATAGTTTCCTATCATATTAATATTATCTAATGATGCCATATTTATACATATTTTATTAAATAAATTCCAAAAATTATAATAATTAATTATTCATCTTAAAAATCCATATTTTAATATGAAAACACATTATTTAAATTTATTTCATATTTATTTGATTAGGTTAAATTTTCTTTAAATTCCATTTTTTCATTTCCTATAGAAAATCAATATGCACCTTAACTTTAATCAATTGGTTCATTATCTTAAACACGGGTTCTTAAGCTCAATTTTTTTATGTAAAATTCCTCAAACATATAATCATATGTTTATAAGTTCATTTGGCATAAACTAATTAGTTAATTATGGTTTTAATTTTAATTAACTCAAAACTGTCCAGAAACAAGGGATACATAGCGTCGACCGATTAATTTACTCGGATTTGGCCATTGATAGGGTTGGTTCGTCACATGGTTGTAAAGTAGACATGTGGATCTATTGTTCCGACAAGGTCTCGCCATCAACGGAGCTCATTTGGCTACCACCGGTCCGACCACTTAGATTGATACCACAATGACGACGTCAGGATTGTCCATCATTGTTTCGTAATTTTTCAAGTTTCGTTTGTTTAATCCGAATTCTAACCTATTTTTAATCATCTAAAAATGTTTATTCCATGTTGTTTCATCTAGTTGATACTTAAATTTATATTTTACAAATTAAATCACAAATCATAGCTCAAATCATCATTATCAACACAATTTATCAAATTTCCAGCATATATCAAAACATGCAGACATGTAAGTTTATTTTAAGTATTTTGCATGAATTTAAATTTCATTAATATATCATAAACATTTTAATTACATTACTTACTTGTTTTAGCAAAACAACCTAGATTTTTCACTACTACCACCCCATATGTTGATGAAGCTTTTTCAAGCTAATTTTTCCTAGCTCCGACCTTTGTTTTAGCCTTCAAGACCACCTAGGAATTTATTGGAATAGATATCAGATTTTGGAGAGAAATTGAGTAATTAGATGATTGAAATAAGATGGATTTTCTTACCTGTTGAAAACTTCTCTTGAAGAGGGATTATTGTAGAATTTTTTATTTGTTTTAGAGAGATTTTATTTTAGTCTTTTCATAGATGTAGAATTCTTCTTGAATTAATTAAGATCATTTTGGTCTTTTCACATCTCTGAGATGTCTAGAATTTAGGGCATAATATCATGTGTGATGGTGCATGGTAAGAGCATAGTCTCATGGGATTAACTCATTGGCTTTATGGGCTTGATCCATGGACTTGATTTTTAGTTGTGGGTATCATGTTGATGGGCTTAGATTTAAGTAAATGGACTTGGACTTTCATGTGTTGAAATAGACTTTTGGTTTGGGCTTTTGGGTATTTGAAATTGAACTTAAGGAATAAGAACAGAAGGTTTACTAATTGCATTAGAAATTAAATCTAGAAAATATAATAAAAGGATAATTAATATCTTACTTGAATTTAGGATTTTAGGAGCTTAGCAATTGATATTTGAAAGAAAATATTTAATTTTAAATTTCTAAGAATTAAGAAGTTGAAATTTAAGATAAAATAGTTAAGTTGAATATTTAGTGGTTCACGTGATTGAACTTGACCAATGAAATTTAGTTTGATAGATAAAAGGGATTGAATAAGTTGAATTCATTGAAACAGGTAATTGAAGTAGGTTAAAAGTTCGAATTGAGTATTTACAGTATTAAAATCTCTATTTTTAATTAAATTCATTTACTAGTTCAATTAGGCTAAACTATCTAATTATATCCTATAGTTTGCATAATTCCACTGGCTAAATCATTTAAAATCAATCTTTAAACTAAATTTAAATTAATGTTCAAAATTACCTGTATTTTTATACTATCGTGTAATAATATCTAATTAACTTTAACGAAATTTAGGGTATTTTAGTTATAAATAAAAAATGTGTAATGCCTCATGTGATGTGTTGCTAGTTAATGATTAGTTGAATTTTGATGATTTATTATGATTTACACTTGCCTATGTTATCTATATTTATGAATATTATTAATAAAACGTAAGTGTTTATTATATTTTTTGCTTGTATATATTTTACGATGAAGTCCCATTGATAAAAAGAAAATGTCTAGAATAGTAATGAGGTATATCATCTATATAAAAGTTATCCTTGGTTGGATAAATATCTAGAGTGGATATAGATTTTTATATTAATACATTGTATGCCTAATGTCAATCTCACTAGACCAAGAGAAAGATATCCAAGTTATACAAGTAGGTGCCTAGAGATTAAATGGGCATACTGGACTCGTCCCGCTAATATAGGATACCACATGTTTAATGTCATTGGTCCCTCTTCTATATAAAAGAGCATAAATAATCCATAAAATTGAGACCTTTATATATCCTATACATTGAATGATGCACTCTGACACCATTAGATGCGATCTAATATAGATTGAAAATAATATAATTATTGGATGTGATATGAAATATAGAGAAGATAACAATGAGTCAAGATATAATTCATCACTCTTTAAAATAAGAGAAACGATATCCATTGGCCGCTTGGTTAAGACAGGAGTGACTCATAGCCATTAGTCACAGCAAGTTTTATTGAGTCTAATTTATCTCGAGAGCCAAGTAGAATAACTAAACATTGATGAAATTACATGCAATGGTTTAATCAAAATTTTTTGATAAAGAGATTTAACCGGTTCATACTTGTTAAGATCCACAACCTTTTCTATCATATATGAAGACCTATAACTATTGCTAGATTAATAATGACATTTATTTCAAAATTATAATAAATTAGATTATTTATTTATTCTAAAATAAATTAAATGATATGAAGAGCATTTTATTATCAATGAATATTTATGTAATGTAAATAATATCTTTCTTAAGATGTTAGAAGATTTGATTTCAAATCTAGTCTTTTTATAAAGAAAAGATTCTCTCTTCAATACACACACACACACACACACACACATAGGAGAGGAAAAAAGAGTGAGTGAGACATAATTTTCTTCACAGAAAAACAATACTAAAATTCTAATCCAAGTCACCCAGTAGTATAGGGATTAGAATTGTTTCCTATATTATCATGTATGTGGGTATCGCTAGAGAGATAACACTTGTTGCTATTGTGGTGAATAGAAGAAAGATTTTGCAATAAGTGTCGTGAGTCTTAGTCAATTAGGCTAAAATAGTTAAGTTGAATATTTAGGGATTTATGCGATTGAACTTGACCAGTGAAATTTTGTTTGATAACTACAAGGTATTGAATAAGCTGAATTCGTTGAAATAGGTAATTGAGGTAGGTTGAAAGTTGAATCGAGTATTTACAGTATTAGAATCTCTATTTTTAGTTAAATTCATTTGCTAGTTCAATTAGGCTAAACTATCTAATTATATCCTATAGTCTACATAATTTCACTAGCTAAATCATTTAAAATCAATTTCTAAACTAAATTTAAATTAAGGTTCAAAATTATCCATATTTTTATACTAATCGTCTAATAATATCTAATTAACTTAAACAAAATTTAGGGTATTTTCCTTATAAATAAGAAATATGTAATGCCTCGCGTGGTGTGTTGCTAGTTAATGATTAGTTGAATTTGGATGATTTATTATGATTTAAAATTGCCTATGTTATCTATATTTATGAATATTATTAATAAAAAGTATGTTTTCATTATATTTTTTGCTCGTATATATTTTACAATGAAGTCCCATTGATAATAAGAAAATGCTTAGAATAGTAATGAGGTATATCATCTATATAAAAGTTACCCTTGGTTGGATAAATATCTAGAGTGGACATAGATTTTTAGATTAACACATTGTATGACTAATGTCAATCTCACTAGACGAAGGAAAAGATATCCAAGTTATACAAGCGGATGCCTAGAGATTAAATGGGCACACTGGACTCGCCCGCTAATACATGATACCATATGTTTAGTGTCATTGGTCCCTCTTCTATATACATGAGCGTAAATAACCCTTAAAATTGAGAACTTTAGATATCCTAT
The DNA here is from genome assembly GCA_024138025.1 of Combretum micranthum. NCBI lineage: Eukaryota > Viridiplantae > Streptophyta > Magnoliopsida > Myrtales > Combretaceae > Combretum > Combretum micranthum. The sequence continues at coordinate 118,257 of JAMXBD010000602.1, forward strand.
ACATTGAATGTGGCATTCTGATACCATTAGATGTGATCTAATATAGATTGAAATACACTTATTGGATGTGATATGAAATATAGAGAAGATAACAACGAGTCAAGACAGAATTAATCACTTTCTATAATAAGAGAAACAATATCCATTGGCCGCTTGGTTAAGATAGGAGTGACTCGTAGCCGCTGGGCACGACAAGTTTTATTGAGTTTAATTTATCTTGAGAACCAAGTAAAATAATTAAACATTGATGAAATTACATGCAATGGTTTAATCATAATATTTTCATAAAGAGATATTTAATCGGTTCATACTTGTTAAGATTCACAACCTTCTCTATCACATATGAAGGCCTATAACTATTGCTAGATTAATAATGACATATATTTCAAAATTATAATAAATTAGATTATTTATTTATTCTAAAATAAATTAAATGATATGAAGAGCATTTTATTATCAAGTGAATTTTTATGTAACGTAAATAATATCTTTATTAAGATATTAGAAGATTTGATTTCAAATCTAGTCTTTTTATAAAGAAAAGATTCTCTCTTCAATACACACACACGCACACACACATACACACACACATATGGGAAAGGAAAAAAGAGTGTGTGAGACATAATTTTCTTCACAGAAAAATAATACTAAAATTCTAATACAAGTTACCCAGTAGTATAGGGATTAGAATTGGTTCCTATATTATCATGTGTGTGAATATCGCTAGAGAGATAACACTTGTTGCTATTGTGATGAATAGAACAAAGATTTTGCAATAAGAGTTCTGAGTCTTAGATCTTACGTGAACTTCATCCTTAGGATGAAATAGTATATTTATTGTAAGAAAAGGTATAATTCTTGTAAACTATATTAACCATTAATTTTGTTTTATATTGTATTTTGTATGTCACACACGGATCCTGTAAGATAGGTTTTGTGACTTAGAAAAAAAATTCCGTTACATCTTTTGATATTACAAAACCTAACATGCTTATCATTTGCCATATGAAAAAACAAAGTAGAAGCTTAGGAGTAAGTCCATTCAAGCATCCATCAATAACCTAATATGATAGATGATAACCTTCATTGATAACTACACTAGGGATATTTAAAGAGTTCAAAAAAAAAAAAAAAAAGGCAGAAGCTAACTTAGAGACGAAGGTAAAATGCACAAGTAATAAAGGAGAATATAAATGAAAAAATCTTATGGAATACTTTAAAGAGTGCAAAATATGTAGATGTTGACATGTTCTTATATACCTTAACAAAATGGTATTGTAAAAAGAAAAAATTGATACCTAGCCAAACTATGTCAAAGTATGCTTTACATTTGGAGTTACATGAAGATTTTAAGCTAAACGCATGAAAATAGGGTTAGTAAGTCACTTTCAGCTACTGTAGAAGGCAAAACTTAATACTGTAAACAAGTTGAGTCAAGACAATACAATACCAAACTAGAGCTCCAGTCTGACTTGAAGTAGCATTGTAAAAGCTCGAGCTCAATTTAATTAAACATTTTTAGGCTTAATTTATTTAAATATATTTTTCATTCTAATTAAAATAACATTAATACCCAATTTTGATTTGAATTCAATTAACATTTATAATTGACTTAAACTCGATAGAACTCAATTAGGTTTGCAAACTAATTGAATTAAATATATAAATCTTGAGCTCGACTCGATAAATTACTTGACTTAAGTATTCTCAAATCGAATGCGAATAAATATAAAGTCAAGCTCAACTAATTTGTGAACAAGCTTGATTCATTTATAACCTCAGTGAAGCTCATAGTAAGTCACTTTAACTTGTTTAGTGTATTTTTATTGGACACTATACAAAAAAAAAAAAAAAAAGGAAGAAAAGGATGGAAGTGTTTAAAAGATGAAAACAATTTATAATGAATTAATTTGTATTTATATTTAAAAAAATATTGAATTGCATCAAGAATATCGTTACCAAAATTAATCGAGCATATTTGATGGAAGTCTTTAGCACAATTCCATATGCTAAAGACCAACCTTTTTTTGAGTTTCTTTACTATTGTGGCAAGATCCTTCAACTCTTTTGGATCGTTTGTGAAAGACCCTAAAAAGTTGTTTCCTTTATTTAAATATTTTGCAAATGTTGAGCTAAATTGATAGAAAAATAAATAGATAATATTTAAGGTGGTAAATCACATCTAAGGAATGACGTCTGTTTGGATTGTCTGTTTTTTCTGTATCTGTATCTTTTTTAAAATGATATGTGTAAATATATCCGATTTGAATTTAAATTTTATCTATATTTGTTCTATTTGATCTTTTGATGAGAACTGTCAACTTTTTTTTATCTATATCTATTTCTTGATAAATAATTTGTTAGCAAAAAGTTTGAAAAAGTGTCTGTATCTGCCGGAAAAAGGCCAAAACAAACAGACCCAACATGATATCTAGAAACATTAAATGAGGCTCTTACCATTGAACATGTTATTAGAAGTATAAGTTTAAATATATCTTCCATACTTGTTTCGTGTGTTTTTGAACACCTCATCCTTAATTTGAGTGCTTAAGTCTCAAAATTTTGATAGATATGTTTTAAAATATTATAGAGTAAATTGTTATTAACATAAAATAATTTCAAATAATATCTTTTTTAAAGGAAAAATTAGTTATGGAAGGAACCGAGCCTGAAGATTTTGGTTTTCAAAGTTTAAATTAAGACAAAGAAAACGTTAAGGAAAGAAAAGCGGAGATTGTATCGGAAACTTGTCTCTACTGCATTGTCTATACCCCTAACAAAAATCCGACCTTATACGGAATATCCATCCATACCATGTGAAAAATGAAATAATTCCATAGGTAGTTTGGGACCAGCATGTGGAAAATGACGGTCTTGTTTTAAGGGGAAGGCGAAAGGGGAGGGGGTGGGGGACGAAAAGATTCCTTTGCTCCTATTAGTATTACCGTCCGTATAAGTCCGTTTCGAACTTTGGACTTATGGGCACCCGTCAAATTATATTTTAGTGGATGCCGTATTGGCGTTGTGGACACGGAAAAATTGATAAATAATTAAATAAATCATTTATAAATTGTTTGAAAAGATTCAATTTTGATAGAGATAAGGGAAAAGATGTAACATTGTTATGTGATAGTTATTATAATTTCTTAACAATGATAGTAGACACGGTATTTATGAAGCCTCCCTATTAACTTCGATATTCTAACTATAAGTGACTATAATAAAATAAATAAGAAACCTAAACACTCCATTTCCTTTAAGAATGCCAAATGTCACATTCAGTATCCAAATTTTTAGGGAACTTTGCTAAATTTTACAATTACCTACTTAAAGTTTACCTAATTTTGTGAATAATTACCTTATCTTGATGCTATAAAAGATTTTTAAAAGGTTTGTAAATAGCAAATTGATACTTCTAAATTTTGAAGTAGCTAATTCCATAAATAGGTAAAGTTTATGAATCAAATACAATATTTACCTAATAAATAATTATACTTTATGTCTTTGCATTACTCAAAATCATCCATATTTTATATGCAAAGTATAATATATGACTATATTACTATAATAGAGTTTTTATATGTACTTATATTGTTAATTATCAAAATATATGTTTTTTACAGTCGAAGTTCAACGTTCTTTCCCTTAAATGGTCATGCTTAAAGTCCTCCTTTCATTTAACAGACTTGTTGTATGAATTAAGTCATTAAGCAACATCTCTCTCCTCCAACTTGCATCACGGTTTCCCTTCCACTAGCCCCTTATCTTTCTCAAGATTTTTATAGAATGCAAAGGATATCACACTCATTTTACGTCATTCCTATATAAATAAAGTGGGTTTCATTCAACCAAGTAGACTTTTATCGGAAAATGAAGTAAACTTTTTATTGATGAGCTCATTGTTCATATCTTGTTATCAAGTGATTACATGTTTTCATATCTGGTGTTTCCGGAGTAAAAAAACATAAATGGGAAGTTGCAATTTTGGGGTAAAGTACTGTTTTATATGCAGAATAATATGTTTTATGAAGAATTAGCCTCGCTAAATCATTTATGATTGAACAAGTAGACGTTTTTTTGATGTAATAATCATCCATATAACTTGAAATGATTAATTCACAGCTGATATGATGGTTGATTTAAAATTGATAAAAATGCATAATATTACAAAGGAATCTTTTGAATGATGTAGGGATTATTACGTGTTAACCATTGTTAAAAAAAAAAAAAAACAAAAATCCAATTTGTAAAAAAAAAAAAAAATTAGACAAATACTATCGTTATATCGGATATAGGGTATGAGATACACGCGCCGTATGTTTATCGCACATCCAATGCATGATATACATATAATTATGCATGCATTGCATATTAGACGTACAATACACTTCGAACTTGTATTACACATCCAACAAGTGATATACATATAATTATACGCGTATCACTCATTGAACATGCAATATAGATCCGAAGCTGTATTGCACATCTTACGTGCGATATATCAATTTTTAAAAGTTTTGTACAATACTATTATTATATATCACCTCTAACATGCGATATAAATATAAGATTTTTCTTTCATCCGTATAAACTCTCCCGGTGGCGTCTTAAAACATCATAGACTGCTTTCAAGCCATTTTCAGGTTTTGTTGTATTTACAATCGATTTGTGTACTGGATTCGTAATGGGACAACATCAAACATATACACATGTTAAACATGTGGAGCTGAGGAATAGTGATGAGATTTTGTTTGATTTACTATCCTTTTGTTCCTTGATTCCTAACTGGTCAAAATCAAATACATACGCGTTGATTTTTGTGTAGTTTTCGTTATTAATGGAGTTTTGTATTTCATTTGCTATTTTCTTTTCTTTATTTTATTTTATTTTTTTTAACTTGATTCCCACAGGTCAGGATCTAACGCTCGTGTTAATTCTGGATCATTGAGGATAATAATAACGCGCAAGTTCAACCGCTCAATCCACTGTTCCGGCTCGTGATAGGAACTTCTAATATCCGTTCCGTAAGTATTTTACGGGTACGATTACCATGAGAAAATTATATGATTAATAATCTGGCAAATGAAAATTATATAAATATAAATTAAATAAAAAAATTATTTAAATAGTTTAGTTGTATCATATGTTCAAAATGAGATATTAAATTTTTTTTAGTATCTTATTTTGGACATGCGATACTTATGTAAATAATATGTGTATCGCACATCCAACATTTGATACACATGTGTATCGCATCTTACATAGGTGATACACATTTTATCACTTATCCAAAATGCGATACACAAATTATTCTAGATTTTTATATCACATCTTGGTTATGCAATACACATGTAAATTTGTGTATCTCATTCATATCCAAGATGCAACATAGTGATGATATTTAGATAAGTATTTTTATTTAATTTGTATTTGTGTAATTTTTTTTCAAAGAAAATAGACATGCATTTCATCCCGATTACCATTATATATAAATTTGAACGTCAAATAATCAAAGAATTATAGAAATTTCCATGTGTATTTACGTTTTAAAAAGCCAATTGAGGGAGTAAAAAATAGTGGATATTTAACATAAAACTGCCACTTGTTCCGCGTCCTAGCCATTTTTCTTTTTCCATCTTTAATCCGATAGGCAGCTGATATTAAATACAAGCGTTGTATATATGAAAATTATAGTAAATGGTAACAACATCTAAATTCATTTAAAGAATTAAAGTTTCTAGTAATTAAAAAATAATCAATGTTTTATAAAAAAATCAATATTATTTTAAAAGTTACGTGTTTCACTATCATTATGTGAAACTTTTAATAAAACTTATGCACCACACATACATAAGTTTTTTTTTTTTTTTTTAACTTATGATGAATATGGGAACATTGGGAAGGAAGTCAATAATCTTTTTTGGAAAATTCTTTAATCCATCTTTGCAACAGTGCCATAAGATATTTAATTGCTCATATTCATAAACAATCTTAATTGCATCATTAAAATATCTAATATATCAAGAATCAACTAGCTAAATATACATCTCCCTTCAATTATTTCTTGAAAAATTATCCCGTCACTATTCAAAGGCTCCATTATACACAACCATGATTGAATCATTAAAATAATTAATACTTCAATTGCTATTTTTATTTTAACGGCTAGATAGTTGATTAGATGATCCCATCAATAGAACTGTTTAATCTCTCTTCTTCTTCTTCTTCTTTTTTTCCTTTTTTTCAATCTTCTTTTGAAAATGACAAATGCACACCCTAAGTCCATCCGTAAATGATGGATAAACCCATAATCTCAAAAAATTGATTAACATATTATTGTATCTATTGAAAATATGCATATACCTTATTAAAATATCATTATAATTAAAAACCTCATATTTATTGTCATTTGTAGTCATTTCAACACTAGTTTTAGGATTTTAACAATAATTTGAGATTGCCAAGGTGCCAAATTGTAGGAGCACTAGGCTTCCAACGGGACTGACTTCAATTAGATATCTTCTTTTCGAAAAATAATAGTAAATTATAATCGGTTAAAAAAAATGATTTGAGATTATATGTATTTTTATTTTCAAAAGTTATGTAAAAAATTATAATACAGATTAAATCACATTTTAAAAGTTTATAGGTTTATTTTAGTATAGTAGTTTTGAGATATATTTTTAGTGATTTTGGTTGGATTTTATTGATACCGTTGTTTCCTGGGATACTCAACTCTAACTAAGAAAAAAAAAAAAAAAAACTAAGATGGGCAAAGAATAACTAGGTCTTATTTTTAATCACTTTCTCTTCATTGCCTTACATGTGACTACTTCCAATAAATAACAATGGTAAGTTCCTTTTGGGCCATTACAACAGGAAAGAGAAGATTCAAACTTGATACCTCTCACTTGAGAAATCAGGAAGATGCTATTAGGCTATAATGCCATCGGCAACAATACTTATTCAAGGAAAAAGAAGATAGATTTTATATGAAATATTGGACTCTTTGATAAACTGTAATCTTCTAGGTAATTATATATAAATATATCCCCTTGATTATTAGCAACATATAGACAATTTTAAAATTTGGGGAATTTCATGTGTAGATTCATCCCCTCAACTTTCAAAGTTAGTTTTTAATCCCTTAACTTTGAAAATTAGCATAATTAAGGATTGTTAATATTTTCTGTGAATTTGAAAATGTAAATCCACGCATAAATGAAAGTTTAGTGAAAGTTCGATAGGGTATTTTATAATTCCTCCCATTTATTTTAATGGAAAATATTATGTCTCCTTAACTATGCTAATTTTAAAAATTTAAGGAATCAAAAAGCTCATTTTGAAAGTTTAGAAATAAATCTGCACACAAATAAAAGTTTGGAACGTAAATTTGCAATTTTCCCTTAAAATTTTAAGCAGTGATATAAGTGTACATATATATTATTAAAAAATTTAGATGGATAAGTTACTCTATGAATTAAAAAATTTTACTAGGGTAAAGGATGTAAAAAATACTATTTAGGATAAAACTCAAAAGTAGGACCACTTGGAAAAAGGAAAAAGAAAAAAAATAAGGCACTTAAAATCCATCTAGAAGATATGGTTTGATTTTTTATCAAAATCATATCTTTGAAATGTGATTTCAGTGATGATGTAGTGGTACCATCTTATTACTTTTACATGGATTATCTAGGTTTATCTCCAATGTCCCATATTGCAGGAATTTTTTTTTTTTTTTGCTATATTTGTATGTGTATAGTTTTATTTTATTATCATATTCATTTATAGGACACATATTAAAAGAAAAAAAAAAAAGAAAAAGAATAGTGTATTACTCTTAACAATATGATATGCATAACCTTAATTCTTCAACTTCAACGTCAACACAACCCAGCCTAACTAATAATGATTATTAAATACGGCATATGATGTATAAATAAAAATATTGTTAAATTTAATACATTATTCTTTATTCTTATTATGTGATTTTAAAGAAATAATAATTAAAAAAAAAAACCAGACACACACAAATGCAGCAAATGATTGAATGATTATTACATTTGTCATGTGTTTATGTATATATGGTGTATATATATTAATCAAATTTTAATATACACAGCATCTGATAATTAGAGTGATATGTCACATACAGTTGTATGGTGTATTTGTAAGTACTTTGCTATTGAAAGGGAGGACTTTGGTTTGCATCTCAATAGTTTTTTTTTTTTTTTTTTCTTTGGGTATTGTCATATTAGCAATCAAACATAGATTTCCCATGAATAATAACATCTTATCACAAAACCATCATTAAAATCATATCTTAAAGGCACGATCTTAATTTAAATGAAATTATGTTTTTCAATACCCCATTTCTTGAATTTTTTTAAATCATATTTTATATATTGTCTCATATTGATTTACAATCTACTTCCCCGTGGCCGATGATCAATTATTTTCTTGTAATTCAAGGTAAAAAATTCTATCATGTGAGCTGACTCTTGCTTGTTTGGATAATTGGTTTGGTTTCATTTTGATTTCATTTTCAAAACGAATTAATACTAAACCAATATAGATATGATAAAAAATAAAAACTGATAGTTTTACTCATGAACTAACAAAACTGAATCAATACTAATAAGTTATTAATATAGATTCGATACAAATTAATCCAATAATTCAAACCGACAAAAACATGAAACTAGACTAAAAACCATAATGAAGTACTTGGTAACAAAATTGGTATTCGAAGTAAATTGGACTAACAATGTCGTTGGTAGCCGAATTATTGCAAAGCACCATAAAGTCATTGCTCCTACGTATATGACATCTCTCATTCATCTTACTCTGAGATGTCCCTTTGACCGGCCTATACATAGTCTCACAAATTTGTCATGGGAATTTTACACTTACTCTTTCCAACATACTTCTCGTCCTCCTATCACCATGTGAAACATACAAATACGGAGAAATTTATGAATACACCTGGAAAGGGTAAACATTGTATTTTATATTTAAATTTTATCTATTTTTATAGTTATTTACTTATAAGGACTCAACATGACCCGAATCTAAATTTAGACATGGCCAATCCCTAGCCACGTATAATATCATAACTCTTATATGCACAAGTTTTCTTAAAAGATATGTTTATGTTGAACATTATTAGCCAATTTTAAATTCCAAAATTACTTAATTAGATTTTGGATATAATTGGATTTAGTAGTGGTGAAAAACAAACTATATAAAAACATTTAACTTCTACTCACAGGAGTATACTAACTTTCACAAAACAAAATCATATCATTAAGTATCTCATATACCTTCCATCATGGTACAAAAAACTTAAAACTTATTTACAAAACATGTGGGCTCCACCTGGCCCTTAAGAAAAATGTAGTTCCAAAAGGATAAATTCAGCTCTTTCACAAAATAAAACACATCAACAGTCCTAACCCACTTTAGTTTTAAACAAATACTCCCCGAGTCATCTCATACACCCAAACCAAACATCATCATCAACACCACTATCATCAAATCATCCACATCATCATAATATCATCTTTAACACCTAGAAAGAAAATAATAATGAGCCGAAGCCTAGTACACAACAACACAAGCACACACGATATGCCACACATGTCTAAGATAATGCAATGCAACAACAATAATTTATTATCTTTAAATTAAAGTGAAACAAACAATACTGGAGTACTCACACTTCAGAAGAAACTTTGGAATCTGAGGGTCTAGAGTAACAGCAGCTGCTCAAAAGTTGATATAAGCACCTCAAATACTTGTATCTCTTATATCTAACTGAGAAAGAGAAACAACCTTATCTATAGTTTACAGCTATTACACAACTTTACTTATCTCAGTCCATAGTATCATTTAATTCAATTAGTCTTATAAATATGAAACTAAACCATGTTACTTTACCTCAAGCTTAGGCAAATGTTATGCCCATACCATTTGTTCCATTAGCTACCAACTAAGCTTCTTATGAATTGCGATTGCATTATGGTAAGAGATAGCCTAAGCGCTTAACTACCGTGCTTGGCTCTACATAAGATTATCGCTCCACAAACCAAATTAAACATCATAAGCACAAGCAACACTCATTACTTAAGCCGTCTTTAAGTTTTAGTTCATTGGGAATGCCTATCCTAATAAACAATAAGTACATCATTGTGTACCTTATTAATTTGGAATCTAAACAAAAACTTAAAAGTCATCTCTAAAGATAAATCAGATATCAGTATTTGTTTAAGAATTAAACTCATATAAGCATTTAAATTAATTATCCATTTACATTACACTCATTTTAAAAACATATTTGATCAGACACTAAGTAGAAACCCTGCTATGGTTAAGAAAATCACCACCCAAGAGACAAACAGTTCTTCATTGTCTGTCAAATTATCTCTTTTCTCTTTGTTTTCAATTATTTGTTATAAAAATATCATCATATCATTCATTTCAAAGTACTCATATTTCTCAACAAACAAGCATTTGAAACAACATATTCTTTATATTATTCATGGTTCATCCTAGCATATTAATCTAAGTCATTTTATAGTTATTAAACCTATTTTAACTTAATACTAGCGAAATTGATTAGAATTAATCATTTAATTCAATTACTAAATCAAGTCGATTAAACCTAAGCAATGTAATTCACTTTGAGTCTATTTAGTCATGTTGAACTTAGATTTATTAACTAAATTTATTTTATACTTAAGATTCATTTTAGCTTACGCCTACGTTAAATGTAATTTATTGTTTAAACTCTTTAATTCACTTAAATCATTCTTAATTATATCAATTAACTAACATATCATATTAACTTTCATTTATATATATTTCATTTCATTTTATTTTATTTTATTATGAAAGAATACGCATGTACACTACTATGTTTCCCCCCATGTTTTTTCATAATAGAAACATGCCCAAAACAATTCAACATGTTCACAATGTGTTCATGTGAGAATTTAACTAAGAGAGAAGTACAGCGTGATAGGGTACACCATGTTCAGTCGTGCTTCTCTTTAAGTTAAAATAAAAGAGAAACACAATGTAAAAAATGAGTCATGTTTTGTCTTAGAGAGAAACACGACATGATAGAACACATGTTTAAGTCGTGCTTCTCCTTAGGTGAAAACAAAAGAAAAACACAATCAAATAAGACAGGCCATGTTTGTTCCATGTTTCAAAGCTGTGCCCAACACTTTGATAATCAGAGAGAAGCATAGGGCAATAGGTGCAACTGTATTCTAGCTGCATATCATTGAAAATCAAATTCCTTAAGAAATTAGAAAGAAACACGGTGAGATATGCATGCCTGTATTCTAGTTGTGCTGTTAGAAAATTCTTTTGTGTAAACACATAGTGAAAAGCATAGTGGAAATGAAGTCATCATGTTTCGCTCGTGTTTCTTCTTGAGTGGTCTTATTTCCAAAGCTTGATGAGATACACGACCAGAAACATTGCCCTGTGTTTCCCTTGTGCTCATATACGAAACAAGAGCATGTATATTTGACCTAATTTATCTACTTGTTTTTCTTCATATTTTAAAATCTGACATGTTATAATTAATATACAAACTTAGAACTATCATTTACAACATCTATATAAATATTTTTATTAGTATTTAACCTAAAATCATGGTTCTAGTATGCATGATCTTACTTAAGTTTTATCCTATAAATTCATATATTATAACATTACTTGTTTCATCTTAAATCTTACATATAACTAATATTAAATCATCATGTACATGCATAAAAAATGGAATAAAGGCACGAGCAGTGCCTATACTTTTGAGTTTTGGCAATTTGATGCCTAATGTTTGATTTTAGGCAAAAAAAAAAAAAAATACTCGTGCTTTCAAAATGAAGGCATTTTAGTGTCTTCATACACTTAAAATTGGGTATTTTGTGCATATGAAATGCCATCATTTTTAAAGTATGGGCACTTTTTTGCCCAAAATCAAACATTGGACAACAAGTTGCTAAACTATGATAGTATAGGCACTTCCCATGCCTTTATCCCCATATAAAACAATCCAAGCATGAAAACAACTTAGCTTATGTGTTTGATAAACTTGGGTCTCTTGAGTTCACTACTACTTCTATTTCATAGTTGATGTAGATATTTTTAACTCAATTCTCAACTCCTATCTTATTTTTAAACTTCATTTTCTCTTATGATCTTGTTGAAATTGAGATTTTAGAATTGATTTTTGTTGAGAAAAAGAATAGAAGGAGAAGAGGAAAATGTTAAAAGAAGAAGAAGAAGAAGAAGAAGAAGAAGAAGAAGAAGAGAAGAAAAAGAGGAAAAGAAAGGCGGGGGAAGGAAGATAAAAAGAAGGTATAAGGATAAAAGATATTTTTAGGATAGGGATATTAAGTTTAAATCTCTCTGATAATTATATTAAGTATCAAAACTAATTAGAAAATAATTTGAGAATATATACATTAGAAATTAATAGTTTGGATAAAAAATTTAATTTAACAGTTTAATTTATAAGAAATCGGAATTTAATTTGAATCTAAGTTTAGAAACTAATATTTTTAAATAAGCAGTTGAATTAAAAAAATTATAGGATTTCAATAAAATGAAAGTTAAAATAAGATTAAGGGGTTTAGGAGTTTACTAAACATCTAAATTGAAAGTTTAAGAGTTTAGGACTCATAAATGAAGAAAACGGGGTTATATTTGAGAAATTGATAGAGATTTTAAAATTCAATTTGCCAAGATAGATAGAGAAAATAATTAAACATTTTCAAATGGAATACATGAAGTCTCAAATCTCAATATAACATATTTACTAACTTAATTATATCAAATTTTTAATTCGTTTTCTATTGTTTACTTATTTTTTCATTTAAATTATCTAAATTAAATATCTAACTTAGGTGAGGGTTTAAGGTATTTCATTATTAAAAATTTAAAAGTATTAATTTAGTAACTAAAGTTTACATATGTTTTCAATTAACAATGTGAGTTTTCATTAGAATCAATCACCTAAACAGAATTAGTTTTGATATTATTAATAATCTTGAAAAGATTATATATAGAATATAAATTAATATTTTAAAGTTTGCAAACTTAATTGCATAAATTAACAAAGATAGAAATTCCTATATTTATCCAATTGATATGGATATACTCTTAAATTTTAAAAATGTGATTTTACTTTTAATGAATTTAATATATATATATAATATATATAGATATGCACAACATTGATATCCATGATCCTTTTAAACACACAGCTTAGAGTTTAAAAGTTATGTGAAATAAAGTCATATCTTAAAAGTTTAAAATATTCATTTGCACTAAATCAATAATTTAGGTGTTGTATTTATAATTATATCAAAACACCATCTGAGTAATATTTGTTTCTTTGGTCCTTTTCCAATCAAAGGGTGTTTGAAAATCATCATTTACAAAAAAAAAAAAGAAAAAAAGAAAAGAAAAGAAAAATCATATTTTATATATTTCTTTTATTAAACACATAGTACTTCAAATGTTTTTTTTTAGGGTAAATTACATGACATCCCTTGAAAACTTTTAAAATTACATGGACCGCCCAATTTTTGAAAAATCAGCACTTACACCCTGAAAATTATTTTGGACCCACTTCTTTAATGAGTTGGTTAATGTCATATACAAATAAAATACAAAAAATAAATGCTATGCCTTTTTTGTCATCAATAAATGCTATGTCATATATTTATATTAATTTAAAAACAATGTAAAACATAATTTCCACAAATGATTTATGTTGATTCAAATAATAATAATAATAATAATATCTATATTATGTGTATAATAAAATGACATGTCATATTTTAATATTTCTATGGAATATATATATATATATATAAATTAGCATAACCAAATATACAAAACATTAAAAAAAATTAACCTAATATTATTTAGGCGAAATACAAAACACAGAGAATAATTTGAATCAACATATATATTCAACACAAGCAGAGGTACCAAAGCGGATGGACCATGAGCAAGTGAATGACTAAACAAGAATTTAAAAAGGTTAGCAAAGCTCCGACTAGTTAGACAATCACAAGTTTAGTCCAACATGCATCATGAGCCACCATAAGGTAATATAGTGACAAATATAAAGTCTGATGCAATTTGCCTCCTTGCCTTCAGCCTATTTTAAATGCATCCTTAAAAAAATGTTGATAGGCCGAAAAAGGAAATGATGCTAAAAGTAGAACCTTAGTTAAGAGGGAAAGCTTAATATGGTGAAGCTAAGAAGCAAGTGAAAAACATAATGACTTATGATCCATTTTTTCAATAGTAATGTAAACTCAAAATTATGCATTCAATTTTTATTGGTGGTAGTTTTACCCTACTATTATTGAAAGTGTCCTATTGTTAACTATAGAAATTGGAGAATTAATAGCTTTGTATAGCTATATGATAGTTATGGACAACTAAGTTGTGAATGTTTTTTAGTTTAAGATTGTTGTTTACTCCAAAGATTTAGATGCATAAAGGATTAGAGAGACCAACTTTTAGTGGCTATGACTTTGACTTCGATTCATGGTTCTACAATGAAAATTCTTTTGCTTGTATTATTATTATTATTATATTATTATTTTGAATAAACATAAATCATTTGCCAACATATTTGGTTAAATTAAATTTTTTATTTATTTTTCCACAACAATATAAATATATGACATATCATTTATTGATGATGAAAAAAAAAGGTAAAGTATTTATTTTTATATTTTATTATACACATAATATAAGAGAGACATTAGCCAACTCACTAAAAAGTGAGTCCACAATCCTTGTTAGGGGTATAAGTGCTGACTTTTTAAAAAGTAAGAGATTCGTATAATTTCAAAAGTTTTCAAGGGTTATCCATGTAATTTGTCTTATTTTTCTACGCAAAAGACCTTATATTAAAATATACCACGAATCATGAAAAATGTATATAACTTTTTTTGTTAAATAAATTTAGAGAAGTATCCACGCCACTTCGTTGACAAACACTTACAACTTTGGATGTATGTTTTATTAAATTATTGTCCTCTTGTAAGAGCAACCTTTTATATAACACTTCCCGGGAACTAACATTGAAACCACTAAGCCTGGTGCGAACGAGCAGACTCACCCTCTTCTGTCTCTTGATTCCTTATTGAGATCCTGAAAGCCGCCTCCTTCATTTATAAACTTATTTTCTCAGGAAACAAACACCCTGTAAGTACATCGTTTCTGTGCTCTTTAAATTTTATTCCAAAGTGGTTCCTTCGTTCTCCCCAGAATAGACGGGGAACCATTACAAGGTCATGCACCCATGCTCAATTCTGTCTCTTTTTGCTTGTTGAGTAACACCAAATAAGAAGGGAAGAGACAACTGGGTGCTTATTTTATTGCATCAAGTTTTGCTTTTTTCACATACCCTATTTCTGTTCCTTGCATTATCATCGTATCATATTGCAAACAAGTCAAGTTAAGTCAAGATAGTATAATATTGAGCTTGAGTTTGAGTTAACCCCAAAATTTTAAAGCTCGAGCTTGCTTCGAGTTCAACCAAGCTTAAGAATTTAAGCTCTAGTTTGGTTTGAAGTAATACAAACTCAACTCCATTAAGCTCATTTGAGCTTGATTTATTAGAAAATATATTTATAAATCTAATCAAAATAATTTTAATATTAAATTTAATTTGAATTTGATTTATATTTATAGTTAACTCAGCTAAATATAAAAGCCCGAACTTGGCTTGATAAACTATTCAAATAGTTTGAATTCGAGTTCAACTCAACTTTTCTTAAGTCAAACTCGAGTAAATATCAAATGAAACTCAAATAGTTTATCAACCTACTTAATTGATTTACAGATTAGCTAAGATGCCACTTCTTTCTTTTTCCTTCTTTTTTTCTTTGTCGCATTTGAATATTGCACTGCGCTACTTAAGATCTTTGAAGCTCTTTATTAAGTGCCCTTTCCTGGTATTAACACAAAACCAATGAAAATAGAAGGTTGAAACTTGAAATTCCTACACTTTCTCAAACACCCAACTTGTTCCTTGCTTTCTCATTTTAATGAATAAACTGTGACAAGTTAGAATCTTTGGAGTCTTTTATTTATTTATTTATTATTGAAAAGAAAAAAAAGTAACCTTCTGTTTATTTGGTTCACAAACAGTAAATACAGGAAGTAAAAGTTGTTTGGAGTTTGAAGTGTCTTTATTTCAAGTTGATAGAGAGCGAATTAAATTATGGAAGGGAATAAAGGGGTATCAGAGAATATGGGAAAAGACGAGGTTATTGTGACGATTTTGAAAACCGGGGATAAAAGTGAAAGTGAAGGTTCTTCGCCAAAATCGAACTTAGAACTAACTCAATCCCAAACGCTTCAGCCAAGTGTTCAAACATCTAATTTATCAATCCAACCATCTCATGATTATATGAAATATAGCCCGAGTTCTAGTCCTTATCCAACCCCAAACTCCAGTAAGTCACCTAAAATCCCAACAACCAATGTCTTGACCAGAAGATTTTCGCAACCAAAATCTCGGCTTGTGGAGTCACCTTATCCTAGTGTGGCTTTGGCTAAAGAGAAAGCCAAACTTAAAAATGGGAATGTGAATGCCAAATCACCTAAAGTGGCTTCACCCTTCCATGGTACTAGTCCTGATAAAGATAAAAATAAATCAGCACCAATTACCCCTAGGACGCCTTTAATTTCGTCTACAGATGACGAGGGAGAAGATGATGATGAGGTGTACAGGACTGCCAATATGAAAGTCCAGGAATTTTCGGGGAAGAAGCATAGAAGGAAGGCAATTTTGAATTTGATAGAGTGGACCGCATTTGTTTGCCTTACAGGGTTTCTAGTTGCCAGCTTGACTGTGCACCAGTTGCAGGATGCTCTAGTATGGGGTTTGAATCTGTGGAAATGGACATTGTTCATATTAGTCATTTTCTGTGGAAGGTTAGTCACTGAATGGTTGATCGAAATATTGGTTTTCTTGATTGAACGGAATTTCCTGCTCAAAAAGAAGGTTCTATATTTTGTGTATGGGCTGAAGAAAAGTGTACAAGCTTTCATTTGGTTGAGCTTGATCCTCTTGGCATGGGATTTGTTGATCAACCGTGGGGTAAAGCGATCAAGAAACACCATGAACATTCTAGATCATGTGACAAGGGCTCTTGGGGGTTTTCTCATTGGAACTGCAATGTGGTTGGTTAAAACATTGTTGATTAAGCTACTAGCTTCTTCATTTCAATGCTCAAGGTTCTTCGACCGCATTCAAGAGTCAATCTTTCATCAGTACATTGTTAGGACCTTATCAGGTCCTCCATTAATGGAAATGGAAGGAAAAATACGTAGATCACAGAGTAGTGGCCGTTTGAGTTTTCGGAAAGTGAAAAAAGGAACAGGAGAAAAACAAGAGGAGGTGATTGATGTGGAGAAGCTGCATAGAATTAAACAAGATAAGGTATCCGCTTGGACAATGAAAGGGTTAATTAATGTGATCAGTGGGTCTGGGCTCTCAACTCTTGCAGACGCACTCGATAGGACTGTAGATGAGGAGGATGGTGAGCAAAAGGATATGGAGATTACGAGTGAAGTGGCAGCAAAGGCTGCTGCTTACAAGATATTCAGGAATGTGGCCAAGCCGGGTTCCAAGTAAGTTTACATACTATATAAGAACATTTTGAAACTTAAATATAGCCAAGTTTCCAAGATATTAGTTGTCTGATTTAATTGTTTTTTTATCAGGCACATCGACGAGGAGGACCTCCTGCGGTATATGGAAAAGGAGGATGTCCATTGTGTACTTCTGTTGTTTCCTGGTGCAGCAGAAAGTAGAATGATTAAAAGGTCATCTCTAAAGGACTGGTTGGTAAGTAAATCAATTTGATAAAACTAATACTATTTTTGTTAAAGTTAGTGCATCAACTATCTGATCTAAAAGTTTAAGTTTATAGATATTGTGTGAATTATTATATTTGTTACGTAATAATCTCTTTACTTGTGAGCCGAATTGACTTTGACTAAGGTCCATGAAGAGGACAACTTAATTAAATGGAGATATAATGAACGCGCAACGATTTATACTTAGGATCTGCTACTCTGATACCATATCAACATTACTATCACAACCATTTGATTTAAAAATACATGTTGTGGACTATGATATTTATCTACTAGCTTTTATTTTTCCTACAAGTAACGCTTTTGTTGATACAATATGGAAAGAACCTTCAAAAATGTTATTGTTCCATTCTGTTAAACCTGTTATGCTATATGTTTCAGTCAAAATTTCCTTTTCACCTTCATGCTCTCATGCATCTGGAGAGGGAGCATTTGAACCATTTACATGCGTGATAATTCTATTTGCCAAAACTCAGTGCAATTTATTAGAAACCTCTCAGAGTTGGTTCTGGAGTAATGACTTTACAAACATTGTTGTTTGACCTCTGTTAGTAAGATAGGATATTTGACATGGTTATTCATATTTCTGCAGGTCAAAGTCTACAATGAACGCAAGGCACTTGCACATGCCTTGAACGATACAAAAACAGCCATAGATGATCTAAACAAGCTTGCTTCAGTAATTGTAATCATTATTGGCCTTATCGTGTGGTTGTTGATGATGGGGTTTTTGTCTACCAAAGCTCTAGTTGTTATTACATCTCAACTTCTTCTTGTTGTGTTTATGTTTGGTAACACGGCCAAAACCGTGTTCGAGGCCATAATATTCGTGTTTGTTATGCATCCATTTGATGTGGGCGACCGTTGTGTTGTTGAAGGAGTGCAGGTAAGCTACTTGCACTAGATTTTTTGCAGGAGTAGTATATTCTAGTTACTAATATGGTATTATATTTTTGGCAGATGATAGTTGAAGAAGTGAGCATCTTGTCTACAGTCTTCTTGAAACATGACAATGAAAAGATATTGTACCCAAATTCAGTTTTGGCCACTAAACCCATCAGCAACTTCTACAGGAGCCCAGAAATGGGCGACTCCGTGGAGTTTACTGTCGACTTTTCCACGTCTGCTGAAAAGATTGCTACTCTCAGAGCAAGAATAAAAGCGTATGTTTCCTACAATCATTTAGACTCATTTACTTGTCATTACCAATTGCGTGAAAAATTTAAGAGAGAATGTTACAAATAGCACATGAATTTTGGCCAAATATAAAATTAGGTGTTCGGACTTTGAAATTGATCAATTTAGTACCTAAATTTTGAAATTGATCAATTTAATATTTAAACTTTCAAATTGATCAATTTAATACCTCAACTTTAAAATTGAACAATTTAATATCTGAAAATACTTAACGGAGATAATGGTGGTTTTACTATATTCTTGTCAACTTTACTTAGTCAAGTCGTAGAGTTCAACATAATTTTATTAACCTTCACCACAAGTACTTCAATTGATTTGGATATGATTATATGTACTTCAGATACTTGGAGAGCAAGCCTGAACATTGGTTTCCCCATCACAGTGTTGTGGTTAAGGACATTGAGAATGCGGATAAGTTAAAAATGTCTCTCCATGTGAATCACACTATGAATTTTCAACACTATGGAATTAAGACTAGCCGAAGGTCGGAACTGGTTTTGCAGCTTAAAAATCTTTTGGAAGAGCTCGAGATCAGGTATCATCTGCCTCCCCAAGAAGTAAATGTAACACATGTAGGGTCTGTGTGAGGCACTAGAGATAAATAGTTTGTGATAGTAGTCGTATGGTTTGTATTAATAATATGATAGTTTAAAGAGTCCAATCATATGTCGTCACGTGGCACAAATGTAATAGAAATAGTATATAGATAGGATAATAAATGATGTGTGTACTTATTATATATTCAACATAATTTGTATTTTGGTTTCTGGGTCCCTATTAGTCTGCCAAAGTGCAATTTAAAGAATATGTATGTATATATATATATATATATAAATGTATGTATAAACGATGCCTATATACTTTGATGTAGTATATAATTCCTGAATATTGTGAAACTCAAAGTTAATCATCCATTGCCATAGATTGTCAATTATGAAAACCTACATATATCGACCTATTCTCTATTGGCAATTTCATTAATGCATGGCAGCAAATATATCATGTTGCCGATAATTTTTTGAAAGAACGCGGCAATTTATTTTATATTAACCATTGCCTTAGTGTCTTACTTTTAGTTACAATTTATAAAGTTATTTCGTAAAGATAAAAAAAGGGAAAAAGAAGAAGAAGTAGTAGTAGAAATAAGCAATGCTATTAAAAGTAATAATAATAAGTTTATATTAACAAAGCTACTAATTCAAAATAACTGGAATTTCATATATTCGCTATAAAAAAAGTTTATGTTAGTTCTAAAGAAGTTTATATCAACAAAAGCTATGTATTTTGATATATTCATTCTAAGAAAAAGTTTATAATAATAAAAACAAAGACAAGCAGAGTTGTCTTCTTTTATGTAACAACAAAAATCTTACATTCTCATATGAAACCCAATGTTTGATAGTTTGCATAACTTTCTCACATTGATATCATTTCTTTCTTTCCCCTCCACCCTCCCCCACGGGGAACTTTAGCACGGGAACAAAGCTAATGTGTTCCGTAAGATCTTTAGATGATGAATAACGAAAACCAAAATTCTTACTAAAATTTGAGATAGAGACCTCTAGTAGCACGTGTATGAAAGAACCTCCTGTTTTCCACACGAAGGATATGACCAAGGCTCGAGGTATTCTCACGTTTTCATTTCTTCTCATTAAAAGAAATTTAAAGGGAATACTGCATTTTGTAAGGGCACTTAATAGCATATAATCAAAATGGCAAGTCAAACATACGTTTTTTGAGTTTATGATTTTATATTTTTTCTTAATTAAAATGCATGTAAAATTGATTAGGTATAGACTTTAGATCGAATTATTAAATT
This sequence comes from Combretum micranthum, assembly GCA_024138025.1. Lineage (NCBI taxonomy): Eukaryota > Viridiplantae > Streptophyta > Magnoliopsida > Myrtales > Combretaceae > Combretum > Combretum micranthum. The sequence goes on from JAMXBD010000602.1 coordinate 139,204, forward strand.
AGGTGTATGATTTTGACAACCGATTCTATGCATTTTAATGAATAGTAGAATTATGATTTTGACAACCATGCTTAATAGGTTAATTAGAAACCTAAAATCTCAAATATAATAGTTTGATAAATTATAATCCACAAGTGAATAATAATAATAATCTAAACCTATAAACATTACTAGAAAATTGATCATTAGGGACAGAAAATTAGTAAAACAATTTCTATCTCTATAGAAAGAATTAGTGATAGTGATTTTTGCAATGAAAAATTATATTTGGAGATAGAAATTTTGTCTTTAAAATCTAGTTTATTGTGGTGAAAATTACCTCAAGTTAAACTCTAGATCTCATTTCAAAGAATTCACAAGTAAGCATTTTCTCATTAGTTCTATAACGCCCTAAACTAAGGCATTACAACCTGCTATGTGTCCTCTCTTCAAATACACACGCAAAGGCTATAAATATTATCAAATAACTCCATAATTCACATAAAGGATACTCAGTATAAAAATCTAGATAATATAATTTCAATAACATCTATGTTGGCATAAACCAAGCCAATTGATAAAAATCCTCAATAGAACATTAAACAAATAACTTATAAAATCTTTTCGATTGGAAACCTAAAGGAAATCTAACAACTCAACATGATAAATGAAACTCCACTCCAGCCATCTACATATCAGCTGGGTAATCGAGTCCAATATCGTCATCCTTAGGCTCTACGAATACATCAAATCCAGATAAATCATAAACTATCTGGTCTTCACCTATTCTTGAAAAATGAAAAGGAATAAGCACAAAGGCCCAGTACATCCAAACCGAAAACACAGGCGTATGATCATACATCAAAGAATTCACACACAACTTAGTATCTAATGCAGCAAGTACCAATTATTATCTTTTCATTAATCCAGCATACAACACAGTTCAAGATCATACGCGACTAATCTCAAAATTGGTGTATCTCAGACTTCTTAAAACCAAGCAATAGGAAAATAGGTGATATAATATATATATATATATATATATACGGTGTTGGGAATCTCCCACCACCCGGGTGTCGTACTCGCACTACTCCTAAATTACCGAACTATCTCTATGCACGAGTCCACTCGGGACAACCTCACACATAGATCATCAGGTTGCCAGTATTAGCATCACACTCTACATGGTCTTTACTAACCGCATCCACTCACAACCAACACACAATTCAGTTATAATTAGATATAACTAGGTAAGTATAAGCCCCGAAAAATTTCAGTAAATAATTCCAAAACTGTAAAGACCCGACATGCTCAATTCTCAAATTAAGCACACCAAGTCCCCAACCACGTATAACTCTTACTAATTATACGTAAGGTTGTCTTAAAAGAAGATGTTTATGTTGAACATTGCTAAACCAATTTTAGAATTTATGAAATCGTTTAGTTAGATTTCTAAATAACTGGATTCGGCAGCGGAAAATCAAATTTTATCAAACAGCTTATGAACTTCTACTCCTACAAAGCAAACCAGTTTTCTAAGAAACTAACTTTATAAAAACACTTTGTGATCTACTCTTAGGGGTAGATAATCATTTACAATCAATTGGGCATTAACAAGCCCTTAAAAGAAAATACAATTTATAAATATATCCAGTCCTCTTACAAAACAAAACAAAAGAAGAAACAAAATACAAGTAATATCTCGATCCTATCACACTTCACTCATTCTCCCATAACTTCAGAATCTCCCAAAACCCGAGACAAACATCATCACATCAATCATCATCACCATCAACGTCAACATCAACAACAATACCTGTAAAAAGAATAATAACAACAAGAATGAGCCGAAGCCCATACACAGCAACACAGTCACACACGGAGTGACACACGAGCTTAACTAAATGCAAATGCAACAATCACAAGTTATTATCTTTCTTTAAGGTAAACAAATCAACACGGGAGTATTCAAACTCCGGGCAACAAGGATAGTGGGGGATCCTGAGTAACAACCTTGACGCTCAGGGGATTGATAGAAGCAGTTCGGATACTTATATCTCCTAGATAAATCTATCCAATAACGAAACAGTCCCATGCCCCCAATCTGAGCAGGGTGCCGCTCCCCGAACCAGATACCAATTCCACCCCAAGCTCACCCAATTTGTGAGGGGGCGCCCTTAGGCACTCATGCCACCCTAGGCAGGGATTGGATTTAACGGCGTAATACACAAATCAACACTCACAATTAAGTTTTTCTTAATATATATAGTTTTCATAAATGCCTATCCTAACACAGAGACAAGCTAGTTACTGCGTACCTTGAATATGAAATCCAAACATAGCCTTGGAAGGAATTTCAGAAGGTAATCCAGAAGATAAATCAGATATCTACTTTTGTTAAGGAAAGAGTTCGTATAAGAAACTAAACTAAACTAATCATCCACTTCATCAAAATCATATAAGAACTTAAGCTATTTATCCATTCATCTCAAACTCATTTTATTAAATCCTATTTGATCAGACACTAATGTGGAACCCCACTATGGCTGCGAATATCGCCCCACCAAAATATGGACAATTCTCCTTTGTCTGTCAAAGTATTTCTTTTCTCTTTATTTATAGTGTTTCATTACAAAAGCATTAACAAAGAATTCATATACCAAAAATATTCATTTTCCAAGTAAACACACATTTGAAACAACATATTCACCATATTATTCAAAGCTCATCCTAATTCATTCATCTAAACTAATTAATAGCTATTAACCCATTTTAGCTTAACATTAGCCAAATTGATTAAAATTAGTCATTTGATTCATTTACTATGTCAAGTTGATTAAACATAGACAATCTAATTCATTTTAGCTTAGTAAAGTTCATTAAGTCAAATTGGACTTAGATTAATTACTAATTCATTATACATCTAAGATCTAGTCACTTAATCCCAAGTTAGCTTAAACCTAGCCAAATTCATCAAAGTTAAACAATCTAATCCATTTTAGTTCATTCAAGTTCATTTAGTCAAGTTGAACCTAGGTTTGTTAACTAAGTTCATTTAAGTTCAAGCTAATCATAAGAACAAATAATAAACAAATATTAAACTTGGCATGAAGGAAATTCAAATAAAATTCATATAGATACATAAATCATCATTTATATACTTATCAAGATCATTTAGTTTCGTTAAGTCATCACAACATCATAAATCAAGCAATGGAAGTCATATATACAACATAACTACTTTTAGTTTAATACTCATGGAAATTCAATTATTTGTTGAATTTATAAATCTATCTAAATCATGCTTAGTTATACCCCTCAATCATCATTACACATCAAATATAACTTATCTATCTCATTTTAGCTCAAAAAGATCCATTTCCTAAGCAAAAACATATTTAACAAATAAAAACAAGTTTTTAACTTTGTTTTGGAAAGTGTTGCAGCTGGAAAGAATCAAAATTTAAGTATCGATAAATTTCGAATTTGCAAAATCTCAAAACATGAAAGTTGTAGATCTCTTTTTAATCTTTCCAACGCGACTTGAATCACCTCAATCGGAGGTTGTATGAAAAAGTTATGACCAATTTACAAAACAGTATCGCGTCAGGGAAGAAATCACGAGCGCTACACCCTTGGCAATGGGGCGTTTTGAAGGCCGTTTTGACTCAGGAGAAATGAAATTTTTTGATATGAGAGCACTACACCCTTGGCAATGGGGTGTTTTGACAGGTGTATTGACATATTTATGAAATTCCTTGTTTCAAACACTAATTTTACAAAATTTTTACACTTCAAACCTTCTCCAAAACACTTTACAGCCATCATACTACACCCTACACTATTCTAACATCCTCAAACATGCATAAACTTCACATTCACCACATCAAACATCTCAAACTTCATCAACTTCCATAACTACTATTCATCATCTTCTTCTTCCTTCACAACCCGACCTCCAACAAGCATATATCAACAAATACTTAAATAAGCAGCACTCTCAATCCAATTCCACATTAACTCATCAATTACAAATGCAAATAACAAGTAAAAACAAAAAGAAATAGAAATAGAAAACTTAGCTTTAGAGAAGAAAAGAAGTTGAAGCTTCATCCTCTAGCTCGGTTTTCTCTATCTAGTTCATCTCCTAATCTTGATTCATCCTCTAGTTGGCTTTGATCTTGAAGTTCAAATCTTGAATTTAAAGAGGGAAAGAAGAAGAAGAAGAAGAAGAAGAAGATGGAAACGAAGAAAAATAAAAGAGAAAGAAAAGGCAGCCAAAAGAATAAAAGAAAAGGAAATATATAGTTTAAAATTTAGATATTTTAGAAATAGGGTATAGGTTTAGAACTATCAGATCAATATCTATAGTTCCAGAAGTATTTAAAAGTTTGTTTCAGAACCAATATGTTACAAATTAAGAACTTGCAATAAGAACTTAATTTGAGAATTTATTTTGGATAAAAGATATTTAATTTGAGTTCGGGTTTAAGAACTGATATTTTAAGATAAGCAAATGAACTCAAAGTTTATTGAGATTTAGGAATTAGTGTTTAGGCTAAGAATCAAGGATTTAGGAATTCTCTAAATACTTTGATGACATGTTTAGGGAATTTGAAACTCAAATCTCAAACCAACTTAATTATTAGCTAATTAAATTATATCAACTTGTCTATTTAAATCCTATAATTCATTTTAGTCATTTAAATCTGTCTAAAACCAATTTCTATTTTAGGTGAAGAGTTGGGATATTTCAAAAACGAACTTTGAAAATAAACCATAAAAATTACTCCAAATTAAAACCGAACTTCGACTAGTCCTAAATCACAAATGAATATAAAAATCTCTTAATCTTAAGGAAAATAAGAATTCTTAAAAACAAAATAAGAACTCATCATACTTCAATTCCAAAACCACTACATACGACAAATTCCATACGTAACTCCAACTTATAAAATCGGGTAATATAAAGCCCAAAAACAAATTATCAAAAATAAATAACTATGAAACTTTCGGAAATAAAACTCAATTCAAGAATTCCGAAAATGTTAAGAGATATTAAATACTTAACAACATAAAATTTAAAATAAATTTCTCAAACTAAATATGTTATGTAAACATAAAACATCTGTTTCCAAATTGGTAAAGATTTAAACCGGAAAATCACCCGAAAACCCTAAGTGGAATACAGTAGTTTAAGTCCAGCAATCTAATGCCCTTAACCCTAGAGGCCGAGGTGTAGTTTAAGTATGTAGAATAGCTCGTAGTAATACGAGTTCGCTTAAAAATATCATATTGGTAAATTTTTGACCTATTTCAAATTTATTCGGATACAGACTTCGAAAAGCGTGTCCTGAGGCTTGAGATATCAAAAACATACCATTAGTACCGTTGGCCTCGTATTTTCATAAGGATTTCAAAAATATAAGTTTTATAATTTTTCGATAACTAGAAATATATGATTTTACAATTATATTCGTATTTTATGACTATCGGTAATTAATTAGTCTTTTGCACTATTCACTTCCATTTCATTACACGATTTTATTATTCTTATAAACCCTTATAATTTTAGATAAATATTTTATATATTATAGAAAAAAAATTTCCTAAAATTTAGTTCGTTTTGGGCTTATATGGGATCAGATTTTGTTTAAGACCCGATACAAAAAATAAAATAAATTAATTTAATAATTGAAAAATGTTTTTATTTTCATAAAATATTTTTTTAGTTTTTTCAAGTTATAAAAATGTCATTTATAGCTCATATTTGCATATCTTGATCATACCGGTAACATATTTGTTAAAATACTAAAATAATCTAAATAATTATTTAATTTTATTTATGAAAATTATGCTACTCATTTAAAAATATTTTTCCTAATTTTATTATATATTTTGCTTAATAAAAAGTACTTTTTCCAACCTATACTTTAAGTACACATTTCACATATCACTTCTTTTTCACTTCAATCTTTCTACACATTATCCACACTTCATGGCAGATTTTTCTCTTCTTTTTTTGCTGCCCTTGTCCTTTAATTTACTCCCAATTTGACTAAAATAAATATATTTCAATCCTTTTAAAGAAGCAACACATACACATTAATTACACATTTCAATTTCAAGTCAAAATTCAAACAAATTCCCTCTCTCTCTTATCCACTTTCACATGTAGCACCCAAATTTCTACCCTTGTTTTATTTTTTTTTCTCTTTCATTTGATACACTCCTCTCTCCATTTAATGCCTCTCATTTATTTCTTTTCATTCCTTTGAAACCCTATTCATTTACTCTCTATTTTCCTCTCTTTTTCCTCTCTTTCTTTCTTCTTTTGTTCTTGTTCTTGCAAGAACACAAGCTGCCCCCACTTCTAAACTTTGCTTCCACACTTCATTCTTAAAGATTTTTAAGTAAACTTTCTTCTTAAAGCTTCCATAGGTGATATAGGTAAAGTATAGTGAGAGTTTCATGCATCAAATGACATTCCATAAGCTTAAAAGCTAAGGATGATGTTGCCAAAATGAAACACTCCTCTTCTCTATGATTATTCTCTGTATTATTATTATTTTCTTACTAAAAGTAGTTATATTTTGTAGATCTAACTTTTTGTAGCTTTGATTTTCATTTATGCCTTAGATCTTGTTATTTGAGTTATTACTTTTGTTATTGTCTATGATTTATGCATATATTCATCATCCACATGTCCACCATAGTGTTCATGCATTTATAACTAGTATAGTAAACTAGATCTAGTGTTTTGAGTTCATAAAATGCATTAGACTTTTGTTTTATGTTCATAAACAACTTGTAGTAGCATGATGATAGTAGGAAAGTTTTAGAAAGCTCAAGATTTATTTTATTTTCAACAAAAATCATTTTTGAAAATTCGGATGAAAAAGGAACCATATTTAGAAAAGTTATTTTTCAACTCAAAATGTGTATTTTTCATGTAAAATGAAGGGACTAGGGAATAGATAACATCAATGAATGATTTTGATGAGTAAATTTTATATCTATGAGTTTATAGTTTACTACTATGGGTTTCTTTTATATTTATCTTCATATTAAGTGTAGATCTTGGTTTTGAACTCAAACAAAAATGGTGAAATTCGTATTTAGGCAAGAAAAACCACTTTCCAAGTGTCAAAATGAAATTTTTACTTAAGATAATGAAGGCTTAATGTATATATATCTCAAGACTTTTTTACAAGAATCAAAGGTGATTTTCAAAAGTTATTTTCAAAATAAAAACCTCATTTTCGGATTTAGGCCAAGCATATTTTAAAAACATTTTTTAACTCAAAAATGAAGTTTTTATTCAAGATATGGAAGGCTCTTTAGATAGGTTATGTAAGGAATGGATTTTCATAAGATAGATTTTATCAAAAGGTATGTCCAAAAATAAATTTTGTAAATTCGGATCTCAACAAAGACCAATTTTGAAAACCCATTTTTCAACTTCAAAACAAGGCTTTTATTAAAGAAAGAAGCCTTAAGGGGTAGGTTTGATTAGGAAATGGTTTTTGAAAGACTAAATGAGTTTTACAAAGAAAACAAGCTCAAATGAATTTCTCAAAATTCGGATTTGAAAATGGTTGATAAGATCATATTTTATACAACTTATTGATGATCACAAGAGCTAGAATGCATATTTGTTTTGATTAAATTTTATGTTTCAGGACTAAATTAGATAAATAAATCAAAACAAGAGACTTTGAATCAAAAATAGGAAAAATTAAAGTCAAGGCGGCATTTCTACATTCAAAGCCACCGGCGTTCAGACGGTGTAAAACTCAAGGCCGCTACAGCACTGCCAGCTATGCCGAGCATATGTCTCTACTACATTGTAAGCCGCCTCAAAGCCGCGGCGTAGAAGATGAAGAAGCCAGCGTACTTGAAGACCGGCAGCTCAGAATTAGAAAGTCACCAGCGCACAAGGAGTTGCAGCATACGCCGGCTCCTAAGCCGCCGGCGTTGAGGCAGTGTAGGACAAAGATCTGAAGAGACATGAAGACATCAAACGCTTGAAGGAAACTGAAGCAACAAATCTATTGGAATGCCTACACCGGTGTGAAAGCGGCCAGCTTTGGGACGGCGTTCGTTATAAATCAACCCAATGCTTCATTTCTGATCACATACGCCGGATAGATCTACATCTAAGCCGCCGGCGTAGAAGCGGCCTACAGGTGTAACCGATATTGAAGGCTGCCAATGCACTGCCTGCGCAAAGGATAATTTGTAGATACGCCGCCTGTAAGCCGCCAGCATAGGGTTCATAACTTCCGGCGTACGAAGTGAACATCAATCTTCATTTAATGTCCTACACGAAATTTTTCCTATAAATAGGGGGTCTTCTCCTCACTTTCAGAACATCCCAAGTAGCTCTAAATCATACTACAATACATAGATTAGAACAAGCATTCTATAGAGTTTTGAAGAGAAATTGAAGTTATTCAAGAATTTGCAAGTGAAGCTTTGATATTTTGAATTGGTGATATCTGATCTTTTTCCTTTTATGCAATTCAAATATCTGAATATTCTGATCATAATGAAATCATTTGCAATTTCTTATCTGATTTTTGAATCATCATCCATGTGTAGCTAAATTCTTTTTGTGGGAAGATTGATGAAGCTTTAAACATGCTAAAATGATCTTTGAATCCATGTTATAAGATAATTGGAATCATGAAATATTCATATTGAGTTCTGATTATTCATCATGTTTTTGGTGTATAAGAATTCTAATAACTCGGAAGGGAAATTAGGGTTCATATGAATTCATAAATTGAGATTAAATTACAATTACGGAAGTGGCGGAGTTTAATCTAGTTTAGAAATTGTCCATGAATATTAATGCAATGTTTTATATTGATTTCTCACTAAGGAATTAGGGGATACTAATATAAAGTGTTAGCCAATTATAGAATCGGAAGGTTTATAATTGTAATTTTGATTCCACTAATAATTTATTTAGCGGAAGCTATTGAAATTTTTGTGGTTTAAAAGGTTTTTAAACTCTGTTTTTAAATCTTGACAATTTCTTATGAATATCCATGAGTCTAATTATCATTATAACATGACTTCAAGTTGATTGGCAATAGTTTAAAGTGGATTCTGCTCCTTCCCACATTTTTCTAATATATCACTCTCTTCAAAAGCTCATTGCATTCATATAGATACTTAATTAGATAATCTTAATCTAATCATTTAAAAGATCAATTGCCTAGATATTAGTATTAGTTGATAACTGTCTGGTAGTTAATAGATCTCCATGGGATCGACACTTGACTCATGTTATATTACAAGATAAGGCCCAGTACGCTTGCTGGATTAGATGCTTTAAAAATTCACTATTAATTATAGCACATCCATGGCCACTATTTAAACACCTATTTCCAAATGCCAAAAGGATAATTTTTATAGGAAAATGGAAGTCCTAGGGAATATATATAATAAAAACCAAGTTTTGACAAGGATAAAAGAGGTTTATCAAAATATAATCTTAGAATAACAAATGGTTTTCAATAATAGGATAAATAATGTTCTCATTCTTTAAAATTTTATAAAATTCGTACTTAGGCAAACTACCTTTGTGAATACCTATTTTCTAACCCCAAAATGAAGGTTTTTGTTGAAATAATGAAGGTGATGGTTATATAGGTCATCAAGGTTGAATTTTACTAAAAGCAAATATGATTTTACAAGAAGAAAAACTATTTTTCTTAAGTCTAGTAAAATTCAAAGTTTTGCAAAGTAAAGGTTTTCAAAAAGAATTATTGGTACTATATGTATACATATAGGTAGATCATCTCATAACCTTCATAACAATAGCTTGTAGGTAATACATACATGCATGATGCATTGTAGAAATAAAGTAGGAAAATTTGAGTGGTTGTCATTTTAAAAGAAATTCGTAATAATGGAGTAATGGCATGAAAACCCATATTTTTCAAACTCAAATCAGAAGTTTTATCAAAGAAATGAAGTCCTTAGTGGCTAGGTATGGTTGAGCTTTAATTTTTTAAGCATCAAATGATTTTTACTTAAAGGAATTACTCAAAAACTAATTTTACGAAATTCGGATTTTGGAATCAACTCTACTTGAAACATGTTTACAAAGTGCAAAATGGAAATTTTTATGTAGAAATGAAGGACTGAAGTAATAGATATAATGAAGATTCAATTCTAACGTAGATAACTAGAAATTCTTAAGAATTAATCCCAAAACACAAGTGAGTTATCAAAGTTAGGAAACTAGTATTCTTAAAAGTAATTATCTTGAAGTCTTGCAAAATAAAGATTTTTAAAATTTTTTTTTAGTAAATATCATCAAGATCATGCATGCATTAAACTCATAACATGCCATTCATGATAGGAAATCATCAATATTGCATGTGTAGTTAATCTATATGGAGGAACCTTACAAACATTACAAAACTATTTTTCGGAATTGAAATTGCTACTGATCAGAATATTTTGTGACCCAAAAATTTTCAAAACCTGAAAATAATATTAGAAATGGATAGATCTTTCGAAGTAGATAGAAATCAATATATAATTTGCTAAATTCTAAGTTAAAACGACCAAGTTATGGCCGTTTTAAGTTGGAATTCTTGCTTAGGAAGAGAATTACGAATTTGATAGTTTGTATGACATAGCTTGGACTAGTTAAGTGATGAAATACTTATTAGGGTATTTCTTCCTTTTTAGATGACTCTGATATTGACAATTCCTTACCACCGGATTACTTGTACTAAGAGATCGGTGATCCAATGGCCATGTGAGTATCACTTCCAATTTCAATTATTGCTTGTGATTGTAATGATAGCTGCATTAGTTACTTAGCAAAGATAAAAAAAAATGAATATGCATGATGAGGTTAAATGGAATTATGTATGTCTGTTGTTATTATGTGAAGTTGAATTTAAAGAATATCGAAGCCGGGTGATAAATCATTGCTTGTATAGATGAGCCAGGATTGATTGTCTGCGAATATTGATTGATCACCTGAAAGAACTGGTATAATTGATTATTCGGAATTGAAAATGAAATTGAACTCATTCATAACACGATGGGGATGGAGCATTTACATTTGTTGGTTAATCGTGCTCTATAAAACGAATAGAGTGGTTAATCGTGATTCATAAAACGAATATGAGTTGGTTAATCGTGATCCATAAAACGCATTATATGAGTTGGTTGACCGTGAGCCTAAACAGCGTCGTACCGCAGGATTCGTTAATCTGCTAACTCGGGATGGAGGGCGCAAGTCCATCCACATATGATTTCCAACTGGTCATATGTTTGTTGAATTCACGTGTTTGATGCATATCACTTGTCTGACTAATCACTTGCTTGTATGATGTGTTATAAATGTAATCTTTGAGGTTCTTACTCACTAAGCTAATGTAGCTTATACCCCAATAGATGTTTAAATGAACAGGTTATCTCAAGAGTGCTAAGTGGGGATCAAGATGGTTGGAGCTGAGAATGACTTCGAGATTCTGGCAAGGAATAAGAATGCTCGAAGTTATTAGTTAAGTTTTATGATTTGCCTTGTAATAGTTTTATATAGTGGAATCTTTTGATGAATGCTTTGCATTTGGAGTATAGTAAATTGAAATTCCTTTACATTGTTACTCAAGTTATATCAACATAAAATGTATCACTTCGATGAGTCTCCTCCATGTGTTAGACGCCTTGTACATAGTATGGAAGCCTTCGCGTGACTTAAGTGGTCATTCTTAGGCTTTAATATTGTGTACGGGGACTGCCATGTTTAGAGTACCCTTTGGGGCATGATAGTCAGATTTATAACTAATCCTACAAGCACAAACAAACAAGCATGGTAAGGACATACCTATTCTCGCTTAAGAAATCAAAATCCTATTCTCAATTAAACACCTGAACAAAGAATCACCCGTTCCACTAATCAATTACGCATGGATAATAACATAAGAAATATAAATCCTAAACCCTAATCCATCAATCTAGAATCTCCAACACACCTTTCTCTTGTGAAACCCGTAAAATCACTAGATCTCCAATAAACATAAAAAAAATAATAAAACCCTAATTCTCTAGATCACCTGTTCATCATTGTTCATCTATTCATAATCATTCTCAACAACTATGATTCAAATTCTCTTAAAGACTTATGATCTATGAATTATAGTTCTGGTTTGAGTCTTACCTTATTCAATTTGTTGTAGATCTGAAATCCCTCAATTCCTACACTTAGGGTTTTCCTCCAATTTCCACCAACAATCGATTTCCTTCATCAAATAACAATAAAATCTTTAAAGGAACACATCCTAGAACAAACTAATGGATTAGGAGAGGTTACTTACCCGATTCCTTGATGAAATCCTCCTTAGAGAGTGTCATCTAGGCTTGTTTATGTTTAAGAGAGGTTATGAGGGTTAGGGTCGAGTTTAGGATGTATTTATAAAGTCAATCCTTGAAGGGATTTAGGTTGGTACGCATAGAAACAAGGCTGGCGGCTTAAATGTCTCGGGTCATTCCAAATTATTCAATGCCGCCACTTAGGCTAGTGGCCTTCTTAGGTACGCTGGTAGACTAAAGGCCGATGTAGGGACAATTTTCCCATTTCGTAAAATTTTTCCTCCGAAGCTCTAAGCTGGTGTTTTGGCCGTTGTCTTTTGTATTTAGGCTGGCAGCTTTGACTTATAGGCTAGTGACCTATATGCCGGCCTACTCCAAAATCATTCAATCATTCGCGAACAACATCCCCGTATCCAAATTCATCTATTCCAAGACAAAAATACCCTTTTAAACAATTATATATTACACTAATCCCCTCTTTATAAACTATTTTCTTGTATATTACATCTTTCTCTTCCTTAATAAAAATTCGTCTTCAAAAGTTACCTGGTTCATTGAATAGCTCGGATATTTTGCTCATATTTCCTCCTCAAGCTCCCAAGTAGCTTCTCTCTCCGTCTATTCGTCCATTGTACCTTCACCTATTTGATTACCTATCTCCTCAACATCTTCTCTTTAGTATCAATGATCTTCATGGGTCTTTCAACAATAGTGAGATTAGGATGTACATCCAGAGGTTTTAATTCTGATATCTTCTCAGGGTCTTTCACATATTTCCTTAACAGCGACACGTGAAACACATTATGCACTCCCTCCAAATTAGGCGATAAAGCTAGTTTGTAAGCCACATCGCCTATCCTCTCTAAAATCTCGTATGGTCCTATGTACCTAGGGTACAACTTGCCTCTTAACCCAAATATGACAACACCTTTGGTTGGCGAAATTTTAAGTATCACATGCTCTCTAACCTGAAACTCCAAAGGTCTCCTTCTTTTGTCAACATAGCTTTTCTGACGGCTTTGAACGGCTTGCAATCGTTGTCGGATCATTAGAACTTTATCGTTAGCATCCTATATCAATTATGGTCCCAAAATCTGCCTATCACCTACTTCATCCCAATGAATCAGTGATCGACACTTCCTACCATATAAGGCTTCATATGGTGGCATCCTAATTGAAGCTTGATAACTGTTATTTATGCAAACTCCACTAGAGGCAAATACTTATCCTAGCTACCTTTAAAGCCTAATACACAAGCCCTTAACATGTCTTTAAGAATCTAGATTGCCCTCTGATATTGTCCATCTATCTGAGGATGATAGGTAGTACTAAACACAAATTTAGTGCCTAAAGCTTGATGTAAGCACTTCCAAAATCTTCCAACAAATCTAGTATCTCCATTAGACACAATGGTTACTAGAACTCCGTGTAGTCTCATGATTTCTTTTATGTACAACTGTGCCAAACGTTCCAATTTATACCCTGTCCTAATAGGTATAAAGTGAGCTACCTTTGTGAGTCTGTCTACAATTATCCATACCGAGTCAAATTTTTCTCTTGTTCTAAGTAAGGCTGTGATGAAATCCATGGCAATACATTCCCACTTCCATTTGGGTACTAGCAAAGGCTTCGGTTTACTGTTGGGCTCCTGTGCTCAATATTAATCATCTGACAAGTGTGGCACTTAGATACATACTCAGCAATTTCCTTCGTCATGTTATTCTACCAATACAACTTCTTCAAGTCATGGTACATCTTGTTTCCTCTTAGATGGATGGAATAACCAGAATAGTGTGCTTCTCTCAATAACTCCTTCTTCAATTCTCCTTGTTTTAGCACACATAGTCTTCCTTTGTATCGCATCACACCGTCTTCATCAATGTAGAACTCTGGTGCTCTACCAATCTCTATTCTCCTCTCTATTTCCAAGATACTCTGATCATCTATCTGAGTTGTTTTGATCCTTTCAATTAGAGTAGGTTGAATATGTAGGTTCGCCAATCTTTCACCCACTCGTCTTGTCACTATTTCCAGTTTAAGTTTCATCATATCATCAATTACGTGTCGTTCTAATGTGACTAAGGTTGCTAAATTCTCATTTTTCTGCTCAGGGTATATGCTACAACATTTGCTTTCCTTGGGTGGTACTATATGTCCACATCCTAGTCTTTTATGAGTTCCAACCATCTTATCTATCTCATGTTTAGCTCTCTTTAGATAAAGATGTACTTGAGACTTTTATGATCTGTGTACACTCTACATCTCTCCCCATACAGGTAATGTCTCCAAAGCTTCAATGCATGAACCACTATTGCTAGTTCCACGTCATGCGTTGGGTAGTTCTTTTCATATGGCTTCAACTGTCTGGAAGCATATGCTATCACCTTGCCTCCCTGCATCAACACACAACCTAACCCTTATATTGAAGCATCGCTATATATAGTATATTCCTCACCACTCATAGTAAAGCCAACACTGGGGCTAACACTAACTTCTCCTTCAATCTTTGAAAACTACTTTCATAATCATCACTCCATACATACTTTACCCCTTTCTGTGTCAACTTGGTTAATGGACTCGCTATCTTTGAGAAGTCTTCTACAAATCTTTTGCAATAACCTGCCATTCTTAGAAAACTTCTAATCTTAGATACGCTTTTAGGTCTTGGCCATTCAAACACTGCCTTCATTTTATCAAGATCCATAGAAATTCCATTCCCATCTACAATGTGTCCCAAGAAAGACACTTGTTCTAACCAGAATTCACACTTGGTGAATTTAGCATATAGCTTCTCATCCTGCAGTCTGGTCAAAACTAGTCTCAAATGCCCTTCATGTTCCTCCTTTGACTTAGAATACACCAGCACATCATCGATGAACACTACCCCAAAAAGGTTGAAGTAGTCTCTAAAGACTCTGTTCATGAGATCTATAAATACTACCAGTGCATTGGTCAGACCAAAAGGTATAATGACGAATTCGTAATGCCTATATCGGGTCTTGAAAGCTATCTTCTGAATATCATATGCTCTGACCCGTAGCTGGTGATATCCAGACCTAAGATCAATCTTAGAAAATATCCTTGCTTCTGCCAACTGATCAAATAAGTCATCTATTCTAGGTAACAGGTACTTATTCTTGATCATTACTTGGTTCAATTCCGAATAATCTATACATAATCTCATGCTTCGATCCTTCTTCTTCACAAATAATATTGGAGCTCCCCATGGCGATACACTAGGTCTGATAAACTTCTTTTGAAGTAATTCTTCCAACTATACTTTTGATTCAGCAAGTTTTGTAGGAGCCGTTCTGTAAGGTGTCTTTTAAATAGGTAAGGTACCTGGCTTCAAATCTATATAGAACTCTACTTCCCTCTCTAGTGGTAACCCCGATAAGTCTTTTAGAAACACATTCGGGTACTCACACACAACCGCTATCTGTGTAACATCTGCCCTTTGTTCCTTTTCTACAGTCATAGCTGCTAAAGATGACTTTCCCCATAACTCATAGGTAGGCAGAGTTGGAGGTCTTTATACATCAAGCCCATACTCAAATTGATCTCCATCAGGCAGACTAAAATTCACAGCTAGATTATAGCAGTCTATCATAGCATGATGCTTCATTAACCAGTCCACTTCTAATATCACATCAAAATCTACCATATGCATGACTACAAGATCTGCAGGTAGATGTCTACCCATCATCTCAATGTCAACATTTCTATATATCTTATTCAACATAGCCTCGCTCCCTAGAGGCGTATTCATAGACAAGCATATAGGCATAAATTCAACATGTACACCACAAACAACAACAAAAGATTCAGATATACTAGAAAAACTTGCACTAGTATCGAAGAGAACATAGGCACTATGCAGCAGTATACGAAGCGTACCTACTATAATGTCCACGCTGGAGGTGTCTCGATGCTGGATGGCATATACCTTAGCTGGTGTCCTTTATCCTAGTTCACCTTGAGTTCGACCCATCTATGCTATTGAACCTATAAGCCTTCCTAGCTCCTTGCAATCAATGGCTTTATGCCCTCTCTACCCGCACTTAAAGCAATAGACTTAGGGAATGCTTCTCTCTATGCAAAACTTGTGGCTATGCCCCACCTTGCCAAATGTAAAGCATGCATTCTCAAGCCATTTGCACTCCCTAATGTTGTGAGGTCCAAGGCATCCGATGCACTTCTTTTCTGCACCTTGAATTACTGGCCTATTCTGCTGTGTAACTGGTCTCTTCCCTTTATCTTGAAAAAAAAAAGTAGTAGCTAGTCGCTTCCCATAATAGATCTGGCTCTTTTGAGTTTCACACTCCTTAATTTTATTTAAGCCCTGCACCACTATCTTGGCTTTGTTGACCACAACAGAGTAGGTATTCAAGTCCATCAAATTGACTTGATATTGAATTTCAGGCTCTAGACCAATGATAAACCTGCTCACTTTGGCCTTTTTACTTTCCTTTAGAGGGTCTGGCAGAAACCTCATCAATCGGTGCAACTCAGCTTCATACTCTTCTACAGTCATCTTACCCTGTTGCAATGTATAATACTCTTGAAGCATCTTCTGCTTCACACTATCGGGAAAGAAATCCCTGTAGAAAGCATGTTTGAACATCTCCACGTGATTGCTCCTGCCATATGACGCTTGGTGCTCATCTACTAGTTGTTTGCTCTTCTTATTTGCAAATAGGAGGCATATTCTACCTTTTTATTATCTGGTATGTCCAATATAGCAGATGTCTTTTCTACCTCCTCTATCCACAATTGAGCCTCCAAAGGCTTCCCAGGCTGGGGCTCAAATTTGTAGACTAGGTCTACAAACTTGTTGAGACTGAGCACATCAGCATATCTTGCTCCATGGCCTCCATTTCCACCATTTCCATTATTCCACTGTGCCTCCTGTCTGTCTCCAGGCCTCAACATTGGCCCGCACAACTTGCATATCCTACCTCATAGTTTGCTATTGCTGGGTAACTACTCCTAATAGAGTATTCACTGCCTACATCAACTGTGCAGCATCAATAGGTATTTGTCCTCCTACAGCAGCATTAGGCACCTACTATCCTACAGGTGGAGGCGGTGGTAGGGGCATGTCTCCAGGTACTTGGTTCAAGGGTGGTTGGTTCATAAGTGCTTGTTCCTCATCACAATTCCTAGAGGAACCAATTTCAGGGGCTCTCCTTCTTAGCAGCATTCTATCACAAGCATAACCCAAAACATGAGATGAAAGGAAAAACTAACTTCAAAGATTAAATGCTATATAAACTACAAGGTACTATAAAACCATATATATATATAAACAACTCTTTTTTTTTTCTACCCCACTCATCAATGCTCATTGCCTTAAGGAGTTCATAACCTATATCTATCAAGATCATCAAACCTAAATTCTGATACCAAATAAGATATAATGCCTTAAACTAAGGCATTACAACCTGCCACGTATCCTCTCTTCAAGGGTAGACGCAAAGGCTATAAATATCTAAATCATAATACAAATTATCAAATAACTCCATAACTCATATAAAGGATACTCGGTATAAAAATCTAGATAATAGAATTTCAATAATATCTATGTTGGCATAAACCAAGCCAACTAATAAAAATCCTTAGTAGAACGTAAAACTAATAACTTATAAAATCTTTTCGATTGGAAACTAAAGGAAATCTAACAACTCAACATGATAAATGAAACTCTACTTCAACCATCTACATATCAACTGAGTAACCGGGTCCACTATCGTCATCCCCAAGCTCTAAGAATACATCAAAGCCTGACAAATCATACACTTTCTGGTCTTCACCTATTCCTTAAAAATAAAAAAGAATGAACACAAAGGCCTAGTACATCCAAACCAAAAACACAAACGTATGATCATAAATCAAACAATTCACACACAACTTAGTATCTAATGTAGCAAGCACCAATTATTATCTTGTCATTAATCCAGCATATAACACAGTTCAAGATCATCTGCGACTAATCTCAAACTTGGGGTATCTCAAACTCCTTAGAAACAAGCAGTAGGAAAATAGGTAATATAATATATATATATATATATGGTGTTGGAAATCTCCCACACATCTGGGTACCGAACTTGCATTATTCCTAAACTACCGAAATCATCTCTATGCACGAGTCCACTCGAGATAACCTCATACATAGATCATCAGGTTACTAGTGTTAGTATCACACTCTGCATGGTCTTTACTAACCGCATCCACTCACAACCAACACACAATTCAATTATAGTCATATATAATTAGGTCAGATTTATAACTTATCCTACAAGCATAAACAAAGAAGCATGGTAAGGATGTACCTATTCTTGAAGAAATCGAAATCCTATTCTCAATTAAACACCTGAATAAAGAATCACCCATTCCACTAATCAATTACACATGGATAATAACATAAGAAATATAAATCCTAAACCCTAATTCATCAATCTAGAATCTCCAACACACCTTTCTCCTGTGAAACCCATAGAACTACCAGATCTCCAATCAACACTAAAAAATAATGAAACCCTAATTCTCTAGATCACCTTTTCATCATTGTTCATGTATTCATAATCATTCTCAACAATAAGTATGATTTAAATTCTCTTAAAGACTTATGATCAATGAATTATAGTTCCGGTTTGAGTCTTACCTTATTCAATTTGTCGTAGATCTGAAATCCCTCAATTCCTACACTTAGGGTTTTCCTCCAATTTCCACCAACAATCGATTTCCTTCCTCAAATAACAATAAAATCATTGAAGGATCACATCCTAAAACGAACTAATGGATTGGGAGAGGTTACTTACCCGATTCCTTGATGAAATCCTCCTTAGAGAGTGTCGTCTAGGGTTTGTTTATGTTTAAGAGAGGTTATGAGGGTCAGGGTCGAGTTTAGGATGTATTTATAGTGTCAATCCTCGAAGGGATTTAGGCTGGTATGCATAGGAAACAAGGTTGGCAGCTTAAATATCTCGGGTCATTCCAAATTATTCAATGTCGCCACTTAGGCTACCGGCCTTCTTGGGTATGCCGGCGACCTAAAGGCCGATATAGGGCCAATTTTCCCATTTCATAAAATTTTTCCTCCGAAGCTCTAAATTGGTGTTTAAGCCATCGTCCTTTGTATTTAGGTTGGCAGGTTTGAATTATAGGCTAGCAAACTATATGTCGGCTTACTCCAAAAATCATTTGGTCATTTCTGAACAACATCCCCGTATCCAAAGTTATTTGTTCCAAGACAAAAATACCCTTTTAAACAATTATGTATTACACTAATACCTCTCTCTATGAAATATTTTCTTGTATATTACAAGTTCACAATTACAAATTAGGATAATTTATAAAGGAAGAAAATTATCAGGGAAGTAGCTTCTTCAAAAAGATGATCTAAAGGAATAACTTCTCCAAGAAGTAGCTTCTAAAGAAGGAACTTCTTAAAGAAGCTAACTTTATCAATTATCTCATTCTACAAATATTGGAGATTATTCTTTCCATTCATAGTTGTCCAAGTCGTAAGTCAAATATATGATTTTACGAGTTTATAATTTTATATGTTTTTTCTTAATTAAAATGGATACAAACATGTTTAGGTACAAACTTTACGTAGAATTATGAATTTACGTGTGCGATTTTACTCATTTACAATATCATCGGTTTTGTACAATTTTGTACGATTCTACTGATTCTATAATTTCACTTTTTATTGAATAGTAAAATCACAATTTTGATAAACTATGCTTCCACGTATTCAATCATAAGAATAAACTAGAGTTATGGGAGGGAACTCACAAAGATGTAAGGATTAGCACATTGACAAGAATCATGAGTAGATTCTTTCTATCTTCAACAAAATTTGAGGTAAGTTATTTTAACTTATTTAATATTAAAATCTAAGGAGTTTGGTTACAATTGATTTTGAGACATTTGGCAGAGATGATACTTGTGATTATAAAAAGAAAGAAGGATGACCATGTATAATTTATTTATGCCGAAATGTTGTAACATAATTGTTTGATTAAAACGGAAATGTCAAGTTGGAGCAATATTGATTGATCTTACAATTAGGTTCTCTAGTAAGAGATGATCATAAGAATATATTCGGTTTTGTGATTAATTTTCTTAACAACTATCAAAACAAGTATAAGTGGAGAAAAAAAATTAGAATTCAAATTATATAATTATGTAGAGATTTTGGACAAACATTAGAAAGCAAGAAACTATTCATGCTATACTATAATATTTACATAGTTGATCAAATTATTTGATTTAAGGAAAATTGTCAAATTCAATGGTTATAAATCCAGTTATGAAGAAGAAACCAATAATTGATAAATAAATTAGCTTAGGTTTGAATCAAATTAGTCATTGATTGAAAGTTTCTTAAATTATAATTTTAGTGATATAGATAAATGGATAATTGTTAGCCAGTGAAGATAAATAGCTGAGAGAATAGCAGGAATCATGTCTATCTAAGGTTATGTTATAAGTTTAAATAGAATGATCACATGCTTTACTTAATCATTATCACATGAGTGGAGGCAGAGATTTTATTATTATTATTATTTTAAAAGTTGGAAAAGAAGCCCATGAGGTCAAAAATAATTGATGGCAGTTTAAATAGATAATCACATAGTCATCTATGGTTAATGATATGGTTATCTTAAATGTTTTAGAAATTTAGCTATTTAGTTTAACAATATTGTTTGGTTCTATCTTCCAAATAGTCTAACTTGTATTTGATAAGCTCTTTTTCTAGAGATATGTTTTTCTCAAAATTATTATACAAATAACCAAATACTTGCCTATATGAGATATTGTGATAATTATCTTAAGGGTAAATTACATGAACACCCCTTGAAAAATTTTGAAATTGCATAAATGCCACGCCTCGAAGGGTACCCTAAACGTGCAATCTGCCACATATAATATCAAACTTAAGAATGACTATCTTGGTCATGCGAAAATTAGTATTACATGTAAGGCGTCTAGCACGGTAATAGGAGACGCTTTTGGGAAGTGTGGTCTAAGCAAGTAAAAATGAACATACAAGAATCCGGAAATAAAATTGTAAACCCCCAAAAATTTCATAATTCTTAAAAATAATCCTAGAAGTCTAATATCAATATTCAAATCCCGAAAATCGACTCAAGATAAAAAAACCGAATTCTAGACCGAGTCAACCACTGGAAACGAAACCCTAAAAATCGAACCAAGTTAAAACTTAATTCGAAATAAGATCAAAAACAAGATTTCTTATTCTCAAGAAAACGAGAACCTTTGAAACAAAATATAAACTACCGGTTTAATCAACGTCCGTACGCCAATCAAATCATCTACCGATTCCTAAAACACAAATCAAAACGACATATCAACAAAATGATAAGACCTTAAATCCTTCAATAAATTTCAGAAATCACAAATTTCAAATTTTCACCAAAAGTCAAACTGAGTCAACTCATAATCCTAGACTCGGTTAAACGACCCGAGAACTAAAAACTATTAAATAAGCATAAATAAAATAAGATAAACCATAGATGTCGAGCTCAAAATATAAAACGATAAAAACTCGAAAATTATACGATCTTACGAATATCTCGACGAAACCAGAAGTCAAACCGGAACCCTAAGGTCAACAAAGCCTATAACGAACCTAGTGTTTAAGATTAGGCAATCCAGCATTCTCGAACCCTAGAAAACAAAATTAAGCCAATAGCTTAAAATAGTTTGTAATAATATAGGGGTAACATAAAAATATTAGATTCGCGAATTTCGAGTGTCCTTTGGACTCAAACGGGATCAGTTCTCGAAAAATGTGTCCCGGAGCTCGGAATATTAAAAATATTTCGTTTATACCAATAGACTCATAAAAATACATGGATTCCAAAAATATCAGTTTTAGAATTTTTCGGTAGCTAAAAATTACAGATATCGCATTATTACGCATATTTTTATTACTGTCGGTACTTTAATTGTCTAGTCTACTATTCATTACTATTTCACTATCTCTACTTTTTCTTACGCATATTTCTTACTTCCTACATACTATTTTCTTACTTTTTATATTTCAATACACCTTATATCAAATCATATCTTACATATTAATTATTTTCTTACAAAATTCCCTCAAAAATCAACTCACTCCCCCTCTAATACATCATGGCCGGTGCCTTCCCCTCTCACTTCCATCCAATTATTTTTCTTTTTTAATTTATTTAATTACATAAAAATTCACTCCAAAAATTCTATAAAAACCCCCTTCCTCTTTCATTCTTTCACACAATTCATTTCACTACCAAAACTCTCTCAAAATCTCTCCACAAATCTTCTCTTCAAGAGTTCTCTCTATAAAAACTCTCTTAAACCAATTTTCCACAAAACTCATTCCTTATACATAAACCTTCTACCACATATCACTACCCATAATACCCATTTCATCTACCATCATCATACCACTTACACACTTTAGGTAAAGATTTCTTCCAACTATTATTTACTCATGTCATGTAACTTAACATGACTATGGTGTTGTTTTGAAACTTATGAGTAGTAAAAGTAACAACATGTTCATTTTTGTTCTTGTACATAAGCTTCCTATTTTATTATGTTGTTATTATTACTATTGTTATTATTTGCTTCTAATATAACTTATATATAGTGTTATGTATATTATGTATACATATTTATTAGAGCATATAAGCTCATTTGTTATTTATTTACTTTCAAGTTGTGCAATTTATTTATTTCATGTTGTTATTAAGACTAGTCTTTCTAGTCTTAGACTTGTCCATATCAAGTCAAAACAATCTTTTATTTATTTTCTTTAATCTTTCGGGACTAGTCCATTCTTAGTCCCGGGATGCCCTGATGAAGCTAAGCTCTAATACTTGACCGGGATACCTTGATGAAGCTAAGGTTCCCAATACTTGATATTTTATTTTCTTGCTCATTATTTATTTTTAGTATTTTCTTATGTTCTTATTTGTTTATATGCTCATGATACTTGCATCTACATAATGTTAATGTCTCAACTAACCTAAAAATAAAATTTTACTTTACTAAATGAACTCAAAACTAGATTTTCGATTATGTGATTGATCATAAAATCATGAGTTATTATCAACAACATAAAAATAGAGTTTTCTCAACATTTCCATAAATAACAAAGATAGATTACCAAGGAAACATAAGAAATAAATATTTTCTTTGTATATTATGGTGACCTAAGTTTTAGTAGAATAAATTGATTAATATTAAAAGTTTTTACAAAAAGCTTAAGATTTAAACTCTTTTTAACTCTATAACAAAACTAAGAAACAAACTAGTTTTTAAAGTTAAGATGAATTCAACCAATAAAATTACAAACCCACTTAGGAAAATAATGATTTTTAAGTCCCTAAAGAAAAGACTTATTTTTTTTTTTTCAAATAATATAAACAAGATAAGGTTAGAAACAAATGATTTTACCAATAAAGATGATTCTTTTCGAAAGAAATAAAAGAACAAGTTTTAGAAAACAAAACTTTATTTTAAATAATAGAGACAAGACTCAAGAACCATTCTAACATACAAATTCATAAAGAGGCTTTTCAACAACTTAATATACTTTTGATAAATTTGATTTTAAAGTAAAACTTATGAAAAACTAAGGTTAAAAGAAAATTTATTTCTCCTTGGAAAAAGAATGAAGAAAATAAAATAAGAATATACTCATTTATAACAACCTAGGAAAATAAAAAGTTTCTTTAAATACTTAAAAAGAAATTTTCAAAGTTAAAGTTTAAATGAATTGTTTTATGAAATAAATTGTTGAGACACTACCATTAGGATTTTTGCATATAAAGTGAACTCACCTATATATTCAAAGTGTTTATCAAATATATTTATATACATATATTGTTACATAAGGATTTTCTTTAAAATAAAGTTGAGTTAGAAAACGGATTTGCAAAAGTTTGGTAATTTTCGTTTTAAATCTGTACCAATGTTTTCGGAACCCAAATGACCTTTTATGACAAAGACAAGTTTAGAAATGGTTAGATCTTTTCGAATAGGTAGAAAATGGTATATTATATGCGAAATTCCGAGTTAAAATGAAAATTATGGCTATTTTAAGTTGGAATTTCTTCTCATACGATTTTACCACGATTTTAAGAAAAGTTTAAAATCTCCAAGAATAGAAATTTCATGAATGACTCATCCCGTGTATTTCTATTTTCTAGGTGACGAAGGATACGAGAATACCCTATCCGAGGATTACTACGACTAAAAGATAGCGAAATGGAAGAGTGAGTTATTCCTTCTAAATTCGTTACCTTGCTTGTGCTTATAAAGTAGTAGCATTAGTACACTAAGAAAAGATAAAAATGGATATATATTTGGGAATTCGGGATTATGAGTATATATGTGATTCTATGTTATGTGTGAAATGAAGATTAAGAATATCGCAACTTCAAACTGTTTGTTGAAATAATTTTGTGTACTTACTTCTATGACTGCTTATTAAATTGCTGAATTGATTGATTGCCTCCTAATAAACCTTAATAAGGTTTGGCTTAAGAAAAATAAAACGCTCACGCATAGCATCCATCAAGTCACATCTTTTTCGGAAGGCTGCTACTCCTACGCGTAGAGTTGGATTGGCTGTGATCGTGTGGTGCCACGGGCCATGTTCCTTCCTGGAGAATCCAAATCGCTCAGGGAAAGCGATTCTAGGTTCGGAGCTGAGCCAACCGAAAGCTGTGGGTGAGGACCTGGAGACTAGCATAGAAGGTTGAGGACCTTCAACCCCAATTCCTTAACCTTTGATACGGAAGGGTAAATCCGTTCTATATATGGTTTCCGGATAACTATATATATTTGCGTAATCATGTGGTTGTTGCATTATATGCATAGCATATGCGTGAAAATCTAAATGAACTTGTTTGAATATATGGTGCGAATGAAAAGGAATATCTCACTAAGCTAGTTGAAGCTTATACCCCTATAGATTTTGTTGAAACAGTATACCCATGGCAGAAATTGAGGATCATGACATTAAGGAAGTCATGGAGGAATGTTAAGCTTCTATGAAGGAAATAGAATCATAAGATGGAATAATTTTATAAGGTTCTTTATACGTAATGACTTATATGATTGGTAATGTTTATTGATTTGAAGACAATAGAGGAATATGCCTCTAAGAATTGAAATATAATATGTTTATGTTTTATGTTAAGTATTCTCTTTGCCTTGCTACTTATTTATTATCAATATAAATTGCGCTACTCCGATGCGTTCCCTTGGTTGTGATGTATGCCTTGTACATAATATGGAAGCTTTTGCGTGACTGAGTTAGTCATTCCTAGGCTTTAATATTGTGTACGGTAGACTATCATGTTTAGGGTACCCCTCGGGGCGTGACAAAAATAGATCATAACATTAATAACCAAAGGTCTATTGCATGATTCTTAGGGGCATACCCCTGCTAGATCCTAAAGATCGAAATAGTCTTTACAATAATTTAATACTGCATCAAAGATTTCAAAGAAATTCTAATCTAATTCTTTAAATAGATTTCCTTCAAAAGCTCCAAAAGAAAACTTACGTGGATAAGAGGAGACCTCGGGTACAAAAACAAGTGTTCCTAAGAATGCAAATATCTATAGGGGTATAAGCTTACGGGCTTAGTGAATAAATCCCAACAATTCATACTTGAAGTAAAATATCAACCAAGTTCATTAAGCAAGCAAATGGGCTGCAACAAACACGTGAGCATACAAGACATATGATTTTCCGAGAATCATATGTCGAATGAATTACGCCCTTCATTTGGAATTAGGTATTCCAGCCCATTACTGTCACGCCCCAAGGGGTACCTGTAAACCTCTAAAAATATACAACTTAAATATGGTAATTACCAAAAATATAATTTATAATTTTGAAGAACTTTGAGAAAGTTTAAAAGATTACTATTGATTTTTCGCGATTTAAAAATATTAAAGTATGACTAATTTTATAGTTAGGAAGATTACAATCCTTATCAATGAAATTCTGAAACACAAAATATAACCTCCATAAACTTGGATAATCGATGATCAATAATAAATCAATTATTATGATAAACCCAAAATTTTTCTACTTTAAATTCAATAATTAGAAAAATAAAGTCTACACATATTGGATGAGGGCATAATGTTTATTGAGATGCTTTTAGTATTTTAAACCCCAAAGTAGCACTAGAAAAATTACAATCATCAACAACAAAGAAAAATCAATTCTTAGACAATAAAAGACCAGATTTGGTAACACGAATGGATAATTCGACAAGTAATCATAGATAACCTTAGTTTCAAGTATAAAATGAAATGATTAATTTAAAAAAAAACTATTGGTTATAAAATGATGACTTAAAAATAAATCGCTAGAATTAAAAAAAAATTATCAATATCTACATATCTAGACTTCAATAAAAAAATTTTGGACTACACATACATGCTAGTTAGAAAATTTCGAATCTATAGAAACTAAAACCTTGGTCTGAAAATTTTAATCGCCTAGGATAAAACGCTAAAAATACTCAATCATATAGGCTTTAAACTTTATATTTCAAATCAATAATATACACTATATAATTTTAAAAATCTAAAACTTAATTTAAATACTTTTGTTTTATACTAACTAACAAATTCGTCCCGTCATTAATACCTGCCATAAATCTTTTACATTAATATATATGTATATACAACCATACAAGGTAGAAACTTGTAGAAATAAAAAAATAATAATAAAAAAAGAAAAAAAATCAAGTGAAGTACATAGGATAAGGATCAAATTCACCGCCTCATCTACCATTAATTACTTGATGATGTCATCACCTTAATTCTTCCCCAACAAGGAATCGTGTAGGGTATGGATAGTATAAAAATATTGGACCTTAATATATCAAGCCTAAGAGATTACAAAAAGTTAGATACAAACTCACCTTGTCCTTCTTTTTCGCCTTTAGCCGAAGGAGACTAACCACCGCACCAGCTTCTATAACTAAATGTTAACACTACTCAAATATCAATAACCATAACTTTTTATCATATAAAATAACTACTATCCCTTTTTATTTCTTCGATCTTCCACTATGAAAAATAAGCACTGCATATCCTATTAGAAACTTTCCAAAATATACGGGATAACCTACCTTTAAAAGAGAGAGAGAGATGATGAATTCCTAACAAAAGAAACAAGAAAAGAAAATCATTTGTTCAAGGTAAAAGAAATTTTGTTTAAGCTTTTCAATTATTTTGAAAATTGTGTAGACTAATAATTTATTTTCATGTTTGACCTTAGGATCACGGTTTTCAATTAGGAAAGAAGGAAAAAAAAATCATCATCACAACATCTACCAACATAAAGGTAATTAAAAATAATATAGGTGTATATATTGTATTGAATCATATAAGAATTTACGTGAGATCATTAATTCTGCTTTAATTTATTTATTTATTTTTTTTTTTTTTTGCTTGTAGGCATAATCTGTTTAGTTGTCTGGAAACATATGTTTGATTTAGTGAAAAAAAAAACGATAAGAATATTGATTATCAACCATATAGGAGTTTAAAATAACCCATGCTATTTTAATTCAAATCATAGGTTTACTAATGTAATATTAAATATGTAATTAAAGTAATAGATTAAAGTTAAATTATTTGAGCATGCACGTACTTATAATGATTCTATAGGAATTTTAGGATGATTGGGTAGTTTCAATTTGATATTAATTAATATGATACAATTAGTAATTATAATTATAATATTAAGATAGGAAAATGGGCAATAGAAATTTAAAATTGATGAATATGAGTCTCAGCTCCAGGAATAAGAGAGTCGTGTTGATTTTATATTTAGTGTTATTTCTTTTACTAATTTCGTGATAGTGAATCTCACGCTAGAAATTTATTTCAATGAAATTAAAACAACCAAGGAGCAATTTATACATCTCTCTACCAAAAATAAATAAAATAAAAAGAGAGAAAATTATATTGGTTAATTTTCAATTTGAAAGTTATTTGTTGTAATTTAGATAGTTATTCAGAATTGTAGATTGATATAGCAAAAAGAAATAATTAAAAACTTATGCATTCATATGTATGTGTGTGCATGGATATTCGGCCCTACAAAATATATATAGGTATATAGACAAATAATAAAAAGAAAAGATAGTTATACATACACATGAGTGTTCAGCTCCATGACGTTTAAGGAAAATTATACTATATTAATATTATATGTTGATAGATATAAAGTGAATAGCAAAAAAAAAAAAAAAAGGTTATGTGTATGTAGAAAAAAAATATATATATATATATATATTGAATGTAACAAATAAAAGGAATTTAGAAGTATAACAGATAAAAGTATATATTTAAATATATATTATATATATTGTTGTGATTCACGACCACGCTAGTTGTATTTAAAAAAAAACTAAATAGATTATATATAAGACATATGCTCATGTTGTTTATATATTTTATTTATTTATTTTATATGTTGGCTCGATGACACATAAGTAGACAAATGGAGCATAAAAGTAAAAGTGGGTGCCTCCACCTCCTTAATATTTCAATAGAATTGTATTGCCTTTATTTTGCATTAAGTAGAGTAATAACACTAACTGTTAGAAGAGATGAAAAGTCAAAAAATGTAATAATGGAAATTGTGTATACCTGCCTATTTCAGTCCTCATATAAATGATAAGAGAAATTGTTTTACTTCCATTTTAAAATAATTAGACCCAAAGGGGACAATATAAAGATATATACATACGATCATCTACAAACTAAATATTATAATTATGTTTCCTTCACTGAATAGTTTAGGTTAATATTAGCTAATTAAAAATAAGTCAAACATGTAACTAATTAAGGTAGATGAAAATATACACATATATGTTCGATCCTCATATATGTATAAATGTGACTATGACTCATAATGGTAAAAGAATGGAAATAAATTTGAAATAATCCTCTAAAACAATATGAAGTAAAATAGCTGAATAAAGTGCCCCTCATGTACACCGTAATAGATCTTTACCATTAATTTTTAGATCTTGAATAAATGAGTACTATTCTATGAAGAATGTTTAAGGAGTAAAAGTGAAATAATCTGTAGTATAAAACAGAATAATAGGGATATGATATAATTTTATGCATAGTTGGTGACAAAGGAAAATGTAATAATAGAAATACAAAATAAAATAAAATAAAACGCAATGATTAATATAGGTGCTTATATTTTTTGTGAGTATGTGCTTTAAATGAATGAGTATTTTAATGATAGGAATAAATTTCTATTCATATTGATATTAAAGTCAATTTTACAGGTGGACAAAATATAAATATATTATAATAAAATAACAAGAGTCTAAATAATTAGGCACCTATAAGGATTCAATTATTATTGAACGATACAATAATTAAAACAATGAGCTTAGTCTAATATCCGACGATTGAGATCAGTACCTTTAATTCTAGGAAGACTTCTCTTACAAAAACACTAATAACGAATCTTTGTTATTTCCTTTCATAGGAAAATAGATCAATTTCCAGACTTCCAATAGCATATTCCGATAGTTTAGCGAGGACCACAAGTGAGTTACTTGACTTTATCATATTGTTTGTGCTTATAGTATAGCTGCATTTGGAATAATATATATATTCAATTGATATGCATGCGGGATTGGGGATAATGCATGATACGTGGTGTATGATTGAATGACAAATTATCATAATATAAGTGATAATTCTATTGTATGATAAATATTATATGAAGCATGTTGATGATTGTCTGTAAATAGTATGTTCGCCTGAAACTTGATTAACAACTATTGGTACTATAAATGAAATGGACATGCATTGCTTGATTTGCATAAATTGCATTTGAGTATATGGCAGCTTACTACGTGTTAGTATTTCGGTTCTCTGGTAATGCTTGGTTTTTCTAGGCAAGAGGCTATTAGTTCTATGCAAGATTATCTTTGTTCCGTCGGTTCCATGGGAACTAATTGGTAATGAAGGATGCCGCCCATGGTACTACTATGAAATGACTAATACTCAGTGGAGTTTCTAAGGCTTAAAATAGGAATTGAGTGCCTAAAATATAAATAACAAAAAGAGATAACTACAATGAGGATTATGACTTTCCTGTGTATTTAGTCTCTCTGGGTAGGTGGGCCATAGTATTGTGTTTCTTCAACCCCGATGAGAGGGCGTAAATCTCCATCTTGCTTTAGATTCTAGATTATCCAAGCTTGTAATGTGCATATAATTGATTGTTACATTGCATATGATTGATAATTATACTTGTTTGTTATTAGTTGATGTGTGGTTTGGTCAGGTTCTCTCACTGAGCCCATGGTTTGCTCACCCCCCAATAGTTTTTGTGCAGGATTAATACTAGCTGGGATTGGGTTAGAAATGTGTGAAGAGAGCTTCTCTAACGAATTCTATTGAAGATAGAGATATAGGATATGGTAAACTTAGAATGTAAATTAGATAAATTTTATAATAATTGAAATTTATAAGTTGTGGTTTGAAACCCATTTTCACCATTTGGTAGGGGATACCGATTCTCTACGATCTTGGTAGAAATTGGAAAATCGGATTCTATAGTTGAAATTCAGTAATATAATATATCCTTTATATGATAAACATTAATAAATAAATAGAGTCTTGTACACTCTGACTTACAAGACGGCTCTCATATTACGGGTGCACACATGATATGATAGCTTTAGATTAATCCTATTAGGCCCCCTCTTAGGGTCATGACAGTACCCTAAACGTAACAGTCCACCACACTCAATATTAAAGTTTAAGTATAACAACCTTAGCCATTCCCAGAAGCTTTGATATTAAGTATAAGGCGTGCTCTCACAATTTTAGAGGGCCATATATGGAATTATGAAGCTTAAGAAGATATAATAACAAGTTAAGAAAAGAGAATTCATAATATTCATTTATTCATAATATTCATTTATTCATAATAATGATCTTACAAAACTTAGGAGCATTCTCCAGTCTTAAATCTATTACAAGAATGTTTCTATATCTTATCTAACACTAAACTTTATCTAAAAAAAAAATTCCTTAACCAAAAAGAAAATACCTGACTGCAAGGTCCTCATGGCCTCAACCACAAATAAGGAACTGTAAAAGATATCTATAGGGGTATAAGCTAATAGGCTTAGTGAGAACTATTTCCGTAAATGACTTCTTGAAGTGAAAATTCAAACAAGTTATTTAAGCAAACATAAGGTGTTGTTGGGTTTCCATAGGGTTTTAAAATTATAAAGATCAAATCTTTCGCAGTAAAATTCAAAAAGAAAACCTTAACCCAGTATCCATGTGTATTGATTAGATTAAAACAAAACATATAGTTTGATTTCGTACCTTTAAAAGCTTGAAACTTGAAATCAATTTGTAGATCGGATCTATAGGTATCACAGATTCGCAATACCCTCTATGGTATCCACACGAACGAATACTCCTTTAAAAGGGATCCTACACGTGCTAGCGTGATCTAGAACACTTCTAGATAAATTGGGATTTTCATACACGACTCTTTGTGTTTCTCTCTTTTTAGGGTTTGCAGATTTTCTTTGCCAGTTTAATGTTGACAAACAAGTCATTAACCCTAAAGAGATCTCTTTATGTGCCTTTTATACTAATGTCATCCTCACATGAGTAATGACATTAGTGCCCCTTAATCTAATTAGGGATAATATTTCTTAAAATATAATCCTTGCACATAACAATGTAATAATTTATTATTACTCTCAATAATAATAAATCATTATTCCTACAAGATATTAAATTTAGTCCATGATCCTTTAATTTATTATTATTCTAAATAATAATAAATTATTATTCTCACAAGACATTAAATTTAGTCCATGATCCTTTTGACTCGTTCTTTTGTGTGTAAACCTATAGGTTCACTTAATGTTGGCAGTTGACCTAAAACAATTTTAGTTAACAAAACATAAGTGGCCTCTAGCAAGACATTATGTTTACTCAAATTAAATGAAGATCAGTGATCTAACTTTTACCTAATCCATAACTTATGTCAATATCCTTTTGTCACATGATATCTAGATTGAACATAAGGCATGGATAGTGTCATCTTTATATCGTTCAATCTTATCATTTCTCGTTTTCTAAGTGAACTAATAAAAACAAATGAAATTGATCACACTATCAATTTATTTGAGCACGGCCATGCATTACTCAATCTCACTTATCGAGGGGCCTAGAGATATCTCTCTCACAACGAGAGGGACCAATCCCATCTTAATTACTCAACTTCCTCTATATGATTTACATTATGCCTAATGTCAACCTTTATAATTATCTGATTAAAACAACGTTTGATTGAGTTGAAACTTAATATTCCTCATGTTGGAATCCATGGTGATTTTAGGTATGAGGATACGATGACATTTTATTTTGAGAATCACTTATGACACTAATTTATATAGTGATCTCAATGCGGGTCAGTCTAGTACATAGTTTTCCACCATGTACCTATGAGTTTGATTTATATCTCTATACAAATAAACATCCCGTGATTATCAGCCAAACCTCATACTAGATTTAATTCATTATTATTCCCATAATAATGAGCATCTAGGGACATTTAGAATAATTAAATTATTCACGATCCTATTATAAAGTAAACATGCAAACAATATAATAGAAATGTTTATGAATGACAATATCCAGTAATTGGCCTAGGGTACAATCACTAACAGATGCAACATACACGTGGGCAAACAAGGCATATAGTTTTTCGGGAACTATATATTGAATGGATTTACGCCTTCCATTTGGGGTTTGGTGATATGATCCTTAAAACAAGTAGTTTTAGTTAAAAAGATTTGTGCTTTCGATCAATATCGCCAAGCACCATAAGTCTACTTGAATTAAGCCTTTCTTCTGGACTATCCGCCAAGCATTTTCTCCATGTCGCCAAGCAATCGCTTTCAGTCACTCCGCCAAGTGTTGCTTTCGACCTGAACTACCATCCTTCTCACTCAAGGATAATAGCTCAATGCAATGTGACTCACTTCGTGGTATGCATAAACCAATTTATTTGTGACTTCATAACATCATTATTATCAAAGTTAAGGCGATCATAGAATTTCAGACAAATCAAGTATTATACTAAAATGATCATTAAATCAATTCGGCCTCGATATTCTTATGATCCTTTCAACCACTTATCTTACATACATATCCATTTGTCTTTCCTTAGTTCTAATGCGACTAGATTACAAGCACAATCAAGTAAACTATTTTACGGAAATAAACTTATGATGCCATGATGACGATTTCTCTAGCAGATGAGTCGCTCACATAATCCTTCTAATCGAAATAGTCTTCGGGATATAGGTATCCTTCCTCGAAATCACCTAGTCAAAGAAAATACCCAAGATGAGTATTTCTTGATGATTTTCTTGAATTTTGACAAAACAATGACATGAGAATGTTAAAGTTTGTATAAAGGAGAATTCCAATTTAAAACCACTATAAGAATTTTTATATTGGGTGACGTTGGCAAAAATTGCAAACGTCGCCCATCTTTTATAGTTTAGATTCATCTTCTAAATCATAGCATTAGTCACGATTACAAAACATTATATGGAGCATTCATTTAATTTGTAACCCTTTTCTTATATTAATCGTCGCTAACTTTTCATTTAATAATTTCCCACCCAAAAAAAAATTAAAAAATGAAATTCCTTAAAATCATCCACCATTTCGAAATCTTCGGATAGAAGGAAAAACAGAACACGCTCGTATTGACATGACCCTCCATCTTTTCTCTGTCCTGCAACACCCTCATCTTACAAACTTCGACTGATCTCCATCATACCACCACCACCTCCGGTTGATCTCTATTCCATCTCCACTAATCCTTCTGCTCCATCTTCAACTACTAGGTGTCTCCATCGTATCGATTTCATCTCTGAAAGTTGAGTCGAGAAGCATCATGCAAATCTTCGACTCCACAGTCCTTAATGATCTTTCATCAATGGAGACAGAACATCTAGGTTCGTTCTTACGTATTTTGACTTTTATTTAGTTTGACATACACATTTTTCTGCTCCTGTTGCGCAAATACTTATACTCTGATTAGGGCTTACGTTTAAAGGTTGTGGGGATTTTCTTTTTGTTGCTCATGTTTCTAAAATTTGTGCATTCTTTGATTGTTAAGATGTGAGTTTATAAATACTTTGTTAATTCTTATGATGTCTTCATTTGAATGTTCTGCTACATTGTACAAATAACATGTTATTTTACATAGATCACTTACTCAAGAAGATATACACTGGTACAATAGGTTTAGACTTAGTTTTATAAAGAACCCTATTCTTCTTGTGCGATTTATTGTCAACTGTAATGACAATATGACTAGGTTCATTGATGTAAAATAAGTTCCTAATACTATCTCCACATTTGTTATTAGGTTTTTGGAGTAATACGTTATAGGAGTAGTCATCTTCTAAGATGAACTCTTCATTGTACATCACATCCCATCCCACTACTGTTAAATACTGTGGTACAGTCCCGAACAGGTTGATCACCTGACGATTGAATATCGTATATATATGACTAGTAATAGACCATAGGCAATGTTGGATATTTGGCGGATGCTTTTAACGAGGTTACAAAGAATTCTTAGAGTTAAGTAGGGAAGGATGAAGAATTTGAGGCTAGTATTGGCATTGCATTAGGGTTAAAATGCTTATGTTGTTTTTCAAATAAAATGGGCTTGAGTTAAAATCTTGTTTAAAGTGCCCTGCTTTTCTCTCTACCATTTTGCTTTGAAGCATGGACTCTGTAATTCTTTTCACCATAGGTTTCCTACCAAACTTATCTTATCTGGCTACTGGATGAACCGACTTGATTCATTTTCATCCCACTCCCAACATTGATTAAATACAAATTATGAATATTCCTATTGGATAATTAAAATTGTATTCAAATTTGTGATGATTGAGCGTAATACAATGTTGATGAACTACCTGAACAAACACATAGCATAAGATGATGTGATGGCTTAAAAAAATAATGGACAAGCCATCTAGTCAAAGTGAAAAAGTAGCAGTAGCGATCTATTAAAAGGCAGGAACGCTCACTATTGATTTAAGAATATATTAATAAAAGCGAAAAAAAAAAGAATTTTGTGGATGTTTTCCCTCATTACATTATGTCAATGGCTGAAACATGCACCGGTTGAAGCGTTAGTGCCCTGACCATAATGCTTTGTGATCCCAACATGGGGAGATTCAAGACTTTATGACCATAATGTTAGTGACTTGACCATAATGCTTTGTGATCCCGATGTTAACTGAGCTTTGTTGGACACTTCAGATCCTAGAAGAAATAAAGTTGTCCATTAATTTGTAATACTAGATGTAATGTTCATTGACAGTCTCTTCCTATTTATGCTTAAGGATTTCTTTATTGTCATGAGCTGTTCAATTATAGGCAATGACATCAACATGCGGTTTGATTTAGGCTTCGGAGTGGCATGTATGATTGCTTGCTCTTAGTTACTTTATGTTGTGGTTGTAATGTCAAAGATATCTAACATGATTTATCATTTTTCTCTTTTTAGTGATCAATTTGAATTAAAAAAAAAAAAACCATGAATCTAGTTTAGAATACTTGTATTAGTGTTCCAAGGAGGATTAGATAAAGGCATTATAGTAGATAGGATAGAAACATTCTTCCTAAATCCATGATCAAGAAACTTAAATAAACATAGCTCAACAAAGTAAAGGAAGTAAATAAATATAGGGAGTTTGAAAGCTAACAAAAACACTTTCCAACACCTTCCCTTAAGTTAAGGTAATGATATTATCCATTCCTAACTCTCACAACATTGATTCAAATGTTGCTTTTTGCAAAGTCTTTGTAAGAACATCGACTTCTTGAAATCTTACAAAAGATAAGTGATGGAGCAAAGACCCCTATTCAGCTAATGTGCTTCTTTGTGTAATCATGGAGAAAAATGTGGGTAATGCTAGGAGCTATCCTAGATTTTGTAATAGGTTTTTGCCTATGATTCCATTATGTCCGAGCAGGAACTAAGTCTAAGCTATTCTTGAAAATTCAATGTTGTCCCTTTCCAAAGTATTTTCATTTGTCATGCTTACAAATCCATTTGAAGTTTTAGTGGAGTAAATTTATATCAATGGATTATTTCAACAAGGGGAAGTTATTAAACTTGTCATATAGGATAACCAGTGCTGATTTTGTAGAATTATTTTATGCAACTTCCTGTGTCTGTGTATAATGTTTTGGCTCAATTAATGAGTTTAAGCCCAAAATTCATTTGAAGGAAGTTATAACTTTAAAGAAGTTCTACTATCTTGACATTGTTATTTTTATTTCTCAAAGGAGAAGTAATATGCTATATTTACTAGAAAAAAAGGATGATGTTTTGAAAAAAAGAAAGACAGAACAGCTGAAATCCTAGTTTCCATTGATATTTTTAATTTGCTACGTTAGTTATCAAGTGGTTTGACACTATCAATGCACCAATTTTAACTTCTGAAGTAATAAATGGTTCAAAAAGGATGAAAAACAAGCTACATAATTTCTCCCACAGACTAAAAAATACAATACCTAATCTATCCTTTGATGGAGGACACACAAAGTTCTAGTTTCATAGACACTTAAACCTCACATTAATAATAAGAGACTGATTTTTGTCTTTCAACACGTTGGTTTCCAACTTCTTTTACAAATAATGACTCTTTGCTTATTGGATGATCAATTATAGCACAAAAAACTGCATTCTAAAGAAGCAACAATGTAATGCAGAAATCATGTACAATCATGTTGTCTCATAGAAAAGATGGAATACTTAATTATAAGATAAAAGGGATCTGAATCCAATTTTGAAATTGAAGCTGATGCAGATCAGTTGTTGGCTATCACTGTCACTGTCCCTTATTGTTATTCTTAGAGTATAAAGGGCCTATGTAGATAGATGCATTAAGCTCAGCCAAAAAGAAAGTAGAAATTTGTCATACAAAACTTACTGGTAATACTTTATACATTGCTTATAAAAGCATATTTTACATAATTCTTTGTGCCAAACGTTTCTTTTATCCAAATTAGAAACTCATCAGCCAACTTGAGGTTTGGTTGTATTACTTGTTCTTTATAACTGTCATGTTAAAACTTTATTAACTCTACATATTGTTCCACTACACTAAGATTGTGTCTATCATACTTTCATGTAATTGCATATGATCTATGCCTTTCCTTTTCCGAGGATTTATCTACCAACTATTGAACTGCATACCTTATATTTTTTCCTCCCCAGCTTTAGCCACATTGCCTAATATAGCAGCAGGTTGTCCTAGTTGGTTTGTCTGATCAGTTAGCCACATTGGCTGATATAGCAACAGGTTGTCCTAGTTGGTTTGTCTGATTAGTTTTTTGCAATCTAAATACCAATTTAAGTATGACTTGGTTAATAGTTGTTTGCGTGTGTTAATCAACCAAAAAAATTTTTCTAGCCATTTTCATGTCTTGATCTATACTCAAAGTTTGTTCATTTAGCTTAGTGACTAAACTCTCTCTTATAGTACTATTTCTAGAAATCCCAATAGGCTATTTCTGGAATAGTCAGCAATGCGGTAGATATGGGGTAATGGGGAAGAGAGAGAGAGAGGTTTATAGGTAGTGGCTAAGTTGATGGTAATGTTGGGGTGGAGGTTGTTGCAGTAAAGTGGGGCTGATGAATGTCTACTCTTTTTTGTTCCTTGGCCCCCTTTTCTTTTTATCTTCATTATAATTTTCTTTTATACTTTACTAAACATAACACAGCAAAATTAACACATACACATTTGTAGAAAGTGCATGCAGCTTTTCTAAAATATGCATTTCAAATTACTTAGAATTGCAACTGTGTAGACATAATACCTTGTGGTCCATATGTTAATTAAAGTTTGTAAATTATGCAGTGGTTTATTTGACTCTCTGAGTTGAAACCTCTTTAATGTCTTGAGTAATTTCTCACTTTCTATAGATACTGAAGGAATTTGAGAATATAAGTAATCTATACAGTCAGTCAAATTTATGCTAGGCTGAAGATGTGGAATATGGGATCTAAATTTACAAACGAATATATTGTTCCTTCTTTTCTGTTTTTTTTTTTTAGTCTAAATAAATTTAGATTCAAGTTATAGTTATATTAGACATACTCTTAACAAGTATTAATTGCAGACAAAGAAAAAGAGGTGGTTTCCTTCACCCGACAAATTGGTTGTAGTTATATATTTTATGATGAGTGCTATTTCTTATAAATTCTGTGATGGGATGTTAAGATGGATGCAATTTATAACATTTTTTAACTAATTATTTTATGTTCTAGGGACCTATATGATGTGTATTTTATTTACTAGAAACTGTGATAGTGGATTTATAGTCCAGACTCTTTACATTGTGTTTCTGTCTCATCTGTGAAGGAAATTAAGGCTACCTTGTCTAGAGGATAGTCATTTTTTATCATGTACTATTCGAAGACGAAGATTGAGACGTTTCATTTGAACATGTGATTAATCTCACATTAAGGTTATGCTTAGTAATTTGATTTTGTAGTTCGTTAAATGACTTAATGCTTGTTTTGTTAATACCAGTTTCAAAATTGGGTGAAGTTATGAATGAAAGTTTCGTTATTAAGGGGAGAGAGAGGAGGGGGGGCATCTATTTTAGCCTTTCTTTATTTGGTGTTTGCTAAGTTTCGCTACAGTATTACTATTTTATCATTTTTTTTTCAATTTTACAGAAGGATTGAAATATGACTTTAGTAAAATTAACTAAAGGATGGCACAAAAACAAAATTTAAAGACTAAGTCATCATTATAAAGTTTTTTATTACTTTATTTGACTTTTATGATTTATTTTCAAAATATAAATTTAGCAATTTGATGAAACTGTTTATATTAGAGAAAAAAAGGATTACTTGTGACTTCAGAATTTGAAAATTCAATCCGGTCCGACTCCCATCCTTGTTACTTGTATGCAACATAAGGAAACCTAAGTAATGGAGGAAAAATAGGAGAATCAATTCAGAAATAGAATGGACGTAATTATGCTCTTTGTTATATGAAATTTTAGGTTACCTTACTCTGTCAAAGCTATGATGCTTCCTCTCAGAACTCAAGGGCAACCACAATAGGCATTTTAAAAGTTTACAACTAACTTCAAGTCTTGATTTTCGTCTTTATATTTTCAGTGATTTCATCATTTTCGTTTGAATATTCCCACAAAGCAATATATGAGCTTCTTTGCTGATTTTCTTTTCGATTGATGGAGGTCATGGAGTGCTTCGAACTTCAGCCAGATGCTAATATATTTCTAGAACTGATCCCCGGTTTCCTAAAGGTAAAAAATCATTATATTTTTAAAGAGGTGATAATCGTTTTATTTTGATTGAAATGTGAACTAATGCACTATCTTTTCTTTCTCCCAATTTTTTCCTTGTTTTGCAGTCACATGCTTCACAGATCCTTGGGTTTAAGTTTCAATTTTATCAGAGGGCAAAAGTAAATGGTTCGGTGCCATTTAGGCTCTACAAGCTAACCGCATTCCTAGTAAAGAAAGACTTTATTCATCTTGATATGTGTGAGTTTTCTTCATTGACTTTTTCTTTTGGTTATTAGTACATCATTTCTTTCCTAATTAAACCTCATCATTTCTTGAAGTTCCAAAAACAGTCCCTTACCAAAACTATTTCATTTATATATAATCTGTATCTTATTTGCATTTATAATTTAACTTTATTGATCAGTTTATAAGTGAAAAATTTTATTTTTTATTTGTATTTATTTCCTTACAAATACATGTTTAAAAACATGAAACATAAAGAGCTTGTAATATCAAATTTTCAACCCATAGTTCAAGTTTGTGCCATAGGTTCTTCTGTCCTGCCTGTAATTTGAGATGCTATGGCCTGGGTGCACAAAACTAGTCCTTTTCTTTGTGATGCAACGAGAATACTTGTATTATATAACGAAATACTAGGAATTTTCTCATGCCTTTCGTGTTATTCTTGCTTCATTTTCGTGTATTTTCAGATAAGTGAAAAAAATAAGGAAAAATTACAATCTCAATTTGCAGACAACTTCGCGATAATTCCACTATCTTAATGAAGATGATATGACATGGTATTATTAATTGTACTGTGATTTCTCCAGATTAGAAGCTGAAACAATAACCTATCACATATTGTACATTGCATGACCATATTTTTAGGTCTTATCAAGGGATTTGAAATAAATAATTCATATATAACATCAATTGTCGGCATAGTCTAGGGTATGTTTGGATAATGATGCGGATCAAGAAAATAACAAGGAAGATATGATAGGTTTTATTTTATTGGGGTAAATTTGATTTAGTTATTATCTATTAGATTTAATTTTAATAGAATTTGATATGATTGATATCTTATTGATGTAGGACAATGTAAGGAATAGCTCTTACACTAAATATGATGTAGGGCAATGTGAGAAATAGCTCTGTACTAAATTTGATATAGAATAACAGAGATTTGACTTAGTTATTATATCTTTTTTTTATTAGATCTAATTTTATTAGAATTTGATAGGATTGATATCTTATTTTAAATGTCAAATCTTTTAATTTAGATATTATTTTATCCTATATATAGATAGACATTGTAATAAATATGATGATAATGAGTGATTAAGATTTTGAATAAAATAATTTCTTTTCAAGGGTGTGGCACAAACTTTCAGCTTTTCAATTTTTTAGTATATTTAAATACCTCTTGAGAAACCATTGCAAGGATATAAATTTTATAAAATAGAAAAAAAAATGAATAAGAAATGGGGAAGTTAAGCAATTAGAAGTTGGTGGTGCGAATGTGAACCTCCTGTATGATAATCGTTACCTCTTTGAGTTGACATGTGCTATATATATATATATATATATATATATATTTACTTACTTCTATAGGTAATAGATTCATCAAAGTGCATGACAAGGAGCATCAACGTTTAACTACTCCACATAAATATCTCTCTTTCCACTCATTTAAAAGGCATGTGGACGATAATATAAACTACACTAATGAAAACCTAGGAATACTTTATGCAATCATTGTCATGTTCATCATAGGAGAAAGACTAGAAATTGTGCTAATGTTTAGCTAAAAGGAAATTTCTTTCTTTCTTAATTTTGATCTCATTTGTATGAATTCATCCAAATAAAACACCTAATTTTCTCATCCAACTTTGGAACTGTATATTGAAGTTGCTACACAATCCTTGCAACTACACTATCTAATGCATGTTTAAGATAAGTGTACTAGAGTGTTAAATTATTGATTACAATGAATTTATTCTTTTTATTAAACAATATTTTCAATCTTATAATTCTATTTTTCTATAGGTTCTCTTACAATATATGGATAAAAATTGGATGAGTTGTGACATCGGAAGTGAAGAGTATCAACGAGGTGTAGAATTTTTTGTTGCATACATGCAATTGAAATATGGAGTAAACACGGAGTTAAATTGTCCATGTAGGAGATATTTAAATCACAATTTGTACAATGTGAATGTGATTAGAGCACACTTGCTTGTAGATGTTATAGACATAAATTACAATTGTTGGATATATCATGGTGAGAAGCCGACTGTTGAATTGCCTAATGGATGTCATGGTAGAATTCGTCATGTGGAGAGTGAAATGAGACCCATTGTGGAGGAGTACAATGTGGCAAATGATGATGAAATTGATGGATTTGATGAGATGCTTGATGATTTAGGGGCATTTGTTGCCAATCAAGAGGAAGATTCAAGCGTTGGGGATGGCTTCAATATTCCGATGGATTTTTTAGATGGATTAAGAGTTAATTCACAGCAAGAGCTCTATCTCGGGTGCAAGTTTTCAAAGTTCTCCTTTATTGTGAAGCTTCTCCACTTGAAAGTATATAATAAGTGGACGAATAAGTCATTTGATATGCTGCTACAACTTTTGCATGATGTGATACCTAATGGAGAGTCTCTTCCCAAGTCATACTATCATGCAAACAAGTACTTAAGGGGTTAGGTATGGTTATCATTGTATTCATGCATGTAAATATGATTGTTGTTTATTCTAGGGTAGCAACAAGCATCTTACCAATTGCCCTAATTGTGGTACTTCTAGATATAAGATATCCACGAGGTCTAAGAAGCCCATTCCTCATAAGGTTCTACGCTACTTTCCAGTAAAACCAAGGTTGCAACGCCTTTTCATAAATCCAAAGATTGCTATAAAAATGCGTTGGCATAAAGATGAACATAAGAGACAAGAAAACATGATGGGTCATCTAGCAGATGGGTTGTCTTGGATTAATTTTGACATCGAATATCCAAAGTTTGCAAAGGATAGTCGTAATGTGAGATTAAAGTTGGTTTTAATCCATTTGGTACCATGAGCCAGTCATATAGCATGTGGCCTGTAGTGCTTCTTACATATAACTTACCACCATGGATGTGCATGAAGAAAGAGTATTTCATGATGCCATTGTTAATCCCAGGGCCCAAAGCCCGGGGAAGGAAATCGACGTCTACATGCAACTTTAATTGATGAGTTGAATGATCTTTGGGTCAATGGACTATGGACATACAATGCGTACTTGAAGTCATCTTTTAAAATGCATGCTGCATTGATGTGGACCATCAATGACTTTCTAGCATATGGGAATTTTTCTGGGTGGAGCACAAAAGGATACAGTGCTTGTCCCGTATGCGAAGACCAAACACCATCAATAAGACTTAATAGCAAGATTGGCTATGTTGGTCATAGGATGTGGTTGCTAATGGAACATAGGTAGAGACATAGCTTGAAATTTGATGGAATGTGTGATAACCGTGAAGCTCCTGAACTATATTCTGGTGAAGACATTCTCCACCAATTACACGAGATGACAGATGTGGGTATGGGAAGGCATCCAGGGAATGCTAAAAGAATCCGTCG
Organism: Combretum micranthum; assembly: GCA_024138025.1. Classification (NCBI taxonomy): domain Eukaryota; kingdom Viridiplantae; phylum Streptophyta; class Magnoliopsida; order Myrtales; family Combretaceae; genus Combretum; species Combretum micranthum. Next base: position 182,592 of record JAMXBD010000602.1, read on the forward strand.
TCTTCACGATTCAACTAGAATAAAAAGTCCATATTCTTTCAATTGCCATATTGGTCAAAATTAAAGCTTAGACATAATCTCGATGTCATGCACATTGAGAAGAATATTTGTGAGAATATAGTTCACATAATGCTTAGGATTGAAGGAAAAACAAAATACACTTATAAAGCCAGGCTTGATCTAGAGGAGCTTGGTATTCGGAAGGAGCTACATCTACTAAAGCAGGTTGATGGAAAGTATTCAATGCCTTGTGCAAGTTATGCATTCAGTAATTCTGAAAGGAAATTATTTTGTCAATTTCTGAGAATGTTAGATTACCTGACGGTTATGCATCACACATAGGTAGGTGTGTGGACAATTCAAGCTCAAAGCTTTCGGGTATGAAGAGCCATGATTGCCATGTGTTGCTTCAAAGGCTCTTACCTGTAGGTATTCGTGGCTTATTGCCTAAAGATGTCACCACAACCATATCCGAGCTTGGAACCTTTTTTGAGAGATTGTGTTGACGTACGTTGAATGTTGAAGAGTTACAAAAGATGCAGAGTGACATTGTCACAATATTGTGCAACCTAGAGCTAATCTTTCCACCTGCCTTTTTTGATGTTATGGTGCGTCTAGCTATCCACTTACCTCAAGAAGTCCTAATGGCTGGACTTGTTGCTTACCGTTGGATGTATCCTATCGAAAGGTACAATGTGGACACAATATATTTTATCTTTATGTTACTGTTTGATTTTTTTTTCTATCCTAATTGAGATTTTACCTTGTAGGTACTTAGGCTCCCTAAAGCAATTTGTTCAAAATAAAGCTTATCCAGAAGGTTCAATTGCTGAAGCTTATGTTGTACATGAGTACTTGACCTGGTGCTCACTTCACTTAGAGGATATGGAGACAATATTTAATCGTCCAGATAGGAACCATGATTCTTTAGAAGATGGTGGCTTGGATATCTTTACAAACAGAGTTAGATTTATTTCTCCACCTACATATGAGTGAAGGAATAAGCACAGCATGTGTTGTACACAATGAAAACATCGACACATGTCCCAGACGGTACAAACTAGTACAGTGATAACAATAGAATTATTGTCTTTTGTTCAGCTATCCAAAAATTACATGCATAGGTTGGACCCACATAAAATTGAGTAGACTTCATTGCAAATGAGGGGTCTTGATTGTAAGTCCAAGTGTGAATTCTTTTGTTTTGCAATTGTTTACTTGGAGCCGCAGGACATGGTATATATATACACATAAGAAGAAGAAGAAGTACACTACACTTATCAACAAATAAAGTTTGTATGGGCAAATAATAAGTGTGAAGGTCATAATTAGAAAGATCATTTGCATGATTCATATATGAAAGACAAGTTGACATGTATGAGGAAAGTCATCCATCAAAGGGAATCGTCAATATGTTTATATTCATTTATCTCATAAGCTAAATAATTTTAGCTTGAAGCGAAGGAGGTAGTCGGATGATATTGTAAGAGCGTATACCAAGAGAATTTAATTGTTTGATAAGTGCCACGCTAAATTTTCATGTCATCAAATTTTTCATATCATGACTTCATAAGAAAGGTAACATGTCAAGCAGCAGTGCAACTATTTCATAGTGCACACGCGCTAGGCAAAATTTTACTTGTCAAATAAATTAACACACCAAGCAACGGTGTAGTTAAGTTATAGCACACATGCACTGGGTGAGACTTTTGTCATTCGAAAGGGCTTAATTAATGTCCAAATCCCTCTGATATAACCAGAGGACTTTAGTCAAAGGGCAAAAGGTAGATGCATAGATTCGATTATAAAGGCTTTAAGGCTAATTTTAATTTGGGTTTAACTCTCTGAGCTAATGTAACAGGGCCTAGAGCATTAGGCTCAACTCATTTGGGATGATCATGAGAGAATTAGCGTAGAAGGCTTAGAGTAGGGCTCATTAGAATTGACCTACCCAATTCCAACCTTTCTCAAATTATCTCACACACATTACAAATGGAGGCTTTCATGGGCTTAGGTCCATAAGGGAGCCCACATCTATACCCATTATGGGAGGGACTCATCCTAGCCATTAGTCATTTGTCTCATCTAACGGATGACATTGATGGCTAGATCTCTATAAATATCCTTAGTCCTCATCTCATTTGGAGGATGGGAAATCTTGGACAAGCACCATTACACTATCAAATTTCTGTTTTAGTGAATCAATTGCCTCATTTACTCAAGAACATATAGGGTCTCTTGATACTTAATGAGGTTGATGCTTCCTAGCTCCATCGCCTATCATGCATGTGTTAGAGCCCACTGATACTACCCACTCCTCCTCCTTACATAATTCTCTCTTGACCATCCTTGCACATGTTGTTTTCTTGGATCATGCGTAATGCAACAGTCACGTGGGACGCACGTAATCATTGCACTCAAATTCATACCCCAAACCTCCAAAAACCTGCTCTCTCTAATCCTTTATGCATCCAAATCTTTGGAGTAAACAACAATCTCAAACCATAAAAAAACATTCATAACTCAATTGTCCAGAACTATCATATAGCTATCAATTCTCCAATTCATGTAATTAACAATATGACACTTCCAATAACATTAGGGTAAAGCCACCACTAATAAAAGTTGAATGCATAATTCTGAGTTCACATTACCATTGAAAGAAGGGATCATAACCCATTACATTTCCCACTCACATCTTAGCGTCATTACATTAAGCTTTTTCTTTTAACTAAGGTTTCACTTTTAGCAGTGTTTCCTTTTCTGTCTTTTGAGCATTCCACCCTCGCTAATTTTTATTTTTATTTTTAAAAGATGCATTTAAAATAGATTGAAAGGTAACGACGCAAATTGCACTGAACTTTATATTTGTCACTATATTACCCTATGGTGGCTTATGATGCATGTTGGACTGAACCTGTGATTGTCTAACTAGTCAGAACCCTGCTAACCTTTTTAAATTCTTGTTTAGTCATTCACTTGCTCATGGTCCATCCTCTACTTTTCTCGCTTTGGTACCTCTACTTATGTTTAATATGTATGTTGATTCAAATTATTCTTCGTGTTTTGTATTTCGCGTAAATAATATGAGGTTAATTTTTTTTAATGTTTTACATATTTGGTTATGCTAATTTATTTATTTATTTTTTCCATAGCAATATTAAAATATGACATGTCATTTTTATTTTATTTTATTATACACATATTATTATTATTATTATTATTATTATTATTATTATTATTTATTATTATTATTTGAATCAACATAAATCATTTGTGGAATATATTTGTTTAAATTAATATAAATATATGATATAACATTTATTGATGATTAAGAAAAAAGGCATAGCATTTATTTTTTATATTTTATTGTATATGACATTAACCAATTCATTAAAGAAGAAGGTCCAAAATAATTTTAAGAGGTGTAAGTACTGGCTTTTCATAAAGTGGGGAGTCCATGCAATTTTAAAAGTTTTCAAAAAGTGTCGTGTAAATTACCATTATCTTAAATATCAAAGTTAATATAAATAAGTCTGGAGGATTTGGATAATTTGATTATTACCAAAAATAGCAAATTTCATCTCTTTTTATTCTTTTAATTTTTTTTAATATTGAATATTTTAAAAATAGTATTGACATTTATAGCCAAATAAACTTTAGTCTAGAAAATCATCTCTTACATAAAATAGATAGATACAGCTGCTCATCACAACTACGTAGTGTTCATCATTAGTGACACACTATCTTTTATATATACCACTGGATGAGTTACAAAAACACTATAGGTATCTCATTCAACCCTTTGAACAATTTTTATTGTAATGAGAAACAACGTATAATCAATTTCTTTATATTGGTAAAAGTACATATATATTTTGTAAATGTTGTGAACTTTATATATCTTTAGTAGCATAGCTCTTGCCACAGTAATAAGATTTCTTTATTCTTTCTCTAGCATATTTTAAACTTGAAAAGAGAAGAACCTAACTCCTTAGTAATATGTCTTGCTTTACGCATTTATTAGAGGTGAATACAAAATGTTTAAGTAATCTTATAATTTCGATATAAAGATTTTACACAAAAATGCTATTGTAAACCTACTGCCATTTAAAGTAATATATTTTTTAGTGTATAAGATATAAATTTTAGTACATACAATCATATGGATTTTAATTTGATTTTATATTTTATACTATGGTAGCACTACATATGATGGTAAAAAAAATGTCATAAGAAGTATCTTAGAGCGTATCATAGAGTAACGCTCTATATGTTGTGACTTTAGAGTCCCTTATAGTGCAAGACAAGCTTATTGTGAATCTATGGCATCAATTTTCAATTTCTATATAGATACTTATATTTGTTGTTGTAGCCTTAATTTTTTCTATGAACTACTCATGATTTATGACTATAGAACTTCAAATTGATTCAAAATTTGTTTATGACTAGTCCTATAAAGTGAAAAAATATGAAATCACTTCAATCAAGATGGCAGCAATAAAGCCTTTTTATCAGCCACTTTTTGACATTTCTAAGCACCTAAATGGAGGTTCCCTTTATTATTTGTTTAAATAAGTCCATATTAATGTACCATGATTGATGTTGTAACATTTTTAACTTATTTATGGGTGGAATTGCTTACAATTTACATACTACTTTTGTCATGTTACTTGTTGATAAATATTATGTGAAAAAGGTTATTACTCTTTATTAAATGACTAGTTTGGTTTTTCTTCAACAAAAACCACAAATAGATGTTGAGTGTTGATTGCAATTGTTGTAGGAAAGCTTAAGTCATGCCAAGCTTTGTCTTTAAGGATAATTCATGTAGCATAGTCCATTTGTTAATTGTAAATGAAAGGTGTATCCCCTTAAGATTTAACAGGCTCTTCTAGCAGTATGCTCAAAAGCAGGAACAATAGATTTTTTTTGTCAGAAAAACTCTGCAAAGAAGAATAATAGTAAAAGAAAAGAAAAGAAAAACAATAGTGTATACTTTGAAAAAAAGATATTACAAAGTTTTTGAAAATTTGTAGCATTTGTAAGAAGTAACGTTTGTAACGATTAGAGAATTTTAAATATCGTAGCATCAAAATGAGTAGAGAATTTAAAAGTTGTAATGTCTATAACAAATAGAGAATTTAAATATAGTGGAGCAACAAAAATTTAAAAATGGGGAAACTAATTTTTACCCAGTTAAATTTGATTAGTCTAAATAACAATCTGATTTAATTCTTCAAGCAATTAAAATATTTTTTTTTTCCAATTAAAATATTAATTTAGGATGGAAAAAGTTTCCTTGGACCAAGCTCTCATATTATTTTATCAAGTTGGGGGGTGGGTGGTTAGTAAATCCATAATTTGCACTAGATACAAGGTTTTGGCCTAATTCTCATGCAAGTGAGCCCATCCTTGTCCACTTGCTTTTTACAAGACTAAAAAATAGAGTTACTTAATAAGGTATTTCATGTATGTTACTAAGCAATGTGGGATATGGTAACATCATACATAAATTTACAACAATCCCCTACATATTTCAAAAAAGACAATGATAATGAGATCAAGATGTTAATTTTCCTCATATGAGTATAATGCCTTGAATCTGATGTCTTTAAGACTATGAGCTAGACCTAGAAAAAAATGGGACATAACATACAAAATAAATGGTGAAAACTTAATGCTTCTGTGAACCAAGAATTTTACAATAAGCTATAATGCTCATTAATCACATTATACACTAAAATTTTTTTCTATTCATTATAATTTTACACTAATAAGCCACGCGTATGCTTGGTCATTTGTAAGTGCTCTAGAGACTTTCCCATAAATCTTAAAGAGACAGCCCCACTCCACACTTATATAAGTAAATCTATTAAGTGTATATTGTAAAAAACACCACATTATAAAGGATATGTGATTTGATTAAAAACTTTACTTAAACTCACATTCTTTACAGTTTAGCACTAACACACACCATAGGAGGCACATCATTTAATAGTGCTACACAAATGAACTAATAACGTGATATTACCCATATGGACCTATTTCATGAGATCTATAATGATATAGGTTGGGTTACCATCATTGTTAATACCACAGCTTGGCTATAGTCCCATACCTTGTCACGCCCCGAAGGGTACCCTAAACGTGGCAGTCTACCATATATAATATCAAGACTTAAGAATGACTACCTTAGTCACACGAAAGCCTTCGTATTACATGTAAGGCATCTAGCACGGTAATAGGAGACACTTTTGGGAAGCATAGTTTAAGCAAGTAAAAGTAAACATACAAGAATCCAAAAATAAAATATATTATAGCATTAATAACCAAAGGTCTATTACATTATTTCTTAGGGGCATACCCTTATCAATCCAAAGATTGTGATAGTCTTTACAACATTCAAAAACTACATTAAAGATTTCAAAGGAATTCTAATCTAAATCTTCAAGTAGATTTCCTCCAAAAGTTTCAATAGAAAACTTACGCGGATATGAGGAGACCTTGGGTACAAAAATAGGTGTTCCTGAGAATACAAATACCTATAGGACGTAAGCTTATGGGCTTAGTGAGTAAATCCCAAAAATTCATACTCAAAGTAAATTATCAACCAAGTTTATTAATCAAACAAATGGAATGCAACAACCACGTGAGTATACAAGACATATGACTTTCTGGGAATCATATGTTGAATGAATTACACCCTTCATTCGGGATTGGGTATTCAGGCCAATTACAGCCACAACTTTTAAAAAACTTTAATAGATCTTACCGGCTCCTATATGCCATCAAAACTTGTAGTTATTACAGGCTCCTACTAGCCATCAATTTACGTGGTTCTTACTGGCTCCTACTCGCTACTCACATGATATACCGGTTATGTCTACCACCACTATTATACGCTTATCCCACCAATTGTATAGTAGTGAATGAAATGTGACTCAACATATGAAGTGCATGAATAATTTCTTAATTAAAGTCTAGTAGTTATATTTAACTTCTTTCAAGTGAGCAACCAATTTCAAATACTTCAAGATATTAATGTACATGCAACTTTATTACAAACAAATCATGTTTCGATATACTTAGTATTCTTTCAACATATTATCATACAACTCCCATTTGATTTTTCCTAGATTCTAATGCAACTAAATTTACAAGCACAATCATAAGTATGAAAAATAATGGGAAGTAAACTCACTCAGCCATAATGACACCTTTCTTGAAATGGATGAGTCGTTCGAGATTTCCACTAATCGTAGTAATCTTCAGGATATAAATAATCCTCCTTGAGATTACCTAATCAAGAAGAATACCCAAAATGAGTATTTCTTTTTAATTCTATGGTACTAATAAGGAACTATGTTAATCGATCGTTAAAATTCCTATAGAGTGAAATTCTATCTTAAAATGGCCATAACTTAGTCATTTTGACTCGGAATTGCGCATATTATATGCCGTTTTCTACCTATTCAAAAGATCTATCCAATTCTAAAATTATTTTCATTAAACTAATTCATTTGGGTTCCAAAATAGTGGTGACAAGATTCACCACAAATTTTCACAAAACTTGAATTCCTTCTTTTAACAAACTCATATAAAAGAGATAGTTATTATAATAGTTTGAAAAACCTTTGAAATGTATTACATATATTTATTAACTCATATCAATTGTATGAAATTAATGAAGTTGTCTCAAACCATAAATTTTTGTAAAAGTAAAGTCTTTTAAAGAAAAACTGGAACTTTTGAAAAGCGGAACTTTGAAATTTCCTCTTATTTTTGCTAGAGAATCTTTCAAGTTATTTTTAAACAGAGTAAATTTCATTTCTTTAGTCCTTTAAATTTCTAAGGAATGGTTTTCATCTTCTAAGCTTAGTTTCTAACACTTCTCGAAAATAATAACAACTTTATATTTGTAGAAATAATTTCCTTGTTTCTAAAAATCATTTTGTTTTCATAGAAGAAATTTTAGTTTGTCAAACTAGTTATTTTAGTAAAACTTTTATTTTACTCAAGAATTCCTTCCCATGTATGTATAAGAAAATTCCTTATGGACTCCTTCTAGATTTCTTAGAAAATTTGCTAAGATAAAAATCCTTAGTCATTATGAAAATTACTTCCAACTTTTAGTTTTAGAGAAAAATTCTTATTTTAAGAAAACTTTTCCTCATTGATTTATTGAGACAAAAATCATTATGTTCATGCATGAGTATGAATCATAAAATTATGAAAACATAAGAAAACATAATTATTAAAGAAAACAAGCTAGTAAAGAAATAAATCAAGTATTGAAACCTTAGCTTCATCAAGGTATCCCGGGACTAAGAATAGAATAGTCCCTAACTTTATTTTTGTTTTCAAATCATAGATTTCCTTTTCCTATTTGTAAAGGTCTTTTCTTGAAAAAATTCCTTAGCCATTCATCTTATTTATCTTTTTATGAAAAGAAACATTTTTATCAACAAAATATTTTCTTTTGAAAAACAAGGTGGGATAATAAAGATTTTAGTAGCTTTTCAAAGCAAAAGTAGTTTATAAAATTATAGTGAGTTCTTTTTGTATCATGAAAATGATTGAGTTTTATTTTGTTATCTTATATATTTTTATGCTTCATAAACTTATTTTCAAGTGACAAAAATCCTTCTTTTGTTTAATTATCTTTAGAAAATAAAATTTTTGGACAACAATCTAAATGAACATGATTATGAGGATATAATAGACAAATTAGCATAGATAATAAAGTCAAGTATTGGAGTCTTAGCTTTTTCAAGGCTCCCGGGACTAAGAAGTAAACTAGTCCCATAATGAAATAAAATGAAAGGAAGAAAAACTTGTTTGACTTGATGAGGACAAGTCTAAGACTAGAGACTAGTCTTAAAAACAACTTTGAATAAATAAAATGCATTGAAGTAAATAAATTGCAAGATCATGAGCTTATATGCTCTAAATAGTAATATTAGCTCTATAGATATAGTAGATAGTTATGAACATAAAAGATACATAAATGAACATAAGAGAAACATAAATGAATATAAAAGAAACATGAACATAAAGGAATTATGATTATGGACAAAACAAAGTATGAACCTATTGTTGCTTTCTTAACCTTCATGGTTTTAGAAAACACACAGGTGGGGGGGGGGGGGGGGGGCCATGCATGGGGGAGGGATATTTGTTTTATTTTTTGACTTTTTGAAGAAATAAAAGATGTAATATGTAAGGTAGATGTGATATAAAGTTATGGGAAAGGTAAAAAGTTAAGTTTATAGGTTATGTAGAGTGTAAGAATAGGTGTAAGAAAAAGTAGAGATAAAAGAATAGTGTAGAATAGTAATGAATAGTGTAATATAAAGTAGATATGATAATTAAAGTACCGGTAGTAAGAAAATACGTGTATAATAGCTATATCTGTTATTTTTACTTACCGAAAAATTACGAAACTGATATTTTTGGAAAACTTATATTTTTACGAGTCTAACGGTGTATTCGGAATATTTTTACTATTCCAGGCTTCCGGACACGTTTTTCGAGAACTGTGTCCGATCGGGTTCGAAGGACACCCGAATTTCGCGAAACTGAAATTTTTATAAAACCTATGGTTATTACGAACTATTCTAACTGATTATCCCAACTTCGTTTTCTAGGGCCAAAGAAAACGGCAATGCCGAATTTAGTTGGATACGGTAAACTAGGGTTTTGTTGACTTTTAGGGTTCCGTTTGACTTCCGGTTTAGGGTTTTATGCTAAACCAATTCTGAAAATTTGGGGGTTTACATATTTAGTATGACAAAAATAATTCATATAAAGAAAAAAAGACATAAAAATTAAATAAGCACATAAGTAAAGATCGAGTATTGGGAAGTCTTAACTTGTATAAAGGCTTTCTAAACTTAGACATGGGCATGTCCTTTAAGAAAAGCAGGAAAACAAATAAGAAAATTATGGGAGTCTTAGATTTAAGTCAAAGCTCTCCAGACTTAGATTATAGACAAGTCCAAAAAGAAAGAAGAAAAATTGTTTTGACTTGATGAAGACAAGTCTAAGACTAGAATTACTAGTCTTAATAAATTGCATGAAATAAATAAAGTGCTAGAAAGTAAGAGCATAAATTAAAAGTTAGGTTAGTGAGCTTTAGGCTCTAATATATATATACATATACTTAATACATATAAAAAGTTAGATTAGTAACATGAATGAAATAAGAACATAACAATGATAATATTAAATGGACATAGTGTTGAATAAGACATGAGCAAATTATTATTTTCATGATTTCTTCCCTAACAACAAGCTCATGGGGTTTTAGAAATCAAAATAACAAGATGATCATGTTATGTTTACATGAAAAGAAAGGGGTTTGTAGAAATTTACTTGAGGTTTAGGGTGATGGAAGATGGTTAGTGATGAAAAAAATTTGTAAAAATTATGTAGGATTGGGAATGGGAAGCTCGTGGTTTTGAATGGGAGAGGAGAGAGGATTTGAGAATTGAATTTGCAAGAGTTTTGTTCGGAAGAATGAAAGATGGAGAGGGTATTTATAGAGTTTTCGAGTGGAAATTTGTGTGACTTAAAATTAGTTGAAAAAGAAAAAAAAATAGACAGAAAGAGAGAGAGATATATAGTAGAAGGGAGAAAATGTGATTAAAAATTATTTTAGTAAAGAAAAGTAAGTATAAGAAAAGTTAAGTAAAAAGTAACATTGGTAATGTAAATATAAGAAATAGGTGTATAGGTTGTAAGAATAGATAATAAGAAAAAATAGAGATAGGTGAATAGTAATGAATAGTATAAATAGTATAATGAATAGTAAACAAGACAAATAAATTACGGTAATAAGAAAATAGCGTAAAAATGCTATATCTAATATTTCTAGATACCGAAAAATTATGAAACTGATATTTTATGAATCCTTGTGAAATTATGGATCTATATTCATTTCTAGAATATTTTTACTATCCCAAGCCCTGTGACATGTTTTTCGAGAACTCATCCGTTTTGGTTCAAAATGATCAAATTTTTTACAAATCTGATTTTTTTTAGGTTGTATTACATTCTTTCAAACCGTAATCTAAGGTTATCTTATTTTACTGTTTTAGGGTTTCACATACGGGATTGCCGGATCTAGATTCACTAAGTTTTGTTATTGCTTTAGGTTGACTTTAAGGTTCCAGTTTGACTTTCAACTTTTAAGTTTTATTAATAAGATTAAATCATCTAGGGGTTTATGGTTACACTATATTTGTGGTTCAAAAATTTAAGTTTCATCTTTATTTTTTGATTCATTTAATATTTAATAGTTCCCGGGATTATGTAATCTCTAGGATTATGTATTGACTTGGTTTGACCCTTGGTAGTAATTTAAATTTTTGTTTCTAAAATTCACCAAAGGGTTTAAGGTTTCAAAATTTTGTCATCAAATATTGCTTGGATATACTGTCTCGATTTTCGTGTTAGATTTCCAATAGGTGAATTGTTTAGCGCATGGTTTTTAGGTTGAACGTTTATTGATTTTTCCATTTTGTTTTTAGAGGTTCTCATTTTCTTAAGGTTATAAAATTCTACATTTAATCTTGTTTAGAGTTTCTATAGTTTGGTTTTAACTTGGTTGGCTTTAGGGTTTTAGTTTTAGTATTTAGCTCTAGGATTATTTTTCGAGTATATCGAAAAATTTAAGGACTTACACTACTAAAAATATTTCTTTTTATTTTGGGCTTGAGCTTAATGTTTAATAAAATATCTTTTAAATCTAATCTATGTTAAGAAAACATAAGTTTTAAATTCACATGCTATAAATAATATAATATTGATAAAAATTCGTATTATATATGAAATTTAATGTAATTAATAATTCATGCTAACTCTTTATATTCTGTTAATTTAATTATTTAATATTAAACTCATATTTCAAGTAAACAAACATGCACATATAAAATAAATTACTCATAATATTTAAGGTATTTAAGATATGCAGAAGATATTCTACCCGAATGCAGTTTTGCTCACTAAAACTATTCTCAATTGCTTTAGGAACCTCGAAATGGATGATTCCGTGGAGTTTAATGTTGACCTTTCTACTTTGGCCGAAACAATCAACACTCTAGAAGCCAAAATAAAAAAAAATTAAAAAAGAGTACTTTCTCTACGATCTTTTCTTCTCAATACTACTTTATTTCTATGAGCAAATAAATATCTTTTTTTCCTTAAATAACTAACTTCAAGCATTTATGGCTGCTATCTAGAGGGAAGTCTAACTCGAATATGCAATAGAAATGTAATGTGTTGGACTAAGACTTTTTGCACCAAAACATGAAAGCTACGTTGATTAGTCATGAATGAATGATATATATATATATAGCTGTAGGTGTTGTGGTTGAGGACAAAAAAAAACTAATTATTAATTGTGATGTGGCTTTTACTGTGTTTCAGATACTTAGATGACCATCCTGTAGAGTGGCTTTGCAAGCATAGTGTTGTGGTTAAGGACATTAACAACATGGGAAACTTAAAAATGGCTCTTTATGTAACTCACAATATAAACTTCCAAAACAGTGAGAAAAAAAGTAATCGAAAATCTGACATGATTTTGGAGTTGAAGAAGATCTTGGAACAGCTTCAGATCATGTACCATCTACTTCTCAAGAAGTGCATGTGAATTGTGAAATACATATAGGGTCTGAACCATCCGCAATTTTAGCTACGATATAATGATGTTTTACATATTTTGCTCTAAGTCTCATTATGGTGCTTACCGTTGCAATGATTAGGATTAGAATTAAATTTGAAATTAAATTAGTTTTGGAATGAGAGAAATGAAAAATTGTGAAATGTAATAAATAAAAGAATATGTAATGCCTCATGTGATGTGTTACTAATGATTAGTTGAGTTTGGATGATTTATTATGATTTACACTTGCCGATTTTATCTATATTTATGAATATTATTGATAAAAGGTAAGTGTGTATTATATTTGTATTTTTTTCAGCTCGTATATATTTTACATTAACGTCCCATTGATAATTGAAAAAATGTCTACGATAGTAATGAGGTATATTATCAATTGGAATTCCAAGACATCATATTATATAAAACTATGTTTAGTCGGATAAATATCTAGAGGGGATATTAATATTTAGACCAACACGTTATATGACCAGGGTAAATCTCGTTAACCAAAGGAAAAAGATCGAAGTTATACAAATGAGTATGTAGAGGTTTAACAGGTACACTGAGTATGACCCGCAGACATGTAATACCATATGTTTAATGTCGTTAGTCCCTCCTCTATATAAACAAATATAGATAATCCCTAGAAAAAGAAAAAAAAAGAATAAAAATATTATATCAAAATTTCAACCTTCTTCACTCGTAAATTTTATCCATTTGCAAGATATCTCTCATGAAACCTTCTTCCCCAACCTGCATATAAAAACAAATACATTAGCAAAGCAATGTTGTAGTTTTTAATTGAAAAATAATATTCTTAAGATATCATATAAAGTAACAAAAAAAATTTAAATATAACATAGTTAATTGTGAAACATCCTTAAAGATTACATATTTTATTTCAAAATTCAAATATTTTATTAGGTATTTTCTGTAAGGACCCGCTATTACCCCTAGTTGAAATAAGCAATAGCAGTTCCCCAACCGCATACAATCTACAGAATTATATGCAAGGTTGTCTTAAAAGGATTGTTTGATGAATTGTTCACCTAATCTTAAGGAATAAATCATTTTGAGAAATAATCACTTAGTAGCTTTTCAAAACATATTAACATATATATATACAACTTTAAACAAAGGCAAATCAAGCAAGATATATACATACATATATTACATCCACAGGCTTCTTACAAGCCTTAAACAAAATAACAAAATATAAAGCTTAACAAAGCTCTACAAACATCCATTCTAACTAACTATCTAGTCTATTACAAAAAGAATGGTTCCGTCCAGTCCTAGTCAAACTCTAGTCTCATATTCCTCCAAGAAGTCCTCAAAATCGGAGCCATAACCCATGCTCGCATAGGACTCGTCCAGGTCATCACCTGAAATTGTTAAAAGAATGAGCCAGAGGCCCAGTACACAGCAACGAATACAAAAGCAAGATGAAGCACACAAGCTTAGTCTAAATGCAATATGCAACATCCATTCAATTATTCTTTAATCTTTAATTAATCAATCAACACGGGAGTATTCAAACTCCGGATAACAGGGATCGCGAGGGGACCTGAGTAACACTCGGACGCTCAGGGGGTTGATATAAGTAGTTCGGGTACTCATACCGTTCTAGATATCGTTAAGTCAAAGAGAAAAGTAGCTTCCTCCAGGGTTAATAGCCGTTACTTAGTTCTATTTATACTCAGTCCATATCATAAAATATAGTTCACCCATTCTCATAAACGTTTGAACTAAACTATGGTACTTCCTACCAAGTTTAAATAAATTTTCACCGATCTATACCCCCGTGGACTACCCGCCGTACCACTTAATGAAAGTCATCTGAAATGACAGGAGTGGCCTAAGCACCTAGATCTACCGTGCTCAAAACCGAGCAAGGTGCCGCTCCCCGAACCGGATACCAACTTCCATCCCAAACTCATCAAACTATGAGGGGTCGCCGTTAGGTTCATACATGACCTGGCGTAGGAATTGGATTTTAACGGCATAAAACACAATCAACAATCACATTTTAAGTTTTCTTATCATTATATTTATGTTTTATAAATGCCTATCCTAACAAAGACAGCAGGTTACTGCGTACCTGTATTAGCTCGGAGTTAGTAGGGATGGCCGAGCGAGAATCAATACGTTCAACAGAATTATTACAATTTTACACTTAGTTCAAGCTCAATATCAACCAATCTCATACATTATCATCCAAAGAAATTCCAATAAATCATCCAAATTTTAAAATAAGTAAAGGAAATCATTATATAACATAACTAGTTTTAGCTTAACTCTCATGAAAATTCATTAATTGTTAAATCTATATATATTTTATATCATGTTAAATTATATCATTTAATCATCATAATAAATCAATTATCAATATCTATCTCATTTTAGATCAAATATATCCATTTGGTAAAAGCAAATACCTATAAATCAATCAAAAACAAGTTTTTAACTTTAATTTAGAAAATAATCAGTTGGAAAGATGTAAAATTAAGCACTGATACGTTTCGAATTTGTAAAAATTTAAAACATAAAAGTTGTAGATCTCTTTCTTATCTTTCCAACGCAACTTGAATCATCTCAATCGGAGATCGGATGAAAAAGTTACGGCTAATATACAAAAACATGTTTGAGCTGCAGAGGTCTACGCCGGTTCCAACGCGCGGCGTTGAATGCAAAATTTGCCGCGTTGAATGCAAAATGATTCTGGTCATGAAAAGTCATTTCAACACCGACAGCGTAGACTTCAAAGCGGCGGCGTAAATCCTACACCGGCAAAGTAACCGGCAAAATTTGCAGCGTTGACAGCAGCGGAAATTTTCCAAAGTTTTTCCCCTGTTTTTCCCTTTTTCAAAAACATGCTTTTACACTTCTTCAACTCATTCCAAATCTTTCCAAGCTTATTATAATGTTCATTTATCACTTCTATCAATCAATCATCTCAAAACATCTATCCCTAATCATCATCCAACAATTCAACAACCAAAATCTCCAAATTCACACTCTATACCATCATCCAACCATTCAACCTCATCAACACTTCAAACTCACTTTCAAACAAGTAAAACTAACCAATCTAGTCCTATTACACTTCATATAATATCCATACAACGTGGGTCACGAATTCATAAACAAAATATCATCAAGAACACATACAAGATGAAATGAAAAATAGAGAACACACTTACCACTTGGACTTCTATGCTCGGTTTAAGGACTCTAGATCAAGCTTTTGATGGTGAGAATTGTAGAAAATCAAACTTCAACTTAGGGGTCACCTTGGGAGCTCTTTTGATGAAGAGAGGAATGAGTTTAGGGCAAATATGGAGAGTGTTTTTGGTGAGGCAATTTTTGGCCGAATTTTGAAGTGTTAGGTGACTTTTGTGTTTATCTTATTGGCTTTAAAAAGGGCAGGTGGCAAAAGGAGTATTAATGGCTTTAATGACTTTAGCTTTGGTTAATTAATTTAACTTGTTTTACTTAATTAAATGGCTTTGTTTTAAGGCATTAAAAAGGGGTTTTATTGGCTCTATTTTTACTCAAATTTTCTGCTACTTAGGGGCTTTCATATGCATACATTCCATTTATTTCTAACATGTATATTTCACCCTAAAACATATTGATATTTTATAAAATAACAAATAACTAATTCTAACATATTTAAATAATTCTACACATTCACATATCACATAGTTCATCAAAATTTAAATTAACCATCAACATATATTTATCATGCATAATTCAACAATTCATTCATAAAATAAAATTAGAATTTCTTGGCTATTTCATTTTCAATAGAACAAACCTAATCATGTTGGGTACCTTTAATTTCTAATGTACATTTTAAAAGAAAAACAAATTGAATAATAAGTAACTCACACGAATTTATCAATTTAGAAAAAAAATGTCAAAAGCATAACTAACCGAAAGTTTTAAACTTTATCTTGAATAACAATTTAAGGGAACAAAAGATTATTTAAAAAAATGCATGAAACCATAAATCTATTATAGATTGAATTTGATTTTCTTAATTGGTTTTGGTTGTTACTCTAATGGGTGTATAGTCGAGAGAATAATAAAGTTACATACCATTCATTTATAGAACATGCGTGTCATCCTCTCTAGTAGAAGTCATCGTTGCTTCAATATGATCATTACTTGAAAATCCTAAATTCATAAATGAAATGTGTTAGATGGAGAGAAGAGCAAATAGGTTGTTAGCTTACTATGATGTAGGCTTTGTGTTGCAAAAGAGAAAGAGAGAGAGAGAAAGTTGGGGTCGAGTTTGCAAGAGAGAATATAAATAATAAAAGAACATATTTCATTGTTTTGGCACTAACTTTTTTAGATGAAATTATTCCTCCCTCCCCTTTTAATTTTTACTTTTCTTCTCAAATAAAGAGTCTATCCCTATAATTATTTTTTAGTTCAACTTTGTGTGCGTTGCTTCAAAAGTATACCTTATTAGATTGAAAAAGTTAGAACCTCGCATGATGTGTGAATTTTTTAAAAATATTATAAATATATAATATATATTATAATTTATATAATTATTGATCCAAATAGTTATAATCCTTTGAATTATGAAAATATAACATTATATATCAAAGGTCATTTAATTTATATAATAATTTATACAATTATTGATAAAAAATATTAATAAGTGATGAATGAGTTATAACATTTGTTATTAACATTGAGAATTTACCATATGTTAACTGCAAAATTCTAAAATCTAGTAAAATTATATCACTTTGATAACCTTTATAAGTAACAGTCAATTGATACAAGTATAGAACAAAATAAATAAAGTAGATTTATATTTCTATCAACATATGAGTGCATTACAACAAACACTTTATTATGATTATCATTCTAATTTATAACTAAACATGTTATTATAATTAAAGTAATCAAATATCTATGTTTCGTAAATATAACAGTTTGAATGCATTAAATAGATACTAAAGTAGTATCCCATTAACATTGATTGTAATACGTACATATTGTATGTGTTGTACATTGTATGTGATATTTATATAATTGCATATTATATATTATATCACATGTCATGTACAATTATGGATTAAATTTAGAAATATTAAGGGTTTATTTATATTTTTTTCAGTTACGGTATAATTTCAATCGTAATTCATCCTTCAATATTGGAATCAAAATTCAAGTCAAAGGGTGAATTATCTCAATTTGTTGGAATTGTGCTTCTAACTTTTAAAATCATATCTATATGTACTGAAAGGAATTAGGCATAAAATCATAATGGAATTTTAGGTTCATTCTCATATGTAAAATATATTGATAAGGTTTAGACATGTTTGCCTAAAATTCTTGATACTTATTACTATCACCTACCGATAGAGTTGGAACGGATCAAGGTCTTAGCTACACTATGCATGAAGAGTTATCAAGTATAACCACTCTGATAATCAAATTAGTAAGTATACGAGAGTGTGGAAGAAATCATAGTAAAGGTTTGGATGTTCCCATTTTTGTCTACTGGGGAGGTCACATGTTGTATTTATAAATGAGCAGTTTAAAATAGTTAGAATGAGTCGTGTTAATAGTCATTATTTGCTATAAAGCCCTTCAAGCCAGCATAGGCTAACCT
The DNA here is from genome assembly GCA_024138025.1 of Combretum micranthum. Lineage (NCBI taxonomy): Eukaryota > Viridiplantae > Streptophyta > Magnoliopsida > Myrtales > Combretaceae > Combretum > Combretum micranthum. The sequence continues at coordinate 200,903 of JAMXBD010000602.1, forward strand.
TCCCAGTCCAAAGATTGGTAAGCCCAATGAAACAATCGGGCCTCTATAAAGCTTGAAAACCATTTCCCATAGCCACATCCCCCTTAAGGAAAACTACCCTATTTGATCTACTAACTATTGGAACCCGCTATTTTCCTTTAGCAAAGTATGATTTTAGAAAGGTTCTTAAATAATTGGGCTACGCTTGCCTAAAATGGATAGAGACACTTCCCTTAATAAACAAGGGAAAGTTTCCTCTTATAGATAAGTCTATTATCCTAAAAAAGAATATATACTCAACTATATAAGGTTAATCCAGCCAACAATGGTGTTAGGTTCACTCTCTTCACTCTATCTCTATCTTACTATTATGCATCATTGCCTACTTATAGACTTAAGCATCGAAGTAAAGGAGTTTGATATACCTCTAGCACTTACAAAACTGTTTTTGTCTTGCAAGTGTGACGCCCCAAAGGGTAGTCTAAACGTAACAGTCCGCTGCTAGCAATATGAAACTTAGGAATTGCTACTTCAGTCGTTCCAAAGTCTTGTACAGATGCAAGGTGTACCTTTACAACAATAGAATACATGAACCAATGGAGGTAAATAGCTTAATTAGACATACTATAAGCATTAGAATATAAACCATGAGTCCACATAATTAATTACAAAAGTTTCAAGGGCATTCCCCCGCAAAATAATATCGAGTTTAATAATAGTCTTTTACAATTATTTGATAAATAATAGGGTTTCCTATGGAAGTCTACACAAAATCGAACATAAACTTCGAATGGAAACTCATAATTCTTGTACCTGCTCGGTAGGATACCTCAGCCTTAACCATATATATGGATACTGCAATAAGAAAAAGCTGTGGAGGCGTAAGCTATACTAGCTTAGTGAGTGAATACTTCCATAAAGACATTTATAACAATGCAATCAATCAAGTTAATTATTCAATTGTATGGAATGCATCAACTGTTGGGAATTTACGATCCAAAATCTGAATCGTGCAGCGGAAAATCGTTTTTTTTTTTTTTAAATTCCCATCGGATCCAAGCATTTCAATTAAATCAGAAATAAAAGGGAATCGTGTACCTTTTTATTTTGATGATGGGATCAAGGAGATGCAGATTATACCAACTCCCTCTACCGTTATCCACGCGAATGAATTGGATCTTCGTGTGTGCTAGCACGTCGAAAAATTTCGACCTTTGGGAATCCTCTCTCTTTCTTTCTAGGTTACGAATTTTCTTTCTAAAATGACGGCCAGCGTCAGATGATCAAAAATTAACCTAGAAAGAGAATATATATAGAAGGGTTATGTCCTTCACATTACCCTGATATATATATATAACGGTTATGTCTTTTCAAATTACCCTGAACAAATTAGGGTTTATGTAGAAAGACATATATATCCTTATTATCTTAATTTATTTATTTGTTAATTTTAATCTAATTAAAATCGACAAATAAATAATTAATCAATTCCCAATACGATTATCGAAGATCCATCTTATTCATTCTTTATGTGTGACCCTGTAGGTTCACATAAAATTGGTTAGTAGCTCTTAAACATTTTTAGGACTACAAGACATAACTGGTCTCTAGCAAGACATTATGTCTACCCAATTTTAGTGAAGATCGATGATCCGACTTTACCTATAACAGTTGGTCATTCAGTCCTTTTGTTACACGATATCTTATAATCAAACATAAGGTGTGGATCAAAACACTCTTATATTGTCTAATTACTTATTTCTTGAATCTAGAGTTTGACTGACTAAACAAATGATATTGATAACTCTTTATCAATTCATTCGAGCATGGCCATGCATTTCTCATTCTTACTCATCAAGAGGCCCGATAGATATCTCTCTCAAATTAATGAGATGAACAAATCCCTTCACTAACACTCACATTCCTCTATATAACATATTGCATGCCCAAGTTTATTCTTGCAATCATCCGATTAAAGATGATGAAGAGATGAATCAAAACATGAAAACTGTTATATAGGAATCCATGGTGCCATTAGGTCAAAGGACTCAAACAACATTGTAAAAAGAATACTTATTGCATTGATCCATACAGTATTCTTATAATTGGTCAATCCAATACATACACTCCTGTTTGTATCTATGTGCTGAATTAATATCATATCCATGATCAGTAAAACTTGATCATCATACAGCAATCATACTAGTCTTAATTCATTATCATTCCACATAATGAGTGACTAGGGATAATTTAGAATAAAGTTATAATTCAGCTTATGGTTCTACTATTAAAGTCACATAATTTAATGACATAAGGCATAACTAAATATTCAAGGAATAACATTACCAAAGTAAATAGGCCAAAAATAACTTTGATAATTAAAATGACTTGATAATAAACATACAAATGATAAAGAATCCATATGGCCTAGGGCACATAACTAGCATCAACCACATAAGCAAACAATCATATGATCAGCTGGGAATCATATGTGAATGGATTTATGCCTCCATTCGGGGTTAGCAATTAACGAATACTGCGGTACTACCGTTAAATTAATAAGTCGTTTATGGATCACAGATAACCAACTTATGTTGTTTATGGATCACGATCAACCAACTTTTAGCTGTTTATGGATCACGGGTAACCAACATATGCTAATGCTCTATCCCTATCGTGAAGTGATTATGTCCGTATTAATTTATCATTCTGAATAGTCATTAATAGCAATTTCTTAGGTGATCAACAATTTCGCAGACAATCACTCCTATAATACTCTAAACAAGCCTAAGTTAATCACTCGATTCCGATATTCTTAATACCATTTCTCAACTCAACAATAAACATACATAATCTCCCATAATTCCCATCATACAATTCCATTTTTATCTTTTGCCTTATAGTCTTGTGCAAATATTTGCTGCAATCAAAAGTAAGAAATGAGATTAGGAAGTAATACTCACTCGGCCAGTGGTCGCCGGTCTCTTAGTAATAGTAATCCAGTGGTAATGAATCCTCGGGATCCAAGTCATCTAAACGAAAGAAATACTCAAATGAGTATTTCAACTCATATCTAATCCATTTTATGTTATAAAAACTATTAAGTTCGTAATTCTCGTCATGAGTGAAAATTCCAACTTAAAATGGTCATAACATGGTCATTTTAACTCGGAATTTTGCAAATTATATACCGTTTCATATCTACTTCGAAAGATCTATATAATTCTAATATAATATCTAAGTTTTGAAAACTTTTAAGTCTCAAAAAGATCCGAAAAGATCTGGTCAGTAATCGAATTCCCATTTTTGAAATTGTTTTTGTGAGGAATTATAATATTTCTACCATCCATGCCAAATATGCATGCAATAATAACAAATCACTATCATGAATGGTATGTTATGAGCTTCCTATATGCATAATCATGATGATATTCTATTATAAAATACTTTTGAAAATTTCTCCTTTACAAGATATCATGAATACTTAACCTAGTAAGTTCAATTTTGTGTTCTTGACCAACACACTTGTTTTAGAGATTTTCCTTAATAAAATTTATTTATTCTTGCTAAAATTAGTCATTAACATATCTATTTCTTAAGGTCTTCATTTTTCAACATAAATCCTCATTTTACACTTTGTAAACAAGTGTTTAAGTAATGGCTATTTCTAGATCCGAATTTTGTAAAAATAGTTTTTAAGTAATTTATTTGAGGAAAACTAATTTGATACTTTAAAATTTTAGGCTCCATTATTCATATCTCCTAAGTACTTCATTTCCTTAATAAAACTTCCATTTTGAGTTTGAAAAATAGGTGTTTGCATATCCTCTTTTACTAGTTACGAATTTCATGTAACTATCCTAAGATCAAATTTTTCTATCTTGTAAATATTTCTTGTTTAACAAATTTCTCTTAGTAGATCTACTATTAACTTTCATAAATCATTTCCTATTATTATATATTCCATAAGCTCTTCATTTTTCACATAAAAATCATATTTTGGATTTGAAAATAGGTTTTCAAAATGCAACTCATTTTCCATCTGAATTTACAAAAGGTTGTTTTTATTAAACCAAATTTGTTCTTGAGCTTTTTGGCTCATCTTCATAAATATCCTAACTTTTAGAAGTAATAAAACTTTCATTTGTATAAGACAAGATATTTATGACCATTCACTTATCCTACATATAATAAATGCATGAGATCTACAATATCATGTAAGAGAATAAATGTTTAAGAGCTAGATCTAAGTGTAATGGTCATGTTAAATACATGAAATGAAATATACTACTTATGACAATGATGTAGTAGCAAGATTCCTACATGAATTCATCATTATATGAACAAATATTATGATTATGAGGAAAACACAAGCTTTAATCACAAGATCCACAACTTGTGATGGCTTGATCATCATGTTTAGTGGTTTCATGTAACTTGCATGAAGCTCATAGGGATTTTTATGAATCCACACATGAATGATATAGCCATTACATGTCTTTGTGGTATTATAGTTTAGATCTATACCTATTTAGGCCTTATAAACATGAGGATTGAAGAAGAAAAAAAAAAACGTGTGTGTGTATGTGTGAAGCTCACGGCAAGGGAGTGAAAGAGGGAGAGAGTTTGTGAAAATTTGTAAAAGTGAAAATGAAGAAGGAGAATGAAGGCATAAAAGAATATTTATAGTGAGGCTTATTAGGGTTTTTTATGATTAAATAAAAGAATAAAAATAACACAAATTGGAGAAGGAATTTGGGGGAGAGGGGGTTGGTATGCACTGGCCATTGAGGAGAGGAAGGGGGAGAGAAAATAATTTTTGTACAATTTTTCAAGTTAAATGTGTAATATAATGTATTGGAAAAGTAAATGTAAGGAATGTGATGTAATAAGGTAAGCTTGATTGTAAGGATATAAGAGTAGGGGTATGGCTTGTGAGTGTGAGTAGAGTATGGGCTTATAGTATGAATAGTAATGAATAGTATATTAGACAATTAAGTTACCAGTTAATAAAGAAAATACGATATAAAGGCTATAACTGTAATTTTATAAACCAAAAAATATAATAAATATATTTTTGATTTCCTTATTAAATTCCGATCTTAATGAATATTCGAAATATTTTTCTAATTTCGAGTCCCAAGGGTCGGTTTTCCAGAACGGATCCCGATCGGTTCGTAATAGATAATTTCTTGAAAACTGATCTTTTTATGTTTCAATATATTCTTTGGTACTATAATCAATATTAACTTGCTCTTAAAAGATTTATGCTTTTATTCTCGGTAGAGCCGGACTTAGGGTTTCTAGGTTTTTTCCTAACCCTAACTATTCCCGGTTTAGGGTTTCGGTTTCCGATTCGGCTCTCAAAGTCAAGCTTGATTACAAAGAAAACGGGCTTACAACCTACCCACCTTAAACAAAGTTTTGTACTCAAAACTGAAACATACATACCTTATTTCTCAAACAACTCAGGGTACTTCCTTTGAATTTCTTCCTCTGCTTCCCAAGTTGCTTCCTCGAAAACGTGATTTTTCCATAACACCTTCGCATACCGGATTTCTTTATTCCGTAACTTTCAAGTTTTCTTGTCCAAAATTTTCACTAGATGTTCTTCATAAGTGAGATTTCCTCTTAACTGAATAGGTTTCAATTCCAATATCTTTTTAGGGTCAGGCACATATTTCCATAGCATCGATACATGGAACACATCATGGACTCCTGATAAATTCGTGGCAAAGCTAGCAGTAGGCTAGATCTCCGACTCTTTCCAAGATTTCGAAGGGTCCAATATATATCGGGCTCAACTTTTCTTGTGTACGTATTCTCCTTATACTCTTGATCGGATTTATCTTCAATTACACATGGTCACCCACTTGAAATTCGAGTTCCCTTTTTTTCAAGTCTGCCCAACTCTTTTGTCTATCCTGGGCTTCTTTCATTTTCCGTTGAATGATCCTTACCTTATCAGTCGCCTCTTGTACTAACTCCGGTCTGATAGCAAACTTTTCCACATCATTCCAAAATAGAGGGGACCTCCAACGCCGTCCATATAAGGCTTCGTAAGGTGGCATCTGGATGGTTGAGTGATAGATGTTATTGTAGGCAAACTCGATGAATGGTATATGGTTATCCCAGTTCCCTTTTAATTCCAAAACACAAGCTCTTAACATGTCTTCTAAGGTTTGGATTGTCCGCTCAGACTGTCCATCTGTCTAAGGGTGGTATGTAGTACTAAAGTGCAATTTTGTACCCAAACTCTTTTGTAGACTTGCCCAAAACTTGGACACGAATCTTGGGTACTTATCTAAAATGATTCTTGATGGTATGTCGTGTAGCTGTACAATCTCTCGAATGTAGATCTTAGCTAACTTGTCCATTGAATAGGTCATATTAATAAGTAAAAAGTGTGTTGACTTAGTTAACCGATCCACTATTACCTACATTGCGTCATAACCCAAGGAAATCTTTTGAAAACCGCACACAAAATCCATGGATATTTGATCCTACGTCCATTCAGGCATGGGTAAAGGCTTTAATAATCCTCCTGGCCTTTGGTGTTCCACTTTCACTTGTTAGCAGACTAGGCACTTCACTACATAATCTGCTATATCCCTTTTCATGCCATTCCACCAATAGTGACTTTTCAAGTCCTGGTACATCTTGGTACCTCTAGGATTGTGTATAGCATAGTTCTGCTTGTGAGATCTTAATTGTCAAGAGGTATAGACAATAGCTTTTCCTTCTTGCATTAGTACACATCCAAGGCCATTCCTTGAAACATTATTATGTACCGTGTAGGCTTTTTCGGATCTGGCAGAACTAAAATTGGTGCCAATACCAACCGGTTTCGACTCTTGGAAATTCTGTCCCCGCTTATTCGTCCAAACAAACTTTTCACTCTTTTGTGTGAACTGAGTCAGGGGTTTAGCTATCTTTGAAAAATCTTTCACAAACTTGTGATAATAGCCAGCCAATCTTAAGAAACGTCTTACTTCGGTTACTGTTTGTGGCTATCTCCAATCCACTACAGCCCTAATCTTTTCTAGGTCAACTGATATCCCTTCTCCCGTTACAACATGTCCAAGAAAAGATATTTTATCCAACCAAAAGTCACATTTGGATAATTTGGCGTATAGCTTGTTTTCCCTCAAGGTTTGTAACGCCATCCGAAGATGTTCCTCATGTTGTTCATTATTCTTGGAGTATATCAAAATATTATCAATAAAAACTATTACACACTTATCCAAAAGTGGCTTGTAGACCCTGTTCATAAGATCCATAAATGCAGCTGGTGCATTGGTCAGTCCAAATGATATCACTAGGAATTCATAATGCCCATAATGGGTATAAAAAAACAATCTTTGGCACATCCTCAGGCTTTATTCTTAGTTGATGATACCCTGAGCGTAGATCAATGCGTGAAAACACACACGCTCCTTGGAGCTGATCAAACAAATCATCAATCCTTGGTAAAGGGTATCGATTCTTGACTGTAAGCTTGTTTAGCTCACGATAATCGATACATAATCTCATAGATCCGTCTTTCTTCTTTACAAATAGAATAGGTGCGCCCCATGGCAACATGCTCGGTCTTATGAATTTCTGATCTAAGAGTTCCTGCAATTGGGTCTTTAGCTCCTTTAACTCAGTCGGTGCCATCCGGTATGATGACTTAGATATTGGTTCAATATCTGGAGCAAAAACAATTTCAAAATCAATTTCTCTTTTCGGGGGTAACCTAGGTAATACTTTTGGAAACACATCCAAATACTCATTCACCACTGGTATATCCTTTTCCTCCCAAGCTTTCCCCTCATCCAAAAGACCCTCGATAGCATTACCTCTTCATCTTCCATCATCAACTCAAAAGAATTTAACCCAAGTTTTCTTGGAACTGTGGTCTCTTTAACAAATTCCACTCATTTCCCTGATTGATCATTGAAGTTTACTACTCTCTTTGGCAATCCACTACAACTTTACCTTAGTTAACCAATTCATGCCAAGTATAACTTCATGCTTATTCATCTCCAATACTATCAAATCATTCTTAGAGAGGTGTCCTTGGATCTCCAATGGACAATCCTTTATCATTTCTCGGGTCGATACGACACTTTCTGTAGGTGTCTTAATTGTCAGACTAGCTGTGGTTGTGGCTATAGGTAACCCAAGTCGTCCAGCCAGACTAGTTGTGACGAACAAGTGGGTCGCTCTCGTGTCAAATAAAACATAAGCCTCACTTTCATTCACCCGTATGTGCCTTGTGTTCAATAAACGTCTATCACCATTTGATCTTAGATCACTCACATAACTTATTTATCATATGCTTAGAGTTTTAAATTTTCTTTTTACGAGTTTTTAAGTTTTACAAAAATTGGTAATTAAGGAAATTTTACTTTTAAGAGTGTTTCGTGGTTAACTTGTAACTAAGCTAACATCATCACTGCTACCATAGTTCATAGTTGCTAGTTCCGCTTCTTCATCATTGTCTTCTTCGACCATCCATTGGCCCTCAAAATTGTAGAACCTCATTCCATGCATGGCTGATGCCAAACAGCTTCCACTTTTACTCCCATATCTCATAATGCTTGCATTGCCTGGTGTTCCAAAAGATTGGGCTGCTACGCTCTTCCTCTGCGAGTATTCTGTGGCCAAATGCCCTTTTTCCTTACAGATTAAGCAGGTCACGACCATCTTCTTTGGACATGCATAGACCATGTGGCCAGATTCGCCACAATAGTAACACTTATTTCTCAATTGTGGACATTGCCTAGGGTAATGGGCCTCTTTACACTTCCAGCAAGTGATATTGGCCTTTGACTGATTTGGCCTCCCACTAGCATTGTCCTTAAATCTATGATAGGGCTTGTACTCTTTCCTTTAAACCATGAACTCGAGTCATCGAACGACCTCTTTCCAAACACTCTTTTGTTAGGTTCTTGGTATTTCCTCTTCTTGGCTCCTTCAATCACCCGAGCTTTTTCTACCAACTCTAGGTAGGTTTTCATCCCAAATTCCTCCATCTTAATCCATAGGTCCTCATCCAATCCTCCTAGAAATACTTGTTTCTTTAGCTCTTCGCTATCCTTAAAAGATTCAGGTGCATATCATAGCAGATGAGTGAATTCAGTCTCATATTGTTCTACGGTTCTACCTTTTTGCTTGACATGCAGGAAGTCCGCACTGTACTTTGCTCTCAGACTAGAGGGAAAATAGTTTTCCAAGAACTCCCTATGGAAAGATTCCCAAGTGACCGGTAGGGTTAAGTTCCTTCTTTTAGATTCCTACCAAACTTTTGCATTATATCTTAACATATAAGTTCCATATTCCAACTGAAGATATGGTGGAGTCTCAAAGGCTGCAAAGGAGCACTCAATTTGAGCCAGCCAATCTTCGGCTTCGTCGGGTTTGCTGAAAGCTCCGTCAAAATACCGGTTGCCTTTTATAAAATCTGGTAGAGAGCTTCGGTGAAGTCTTCTATAGGGTGGAGGTGGTGGTAAGGGTGCGTTGTAAGAATGTTTCTCCTATGGAGCTGGGACCTCAGCAATCACTTCCCGGTGATCTGCAGGTGATGGTGGCAGTAGGGCAGAATCCCTGACACTTTGTCCTCGTTACGGGTTCTGATTGTGTTTTTGATTTTGGATGAATGTGTTTAGAAGATTGGCCAATTGCCCAATCGCATTCATCACCTCGTTTTGTGAATTTTAGGGTGCTACTCCCTATTGGTTTGGTTAAGGTATAGCGAGTTGGTTCTCATTGTTTACTTCGTTTGGGAGAGGCTCTAGCTCCCAATTGCGAATCTGTTGGTTTCTTCATTTTGCACTTTATTCCGTAGTTTTATAGTTCTGCTTTAAGTTTGTGTTATAAAGCTAAATTTTGAAATCTGGAATCATAAAATCAACTAAATCTCCACGAAATTAAGGGAGTAAAATAAGAATTTCAAATCATGAAACCTCAATAACAAATTCAAAGAAAACATTGAAGTATAATGCTCATTATAGAATCACAAAGTTAAAATCAATGATGATGTGATGAATGGAATGATGCTCATGCGTCCTAAAATCGGTTATTATCCTTTATGATTATTGCATAAACCTTAATTAGTCGAAATACTTAGTTACTCACATTAAGAAATGGTACTATTCCTTTGAACAAAACACATAGGATTTCATTAGAAAGCGAGGTCTCACATGAGTCAAGCTGTTTACTTTCGGGTGCATAAAACTTGCCATATTGCTATTTTAGTACTCATCCTTTTTCACCACTCTACTAACGATTAAAAGAAACAATGATAAAAGGTAAAAGTTACACCATACTAGATCCGTTAAAGAACCTAAGAGCAAATTGGCATCCCCCATTGCTCATAACAAAATTTTTTATTGGACTATAGGGGTTAAACTTGCTTCCATCTCTCTTCTTTGTCAATCGGAATCTTCGGGGGTTGGACTTAGAAGTCGAGCTCTACTAGATAAACTCCCATCATCCCTACGGATGAATTGGTTTAGATAATCCCTCACAGTCAATCTTCTCCTCCTAGGGGGTCGAGTCAATTCCTCTTATTCATGCTCCTCTCCTCATCTTCTTATCTTGCTCTTTGTTTATCCTCATTAGTCTCTTCTATCTCTAGCTCCCTTCCAGATTCCTCCCAAAATCGGTCTACATTCTCTCTGGCTTCCCTTAATATGGCATCATCCTCATTTTCCACTTCCATAGGATCGTTGACTATCGCATTAGTCATCCTAGGATGTTCATTTACCTCGTAAATATCCCTCTAAATGGTTGGGTTTGGATCAGCTTCTATCCTACCACAATCGGAGATTTCCAAGTCTCTGTCAAAATCCATAAGTGGTGGGTTTGGTTCATCATTGGGTTCTTCCTCTAACATCATAGGCCGTAGGGTTCTAGCTTCATTTTCATTGACCCAATTCGGATCTTCCTCCAGATCCTCTTCCTCTTCTTCTTCCTCCTCTTCATTCTCTTCATTCTTATTCTCATTCTCATCATCACTCTCATGGTTATTCACATCATTATTTTCTTCCAGGCTCCATCAGTAATTGCATCTCGATCTCACTAGCTTGAGGGATTTGGATCCCTATAGTTGGTGGTATAATGTCCAAGTATACTCCCTGCCAAATGAAGTGGTTCCTAGCATCAGCTACGTTCCACTCTCTATGATTCATAAGGTCATCATAAGCATAGACATACAAGGGTCCAATGCTATTGAAATATCCCAAATCATCACCAAGATTAGAAATTGAGTTTAGATAGATTAAATAAATCAAATGAATTATATGATTTAATTAGACAAGTTGGCTTAATTTAATTAGCTAATAATTAAGTTGGTTTTAAGATTTGAAATTCCTAAAATCCCTAAACGTGTTCTAAAAATGTTTAAAGGATTCCTAAACTCTTAATTCTTAGCCTAAACACTAATTCCTAAATCTCAGTAAAATTTGAGTTCGTTTGCTTGAATAAAAATATCACTTTTTAAACCAAACTCAAATTAAATATTTTTTATCTAAAACAAATTCTCAAATTAAGTTCTTATTGTAAGTTCTTAATTTTATATATTGATCCGAAACAAACTTTTAAATATTTCTGAACTATAGATATTGATCTGATAGTTCTAAACCTATACCCTATTTCTAAAATATCCAAATTTTAAACTATATCCTTTCCTTTTCTTTAATTCATTTTGGCTGCCTTTTCTCTCCCCTTTCATTTTCTTTTACGTTTCCCTCTTCTTCTTCTTCTTCTTCTCTTCTTCTTCTTCTTCTTCTTTCTCAAAATCAATACATGAGTCTAATTTCAAGAAGAGAAAATGAGGAATCAAACTAAAATGAGAGAAGAGAAATCAAGTAGAACTAGCTCCAACAAGAAGAAAGAAGAGAAGTTTTCATGTCTTCCAAAAGCTAAGTATATGGTTTATATTGTTTGTTTGTAGTTTATGATTTATATATTGCTTTGATGTTGAATTGAATTGGAAGTGCTGTTACATTTGTATATGTTGGATTAATGTAGTTGAGAGTTGAGTTGTGATGAAGAAGATGATGAATAGTAAAGTTGAGTTTTTGTTGAAGTAGTTGGAGTTGTTTGATGTAGTTAGATGAGTAGAAGTGTTGTTTTTGATATGGGTAGTATATAGCTTTTATGAAGTTTTGATTGAAGTAGAATGTGTAAAAGTTTGATAAAATGAAGTTGAAAAACAAGAAAATTCGTAACTCAGGGGAAACCATGAATCACGGGCATGATTCAAGCCTTCGTAGGCTCGGGTTGGACAAATTTCATGAATCACGGGCGTGATTTTGAGAGAAAAAGCTCTGTTTTGGGAAGTTTTCATGAATCACGGTCGTGATCCATCCCTTGGTAGCCTCGGGTTGGTCAAAAAATTTGAAACTCAAAAATCACAGTCGTGATTCTTAACTCAAAAACCATTTTATGACAGTTTTCCAAAAATCACGGCCGTGACTCATATTTTTCCTAACGCAATACTATTTTGTATTTTAATCATAACTTTTTCATCCGATCTCCGATTGAGGTGATTCAAGTTGCGTTGAAAATCTTACAAAGAGATCTAAACTTTCATGTTTTGAGTTTTTGCAAATTCTAAAAGTATAAGTGCTTAAATTTCACTTCTTTCCAACTGATACATTTTCCAAGCAAAGTTAAAAACTTGTTTTTGTTTGTTCTATTTGTGTTTGCTTTAGGAAATGGATCTTTTTGAGTTAAAATGAGATAGATAAGTGATGTTTGATGTGTTATATTTATTGGTTGATATAATTAAACATGAGTTAAGTAGATTTATAGATTTAAAAGTAATTAGATTAAATCTAGAAGTTAGTTATAAAATGAACTTAGTTAACAAACCTAGGTTCAACTTGACTAAATGAACTTGAATGAACTAAAATGGATTAGATTGTTTAAATTTGATGAATTTGGATAGGTTTAAGCTAACTTGGGATTAAGTGACTAGATCTTAGATATATAATGAATTAGTAATTAATCTAAGTCCAACTTGGCTTAATGAACTTCACTAAGCTAAAATGATTTAGATTATTTAAGTTTAATCAACTTGACTTAGTAAATGAATCAAATGACTAATTCTAATCAATTTGGCTAAGGCTAAGCTAAAATGGGTTAATAGTTAATAATTAGCTTAGATGAATGAATTAGGATTATCTTTGAATAATATGGGGAATATGTTGTTTCAAATGTGTGTTTACTTGAAAAATGAATGTTTTTGGTATATGAATTCTTTTTAATGCTTTTGTAATAAAACACTATAAATAAAGAGAAAAGAAATTCTTTGACAGATAAAGGAGAACTGTTCATATTTTGGTGGGGTGATCTTCACAGCCATAGTAGGGTTCCTATTTAGTGTTTGATCAAATAGGGTTAATAAAAGTTTGATATAAGTGGATGTTAGTTTAGTTTCTTATACGAGTTCTTTCCTTAACAGAAAGTGGATATTTGACATATCTTCTGAGGCGGTTTCTGATCTATCTTCTAAGATAGGTTCTACCTCTGTTTGTATTTCATATTCAAGGTACGCAGTAACTTGTGTGATGATTGATAAGATAGGCATCCTAAATGGATTAAGAACTTAAAGATGGCTTAATAATTGATGAATGTTGGTTGTGTTTTACGTCATTGAATCCGGAACCGGGGAGCGACAGCCTTGTCATGATGCAATGGCATGATAGTTTAGGCACTTAGCTCATCCTTTGTCATGATGCAATGACTCAAATCCATGATGCAATGGTTCACCATGAACAATGGTGGTTTCTTTTATTGGCTAAGTGGTAGCTAATAGGGTTAACTATATCGGTATATTCTTTACTTAGGCTGGGAGAAAAATATGTTTTAGTTCACGTATGGGACCATTGAACTAATTGATGTTATAGACTATAAGTGGAGTGTATAAAGAAGTGTGAACCCTAGATGATGCTATTAATATTCTTTATCTGTTAGATATAGGAGATATAGATATCCGGTCTATCTATATCAACCATCTGCGCAGCTGCTGTTACTCAGGACCCCTAGATTCCCATTGGCTTATTCCGGAGCGTGAGTGCTCCATTGCTGATTTGTTTATTTTAATAAAAAGATAATAACTTGTGAATTGATACATTACATATAGTTTAAGTAGTGTGCCACTCCGTGTGTGATTGTGTTGCTATGTACTGGGCTTCGGCATTCTTGTTGTTGTTATTTTTTTTACAGGTTTAGTTGTTGATAAAGATGATGTTGGTGTTGATGTTGATGAAGTTGATGATGATGAGTTACTGTTGGTATTGTTGATGTGATGATGTTTGCCTCGAACATCGGGCAAATTTGAAGATTTGGGACATGACTGAAATGTAATAGGACCGAGATATATTTGTATTTTGTTTCTTCTTTGTTTTGTTCTATAAAGACTAAATTTATTTATAAATTTGTATTTTCATTTAAGGGCTTGTTAGTGCCCATGTTTTATTAAATAAGTTTTTGCAAATATTTATTTAAGTGAAAGTTTTTCCACTTTTAATAGTGGAAATTTGAAATGCTTTTTATGTAGAAATGTTTTTATTAAAGTTTATTTTTCCTGTTAAATCCAGTTGTTACCAGAATCTAACTAAACGATTTCGTAATCTAAAATTGAATAGCAATGTTCAACATAAATACCTTCTTTTAAGACAATTTTACGTATAATTCGTAAGAGTTATACGTGGTTGGGGACTTGGTGTGCTTAATCTGAGAATTGAGCATGTCGGGTCTTTACAGCTATTCTATACCCAAAGTCTGGATGGGTAGGATTTCCTTCATTTTTCAAGATGAAAGTAGCCTCCCTCAACATCGGCTCATGTCCATATTCCACCATGATTCTTTCCATTGTATAGATAGTCTCCAACATGGTCCATCTCCTCCTCTTAATGGGATCATATCTAATCTAGTCTACCACTGACACCCATCGTGTATATCTAAGTCCTTCTTTCCACATCCTATACATTTCAGCCATGGTCTGGGGTCTTCGAGCTAAAGCAAAGTTTTCACATAAGGTCCTCAATCTTCATCAGTCAAAAGGGTTTTGAAGGTGAACATCTTAATTTCATCATGATATCATTTTTGCAAATTAAAATGATAAATGCAGAAATATTTGAGTATATAGTAATAAATATAAATTGTCATTATTATTTAAATAACATTACTTATAATGATAAATTTATTTTATGATTTTAAATAGTATATATTATAACAAAAAAACTTGTGAAAAATATTATATATTATTATATGTAGTGACAAGAGAATTTAGTGATGAAATATTTTTGTCACAATATGTCTTTCACATTAGTACCAAAAATATAGTAGAAAAGCTCTATGACGAGAAACTATGACAAGTTCCTTTTTGTCATAAAATTTTTATTAGTTTAATATGTCATGACAAATATTTTAACAAATACCTTTTTTGTCACAAGTTTGCTCTTTTATTAAGTTTGAAGTCATAAATTCTCATTTTGTCACATTTAGAGTACTATTTGTGATATAAACTAATTGTCAAAAAATAAGTTTGGCACAATATATCAAATTTTTTGTAGTAATATTTTGGACATTTTCTCTCAACGATTTTCGGCCTATAAAACAGAGAGAGGACCGTGCGGTCCCATCTCATCTCATCCGGATAATGTGGTATAATGTGTTCACTAGAGAAGGTATAGATGTTTACGTCAACCAAATGTCTACGCAATGATTGTTTATTAATACCGAGAAAGATTAAGACCATCCCAATGTTAAGAATTCCATTTAGCACCTCAGATATCACATTATGATTTTAAGGAATTTTTTTTAGATCGTTTCACTTTATTACAAATATTCTTAAATAAGATTTATTTATATTATTTATAGGATTCACAGTATATATATTAAACATAAAAAAATAATATAAAAAAATTCATCCTTTTAAGATCCTCTCCCAATATTTTCTAATTGAGTTAAAAAAGGTGCTAAGAAGTAAGACTGTGCCAAAAAACCAACCAAATTGGACTAAACCAAACTCCACCAAAATTTTGATTCTTTTTAAAACGTTTCATTTGCAATTCGATTCAGGACATTCATGGTTAAATAAGCAAGTTTGCAAACTCCAATGTTACCGATCTCTATAATATTAGTTTACTCGGTAGTCTTTCATGTCCTTTTGTAGTTGGATAATGAGTTGAACTCTCATTTTGAGAAAGAAAAATAAGAGAATAGAACCATTTCTTCTATCTCTTTTTCAAATTGATGTATTCTCATCATTGAAAATAATGCGATTTTTTATTATGAAATATCATACTTGCTTTTTGTTTTGTGAGTTCTTTTATTGCTCGGCATAAAAGAAATTTATGACAGAAAATAAAGATAGACTATTTGTGGGAAATTCTATTTTTACTTTTTCATATAAAGACAAAGTAGAGAGGTCCTTGAGGGGCAGAGGTTCATACTAAAATGAAAAATCCCAAACAAACTAAAGTGGTCCAAAAGGGGGGAGGATCATACCAAAATGAAGAATCCTAAACAAAATAAAAAAGGTCTTTGGGGAGGAAAGGTTCATACCAAAATAAAGAATCCCATACAAAGGAAGAGGGGTTCTTAAGAAATTGACATGGCTCCTAGGAACATTAAATGAGACTCTTATCCTTGAACATGGTACTAGAAATATAAATCTAAATATCTCATACTTGTTTTGTGTGTTTCCAGACTCCTCATCCATAATTTGAGTGCTAAAATCCCAAAATTTTGAAAATGTGTTTTAATATTATAGAGTAAATTTTTATAACATAAAATAATTAAAAGAATATTACAAGTAATATTCTATTATTTTTAAAGGCAAATTTAGTTATGAAAGGAACTGAAAATATATATATATATATATTTCTTAAGATTATATTTATATATACATATATTTTCCCCAAGATTTTCGTTTTTAAAGTATAATTTAAGACAAAGGAAACGTTGAGGAAAGAAAAGCGAAGATTGTATAGGAAACCTGTCTCTACATTGTCAGGACACCTGACCAAAATCGGACCTTACACGGAATATATAAACCATGTGAAAAATGAAATAATTCCATGGTTAGTATTTTTTGGACCTACGATCCAGATTCACTGAATTGCCATGTATCATTCGCATGCGGAAAATGAAAGTCTTGTTCTAAGGAGAAGGGCGAACCAAAAGATTCCTTTGCTCCTATACTATTACCGTCCATTATAAGTCTGATGTTGAACTTTAGACTTATGGGCATCGGTCAAATTATATTTTAGTATATGCCGTATTCGTATTGGAGACTGAAAAATTGGAAAATAATTGAACAAATCACTTATCAATTGTTTTAAAAGATGCAATTTAGTGATAAAAAGAGGGGGGAAGATGTAATTTTGCCATGTGATAGTTATCATTTCTCAAATAATGATAGTAGACACGTGTATTTATAATGCCATCCCTATTAACTTGGATATTCTAACTATAAATTCTACATTTCTTCTTTTAATTTTTATACAAATGACTATAATAAAATAAATAAATAACTAAACTTCTCCATTTCCTTTAATAATATGACAAATGTCATATTGGCTCTATGAATTTTACCCATATTTGCAATCAGTTACATTAATTTTAAAAATGTTAATTTAAGATGTAAACTTTTTTTTTTCAATTAACTACGTAAACTTTACATACTTTTACCTAATAAATAATTATACTTTATGTCTTTACTATACTCAAAATCATCCATATTATATATGCAAAGTATAACATCTAGCTATAATAATATAACAAAGCTTTTATAGGTACTTATATTGTAAATTATCAAAATATATCCTTTTTATGATCAAAGTTCAACCTTCTTTTCCCTTGAATGGTGATTCTTAAAATCTTTCTTCTATTGCCAATAATCTTATAATCTAATAATATCTTTTTTCAACTCTCAAGTGAGATATATAGGCTTGATTTCCCCTTCCTATTATAATAGACAAAAAAAAAAAAAAGGATCCTTCTTCCATTGTTTCAATAGACTTATGGCACTAAATTAAATTATTGAGCAACATCTCTCTCTTCCAACTTGCATTACACCTTCTCTGACACTATCCCCTTATCATCGGCAAGATTTTTATAAAATGCAAAAGACGTCATTCATATAAGAATAAAGTGGATTTTATTCAACCAAGTAGACGTTTATCGAAAGAAGTAAATTTTAAATATTAATGAGCCCATTTTCCATATCTTGTTATCGAGTGACTACATGTTCTCATATGTTGTGAATACAAACGCTTTGTTCAAATAAACAACTAGATTTCATCGGGATAAAAGGGAAAGTTGCAATTCGCGGTAAAGTACTGTTTTATGAAGAATTAGCCTTACTAAATCATTTATGATTGAAGGAGTAGACATTTTATTGATTCAATAATCATCAACATATAACTTGAAATGATTTATTCACATGGATATTTTATGGTCCATAATTAATTTTGGCAAAACCAATTACATCACTATGTAATGGCTAACATCATAATCAATCATGATTAAAACACTAAAATAATTAATATTTAAATTATTATATTTATTTTATCGATTCGATGATTGACTGGACAGTTCCACCAACGAGACAGTAAAAACTCTTTTGTATGCATTACGAATTTTAATTATTTAATGAGAGATTACGTTCTTCTTTCATCTGTGGAGACTCTCCCGGTGGCTTCTTAATAATACACAATGTACTGCTTTCAAGTCATCTTTAGGTTTTTTGTTGTATTTACCATCTATATGTACCGGATTCCTAACCGGTTGACATCAAATAAATATTATATTTAGATTGTCGGTTTTTTTATTTGTATTAAATTAATATTTATAATTTATATTGATTCTATTTTATCAGTTTATAAATAAAAATTATCAAATTTTTATCAATTTTAATTCCTTGACAAACATCTATCTTAAAACAACAGAAAAAATAACATCAAAATTATCCAGTAACGAGATTTTTTCTTACTTGCTAGCGCTTTGTTGCTTGATTTGATTCCTAATATGTCTACGTCAATTATACGTGTTAATTTTTGTGTAGTTTTCGTCATTAATGAGATTATGGTTGCACCTGTCATTTATTTATTTTTTTTAACTTGATTCCTAACAGGTCGGCGTCTAATGGACGCGCTGATTCTGTGCCATTGATGACGATAATGATGACGAGTAGGCTCAAAGCTGCCTGGGAGAACGAAAGAAATGATAATAGTTAATATCCAATTATAAAAATAATCTAAAGAGTTAATGTCATAAATAGTATCTTAATTTTATTAACCTTAATAAAATATAAAATTAGATATTTAAATTTTAAAATTAATTAATTTAATATTTAAATTTTGAAATTAATAAATTTAGTACTTGAAAAAACTTTTATGCGTATCACTAATACATCTGTTAAGTTCTTTCAGGTATTAAATTGGTCAATTTCAAAATTTTTTAGGTATTAAATTGATCAATTTTAAAGTTAAGGTACTAAATTGATCATTTTCAAAGTTCAGGTACCTAATTACATATTTTACTAAAATTTAGGTATCATTTGTGACATTATCCCTAATCTAAATATTAAGCAACTTAAAATCGTGCAACTAGAATTACGCCAACTTCGTTTCTTGAAGAAAATAGTTTGGTCAAGGAAAAAGAAAAAAAAAAAAATTTAATATGATACAAATAAATATAAAATAAAAAGTAAAGCAAAAAACTGAAAAAAAAAAAATACTAATATTAAATGTTTATACTATTTTCCATTTAAAAAAATAGATTTAGTTATTATGTGTTTATAACATTTAATATATTATTAATAACAACACACTACATAAATATAATTTAAAAACATGTTTATTTGCTTTATATAAAATGCATCAAAAGAACAATCTTAATTTTAAATGATGTGAAACTTCTTTTTCTTTCATAACCACTAATATACTCTAGTCCCACATCGTTCAGAAGTGGGTTTTTTTTTTTCATAGTACTCTATATAAAACAAATAAATATATTTTTAAATTATTTTTTATTTAGTGTGTTGTTATCAATAACACATAGAATTGTAAATGGATAATAACTAATTTTTATTTACATGGAAATTAGTATTAACATTTAATATTTTTACTTTTTTGAATTTTTCATTCCTTTATATTTTATATTTTATTAAATCTTATTTTTTTTCTTTTATTTCTAGCCAAACTCATGTCCTCAAGAGATGAGATCAATGTAATTACTTATCTCTTGAACAGACGAGTTCAAATTACCTAAAATTAAGATTATTTTTATCCCAGTGGAATTTTCATAATTAATTATTAAAATATTATTGCTATTTCCTCTCCTTAAGCTTGTTATGGGTTTGAGGAAAAATATTCAATAAGTAATAGATATCGTGTGTGTGTGTGTGTGTGTGTGTGTGTGTGTGTGTGTGTGTATCTGTACGTGATAAGTAACTATCAATCATATTTTAATACATGAAAGAGATAGTTAATAGTTTTTAAATTAACTATCATTTGTGAATTATAAATATGGTTATGTCACATAATGACATAACTTACATGTTAGAAAAATTAATTAATATTTACTCAACACACATATATATTATATCTAATGTATTAAGCTTTTCTTGTGATTACCTTTTAAAAAGCTAGTTATAGAGTTGAAGGAGTAAATAAATAGTCAATATCGAATCATTAGTCCAAAGTTCTTACCATCAGGTATCTCCAACAGGAATACCTATTCGTGATAGTAAAACAAAGCTTTAAAGCTTAAATACAAATTGTGGGCTCCACAACTAGGCCCTTAAGGAAAAAAATACAACTTCAAAAAGGAAAACCTAGTTATTAAATAAAATAAAAACAAATCAGACAATCCTAATTTGCTTTACTCATCATTAGACTCCTCCAGATTCGTCTCATACTTAAGGCAATCATCATCATCATCCAATCAACACCTAGAAGGACGAAAAGAATGAGCCAAAACCCAGTACAATAGTAACACAAGCACATACAAAATGGGCATGCATGCATATTTTAATGCAATGCAACAACCAACAATTTATATATTATAATTAAAGTGTACCAATGCAACAGTGGAGTACTTACACTCCAACAACACACTACTTGGAATCTAGGGGTCTTAAGTAGAAGTAACTGCTTAGGAGGGCTGATATAGGTAGCTCAAATATATATATCTCCTATATGACAATCTACAACAATAGCTTCATCTAGGGTCACTGCTGTTGCTCATCTTCATCAATATTAGTCCATTGTGATTAAACACAGTAATAGAGCCCATATATTAAACTGCTTAATCTCTCTGATATAAATAAACGTTACACCGATACTGTTTCTCTTATCGGCGAGTCACTTATGAATTATCATTTTCAATGATAAAAATTGGCCTAGGCATTACTACCATGCTGGCATCGCTTAGTAAAGTTGTTTCTTCTCAAACCATATTCAACAATCACACACAAACAACAACCAATTATTAGCCATCTTTAAGTTTTAATTTATTTAGGATGACTATCCTAACATACAATACACAAGTCATTACATACCTTATCTGAAATCTATCAGAGATCATAAGATAGTCCAGAAGATAAAGTAGAAGGTAGACTTAAGCATATTTTCAAGAAGTTAATTTATATAAGTATTTTTATAAACTTATATTAAACTCAATTTAAGAACTCATTTGATCAAACATTAAAATAGGAACCCTGCCATGGCTACGATGATCACTAAGCCAAAATACGAACAGTTCTTCATTGTCTATCAATTTATCTATTTTTCTTTACTTATCAGTGATTCACATAAAATCATCATCACTTCTTATTATTCATGTAAGTAAATAAGTTATTAACCTATAGAAAATTCTCATTCTTCTAGCAAACATACACATTTGAAACAACATAGGGATAATGACAAAAATGGTACATGCGCTTTCGCAAAAAGAATAATTAGGTATCTGAAATTTGGTTTTGAACAATTTGGCACCTAAATAAAGTTTTCGTTGAGTTTTTTTTCATACCTAAAGTTTGGTTTCGATAATTTTGGTACTTGAACAAAAATTTTATGAACTTTTTTCATACCTCATTTTCACTTGCTTCATGAATGAAAAAAAAAATGCACAAAAAGTTTGATCAGATATCAAAATTGTCAAAACCAAACTTCAGGCATGACAAAAGTTAACAAAAACTTTGTTTAGGTACCAAATTATTCAAAGCCAAACTTTAGGTAACTAATTATTCTTTTTATGAAAGTTTAGATAAAATTTGCATCATTAACCTAAACAACATACTCATGTTATTATTCATAGTTTAGCTTACCATATTAATCTAAGCCAATCACAAGTTATTAAGCCTATATTAACTTAACTTAGCCAAGTTGAATAGACTTAATCATTATAGTTCATTTTAACTTACTAAAGTTTATTAAGTCAAGTTGAACCTAATTTTATTAAGTAAGTCCATTTTATACTTAAAATTCATGTTAAATGTAATTTAGTTACTAAGTTTATTAATATACTCTATAATTCAAAGTATACTTTATACATGTATAAATTCATCTTAATCTTATTTATACGAGTAGTAACATGCATATCATTTATTAATTATTTCTTGTCTTTCTTTTTTTTTTTTTTTTTTTGGTTATAACAATACTAAGGGATCTATCATGCCCATAATGATGGTCATGATCAACATAACGGGCACCATCATGCTAGTGATCAAGGCATCTCAAATTTTATGAAAGAAACAGAAGATATCACACCCCTCATAACGGCAGTAATCTAGGCTATAATATGAACCACAGCTTGGATCGCAACCTCAATCACATTCGTAATTATTAATAAGAAAACATTAGTGGAGATCGCACCCTTGATCATGCCTATGGTCATCCATTTAATTTATTTTCTGCTTGTTTCACACGGCGTATCACACCCGTGATGAATACAGCATCAAACATCATGTTTTCTTTTATTTTTTATCCTAATTTTAACTACTTAACTACTTGTTTTACAACATGAATCTAACAAAACATCTTAATAAACAACATACAAACTTATATCCATAACTTATAACACTTTTATTCTCATATTTCTACATCATACATCTTCAAATCATTTCATTAAACTTCTAATCTATTCATGCATAAACATACCTAGATTTTAGCATACATGTTCATATATTACTTGTAAAGACCCGACCCTCTAAATCTCGAGATTTAGAGTACCGAGTCCCAACCATATATAACGTTTTCACATTATATGTAAGGTTGTCCTAAAACTAACAATTTATGAAAATTGTTTGATCAAATCTACTAAAACTTTATAAAGAACTTTTAACAAAACAAGCTTACTAATAAAAGCAATCTATACATATATTTACATCATATGTACAATGTTTAGTGTCAATACAAGACACTATAAAAATTACAAGTTTTCTTAAAGTAAAAAGAACCCTAAGAGATCTTAAGGTCTTTACATCTTAAGCTTATTTATCAAGCCTTCTATACAAAGACTTTTCCTTTAACAAAAGCTCCTCCAAAAATCCAAGATGTTCGAGTCCTATTCGTCCCACTCATCCATGAATTTCTCAAAGTCTGACCCGTAACCCAAATCATCATAAAACTCGTCTCCATTACCTGCAAAGCAGCAAAAGTGAGCCAAAAGGCCCATTACACAATAACAAAATACAAGAACAAGTTATCAAGCCAAGCTTAAATCAAATGGAATGCATCAATAGACAAGTGATTATCTTATTAAGTTTTTTTTACAAAACAGTAGGAGGGTATTCAAACCCCGAAATCACGCTCTAGGAATTTAGGGATCCTAAGTAACAGCAGCTGCTCAGGGGGTTGATATAAGCAGTCCGAATACTTATATCTCCTATATCTATTTCATAAAGAAAATAGTTTCATTTAGGGTTCAAAAGTCGTTGCCCGACTCTACTTAAACTTAGTCCATAACATGGGCCTTGTTCATAAGTTCCGATAAACTTTAAACTAAACCATGGTATTTCCCCCTAAGTTTAAGTAAACGTTACTCAGCCCTATCAGCTACCCACTTAACAAAAAAAAAAATCGCTATTGCATCATACGTACCATTGCATCATGGTAAAGTCATTGCATTATGACTTGGTTAAGCGCCTAACTAACATGTCATTGCATCATGACAGGTTTGCTGCTCCTCGGACCAGATTAAACAGCGTAATAGACATCTAGTTCATCAAAACATTAAGCCGAATAGAATTAAATCAAATTAGGAATGCCTAGTCCTAACAAACATCAAACAAGCTATTGCGTACCTGAACCCGATAGTATATCACTATAGTCACTCGGTGATGAACTAACCGAAGAACCTTTAACTAAAATAAGAATATCAGAACAATCAATAATTGAATATAGATTTCACATCCATATATATAATATAATATCACAATCCGATTAATTATACAAGGGGATTCAATAAGCTTTGCATAAAGTTTTAATATCTAATTCATGCATAAAACATGTTTATCTAGCTTATATTCATTAGGAGATCATACATGAAGTAAAGATTGAAGATTGAAGATTGAAGAAGTTGAATTTGAAAAAATTCAGGGGATACGCAGCCTTCCTACTCTGGCAAAATTTGAATAAACGTCGGCAGCGTGGGAAATATACACCGGTAGCGTTTCACCCAGCTTTAAATATTTTGATTATGTTCCAATCCAACACCGCCCATATCCGATGGCTTTGAAGCCCTAATGGCCGTGTACATTTTGAAAAATTAATGCTGGTAAAATTTTCTTACAAAGCCGGCGGCGTTTAAAATGGCTTTAAGAAATCAATTCTGTTCACTTCCAACACCGCTTCTATGGCAGCGTTGAAATGCCAGATGCCGGCGTACATTCAAAACAAACCTATTCGAACAGAACTCATTTCCCCTGTTTTTCATGTTGTAAATTTCTAACCTATAACACTTTTAATCCTTCTTCAAGTTCATTTTTAGCTTCATATACTAACTCCTATCTACACTAATCAATCCTAGCAACTTAGAACATTAAATCAACATATTAAATCACTTCAAATCCCATTCCACTCATCCTCAACTTCAACTACTCAAATTATCCTTATTCCTTTCCAACACTCCATATAACTACCACAACACATAAACAAATTCACACAATAACAAAACACAATCCAACCTAAATTCAATGCATGAACAAAACAACTTATATGACATTAAACTCATTCTATCCAAGATCTTACATAGATACTATAAAAAAGGAAAATAAAACAAAAGCTATACTTATATTAACTTACATAAATAAGCCTTGTCTTGGAGAGAGTTTTGATTCAAGAAGCTTGGTGTTATTCTTTGATTTGGGGCTTGGAACTTGAAGTGAAAGAAAAAGAGAAAATGAAGGAAAGAAAATGGAAATTCGTATGAAATGAGAGGGCTGCTAAAAGACAGCTTAATTAAGCAAAATTTGGACTTAATATTATCTCAAATTTGACTTTTAAGGCATATTAGACTTTAGGTTGAATTTGGGTTAATTTGGGGCTCATTTGAGTGTAATTTAGGTATGAATATTGGGCTTAATTAAGGAAATTTTCTGTCAACTCTTCCTTAAGCAAATCAAAAGTTGATTTCATAAATTTAAACATAACTTAACATATTAATGTATAAAAGACACAAATATTAACTATACTATACATACATTAATATATATAAAACAATGACATTAATTTCATTACATATGCAAATAACACATATGAAATGTTCATATAACTTAGACATATTTAAACTATTACTAACTTATCTACTCAAATATTAATATTACCAAACATAACTCTCATAAATCAACATGCTCATTTAGTTCAATAATTAAGACAAATAAAACATATACATAGAAGTTAAATAGAAATTAAATTTATATCATTTCATTACTAGTTTATCAATTTTATCATAAATTCTACATATGTTTAGCAATAATTTATTGTATTCATGCATACATAACAATCAATTGAAGGAAAACAATTAACTTACTTATTTAGCTAACTCAAACCACTTGATCTTTACTACTACTACTACTTCCTAGTTGGTGAAGCTTCTACTTGCATGATTCCCAACTTCTATCTTGTTTTCTATCTTTATTTTCTCTTATGATCTCATTAAAATAGAGGTAACTCCAAAAATGAAAAAGTAAAGGAAAGGAAAGGATAAGAACTATAGGATATTTTATAAGAATAATGGGCTTAGGCTTTTGCTTTGATTTTGGATTGGGCTTGATCTTGGCTTCTTGATGATGATGGACTTCTATATTGATGTCTTAGGAACTACAATTTGGCAAGACAATTTGAATGCTGAAATTGATGAGTTGGAATAGAACTTGATAAATTGAATTAGAATTTATTTTAGGAATTCAAATTGATGATTGAAAAGAATTGAATAATTTGATACATGAAATAGGTATTTGAAGCAAATAGAGAAATCGAAAGGGATATTTAAAATCTCAAATTTCAATTAGATCTATTTACTAATTTAATCATGATAACCTATCTAATCATATTCTATTATTAAATTTACTTGATTTATTTAACTAAAATTTTAAATTCAATTTCTAATTTAAACTTAAATCAAAGTTTAGAATTAATTACCTATTATATTATTCAATTAAACCATTTCTAACTTGGTTTAGTAAAAATTTGGAGTGTTTCAAGTTGCAGCCATTTCCACACTAGTTTTGGGATTTTTACGATGATTTGAGATTGCCAAAGTACCCAATTGGAGGAGCACTAGTTTCCCAATGGAATTGACCGGCAATTGATTTCTCCCTTCTGACAAATTATTATGAATTATAATTGCTAAAAAGAAAATAAAATAATGCTTTGAGATTTTATGTATTTTAAGAAGTTATGTCAAAAATTATAATAACACTAAATCACATTTTAGAAGTTTATAGATTTATTTTTGCATAGTAGTTTTGAGATATATTTATAGTGATCTTGATTGAGCTTTTTTTTTTTTTTTTTCCATAACTTTGTTTTTTTGGATACCGAACTCTAACTAACATAAAAATTCAAAACAAAATTTAAAAAAAAAAAAGATTAAGATGCGCAAAGAATAACTAAGTTTTATTGCTTTTAATTTTTACTTCATCGGTTGACATGTGAGTAATTCGTATAAATAACAATGCTAAGTGCAAGAGGCAAAAGGAGAAAGATTTTATATGAAATAATGGACTCTTTGATGAGCTATAATCTTCTAGGTAAATATAAATATATGCCCTTAATTATTATTAGCTACATAAAGATAATTTTAAAAATTTTAAGCAATGCTATAAGCGTATGTATA
Organism: Combretum micranthum; assembly: GCA_024138025.1. Taxonomy (NCBI): domain Eukaryota; kingdom Viridiplantae; phylum Streptophyta; class Magnoliopsida; order Myrtales; family Combretaceae; genus Combretum; species Combretum micranthum. Next base: position 228,230 of record JAMXBD010000602.1, read on the forward strand.
TATTTATTAAAAATTCTAGATACGCTTTATAAATTAAAAAAAAAAAAATTACCACGGCAAAGAATGTAAAAAAAATTATTAAAAAAAACCCAAAAATAGGACTGCTAAAAAAAGCCAAAAATTGCAATTGAAATGATGTATTGAAGACATGATTTGACTTCAGTGGCGGTGCAATGGTAAGATATTATTGCTTTTACATAAAAAAATCTTGGTTTGATTCTTAGTGTCCACATGGTACTGGATCTTTTTTTTTTTCATACAAAAAAAAAAAAAAAAGAAAAAACTACTAAGAGTCAAATGCAAATCCTTGTTTCTGAGGACGAAGTGCCTACCACTACACTATACAACCACAAATGATATAAAACACGAGTTGATGCAATACTCAATCAATCATTTGTTGTATACGTGTGCCTGCTTTTTTTATTATTATTTATTTCTAGATCACATCTTAAGAAAGAAGAAATGTATTAATATCAACAATAGGATATGCGTATCCTTCATCCTTCAGCTTCAACGTCAACACAACGCGGCCTGACTAATAATGAATATTATTTTGCAGACACATACAAATACAGCAAATGATCTATAAATAAATAATATTATTAATATTAATACATTATTCTTCTTTCTTAATATGTGATCTATAAATAATAATTAAAGAAAAAAAATGTAGGTGCACACAAATAATGCAACTAGTTATATGATTATTACATATGTTAATTAGATTTTTATATCACAAGTGGTTGTATGGTATGGTGGTAAGTACTTTGTTGTTGGAAATAAGGATTTAGATTTGACTTCTTGTTTTTTTTTTTTTTTTTTTTTATTGTATCTTTTGCCTTAAAAAAGAAAAAATCCAGCACTACGTGGACATTAGGAATCAAACCCAGATTTTGTATGTAAAAGCATTAACGTCTTACCACTACGCTATACTACGCTACCACTAAAATCATATCTTAAAGGTACGCTGTTAATCCAAAATGAAATAGTGTTTTCAAAAAACAATTTAAGTGCCTTATTTTTTTGATTTTTTTTTTTCCTTTGAGTAGCCTTAATTTTAGAATTTTTTTGAAAATAATATTTTTTATATCCTTTACTTGGCTTTACCATACATAATGATTAAATAGTTTAGAAGATATATTTATAATTCATAAAGACTTCATTTATTTAGAGAATGCAAAAATAAATAAATAAAAAACAGGAGAGAGAGAGATCCGATTATTCTATCATTGTCATGATTATTTTATCAAATTTACCATTGTTTACAACCTACTCCCCGATGATCAGTTACTTTCTTGCAATTCAAGCTAACAAAATTCTATCATGTGAGCCGACTCTACCTTCTTATTAAAAACATGACACTTGACTGAAAATCTTAATGAATTACACGGTGACAAAATTGTATTCGAAGCAAATTGGACAAACAGTCGTTGGCAGCCCAATTTTTGGAAACTACCATGACTTCATTACTCGTGTCTCTATCTTCTAACTCTCTCGGTCAATTTACTTGAGCTGTCTCTTCTGACCGGCCTATATAGTCTCACAAATAAATCATGGAATTTTACCCTTACGCTTTCCAACAAGCTTCTCATCCTTCTATCCCATGTGAAACATACAAACACAGAGAAATTTATGAATACACCTGTAAAGGGTAAATATTATATTTAATATTTAAATTTTATCTATTTTTATAATTATTTATTAAAAGTTTAAAAGTATTAATTTAGAAACTAAATTTTATATATGTTCGCAATTAATAACATGAGTTTTCATTATTTTTATAATTAATCACCAAGAAGACTTCGTTTTGATATTATAAATGATCTCAAAAGGATTATATATAGATTATAAATTAGCATTTTTTAAATTTGCAAAAGTTAACAAAGATTAAGTAGAATTGTGATATTTATCCAACTGATGTAGATACACTCTTAAATTTTAAAAATATGAATTTTACGTTTTTAATAAATTTAAAAAATATGCATAACAGTGACTATCCACAATCTTTTTAGAGACACAGTTCAAAGCTTCAAAGTCATGTGAAATAAAGTCATATCCTCAAAGTTTAAAATATTCATTTGCACAAAATCAATAGTTTAGTTCTTTTTTCTTTAAGTAAAATCAATAGTTTAGTTGATGTATCTATAATTATATCAAAACATCATCTGAGTAATATTTGTTCCTTTGGTTCTTTTCAATTGGCAAAAGGAAGATGTCAAAGGGTGTTTGACAAACATGATTTACAAAAAAGAAAAGAAAAATCATATTTCTATATATTTCTTTTTTTTTTTTAAATGCATAGTACTTAAAAACGTTTAATTTTTTTTTTAAGACTACACTAGACCAAGACCCTTTTATTAAAATATACCATGAGTCTTGGAAAATGTATATAACGTTTTTTGTTGAATAAATTTAGAGAAGTATCCACGTCACTTCGTTGACAAACGCTTAGAACTTTGGTCCTTTGGATGTATGCTTTATTATATTCTTGTCCTCATGTAAGAGCAACCTTTTATATAACACTAACCGGGAACTGGCAATTGAAACCACAAAGCCTGGTCCGAAAGAGCAGACTCACCCCCTTCTGTCTCTTGATTCCTTATTGAGATCCTAAGAGCCACCTCCTTCATTTATAAACTAATTTTCTCAGGAAACAAACACCCTGTAAGTACATCGTTTCTGTGTTCTTTAAATTTTAATCCAAAGTGGTTCTTTCGTTCTCCCAAAAAGAGACAGGGAACCATTACAAGGTCATGCACTCATGCTCAACTCTGTCTCTTTTTGCTTGTTGAGTAACACCAAATAAGAAGGGAAGATACAACTGTGTACTTATTTTATTGCATCAAGTTTCACTTTTTTTCACATACCCTATTTCTGTTCCTTGCATTTTCATCGCTTCATATAAGTTAAGATTATGATCACAAACGAGTTGAGTGGAAACAGTGTAATACCAAGTTCGAGTTCGAGTTTAAACCCAAAATTTTAAAGCTTGAGCTTGCTTCAAGTTCGACTAGGCTTAAGAATTTAAGCTCCAGTTCGGTTCGAATAACACAAACTCAATTTGATTAACATCATTTAAGCTTGATTTATTAGAGAATATATTTATAAATCTAATTAAAATAATATTAATATTAAACTCAATTTGAATTTGATTAAAATTTATGCTTGACTCAACTAAATATAGAAAACTCACATTCGGCTTGATAAACTATTCGAGTACTCGAGCTAGAGTTCGAGTTCGACTCAATAATTCTCAAATTAAACTCAAGTAAATATTAAGTCAAACTCAAATATTTATCAACTTACATGGTTGATCTGCAGCCTAGTTAAGATGCCACTTCTTTCTTTTTCCTTCTTTTTTTCTTTTTCGCATTTGAATATTGCACTGCGCTACTTAAGAATCTTTGAAGCTCTTTATTAAGTGCCCTTTCTTGGTATTAACTCAAACCAATGAAAATAGAAAGTTGAAGCTTGAAATTCCTACACTTTCTCAAACACCCAATTTGTTCGTTGCTTTCTCATCACTTCATGCAGTTAAAAGTGCTGGTTTTATTCATTTTAATGAAAACACGTGACAAGTTAGAATCTTTGGAGTCTTTTAATTATTTATTTATTTATTATTATTCTTTTTATTTTATATTTTTTTTAAAAAAAAAGTAACCTTTTGTTTATTTGGTTCACAAACAGTAAATACAGGAAGTTAAAGTTGTTTGGAGTTTGTGGTGTCTTTATTTCAAGTTGGTAGAGAGCGAATTAAATTATGGAAGGGCATAAAGGGGCATCAGAGAATATGGGGAAAGATGAGGTTATTGTGACGATTTTGAAAACCGGGGATAAAATTGAGAGTGAAGGTTCTTGGTCCCTCTCTAACACTGCTCAATCTGGTTCTTCGCCGAAATCGAACTTGGAGCTAACTCAATCCCAAAAGCTTCAGCCAAGAGTTCAAACATCTAATTTATCAATCCAACCACCTCATGATTATATGAAATATAGCCCAAGCTGTAGTCCTTATCCAACCCCAAACTCCAGTAAGCCACCTAAAATCCCAACTAACGGCTTGAACAGAAGATTTTCGAAGCCAAAATCTCGGCTTGTGGAATCACCTTATCCTAGTGTGGCTTTGGCTAAAGAGAAAGCCAAACTTAAAAATGGGAATGTGAATGCCAAATCACCTAAAGTGGCTTCACCCTTCCATGGTACTAGTCCTGCTAAAGATAAAAATAAATCAGCACCAATTACCCCTAGGACGCCTTTAATTTCGCCTATAGATGAAAGGGAGAAGATGATGATGAGGTGTACAGGACTGCCAATATGAAAGTCCAGGAATTTTCGGGGAAGAAGGATAAAAGGAAGGCATTTTGAATTTGATTGAGTGGACCGCGTTTGTTTGCCTTACAGGGTTTTTAGTTGCCAGCTTGACTGTGCACAAGTTGCAGGATACTCTAGTATGGGGTTTGAATCTGTGGAAATGGACATTGTTCATATTAGTCATTTTCTGTGGAAGGTTAGTTACTGAATGGTTGATCGAAATAGTAGTTTTCTTGATTGAACTGAATTTCCTGCTCAAGAAGAAGGTTCTGTATTTTGTGTATGGGCTGAAGAAAAGTGTACAGGCTTTCATTTGGTTGAGCTTGATCCTCTTGGCATGGGGTTTGTTGATCAACCATGGGGTAAAGCGATCAAGAAACACCATGAACATTCTAAATCATGTGACAAGGGCTCTTGGGGGTTTTCTCATTGCAACTGCAATATGGTTGGTTAAAACATTGTTGATTAAGCTACTAGCTTCGTCATTCCAATGCTCAAGGTTCTTCGACCGCATTCAAGAGTCAATCTTTCACCAGTACATTGTTAGGACCTTATCAGGTCCTCCATTAATGGTAATGGAAGAAAAAATAGGTAGATCACAGAGTAGTGGCCGTTTGAGTTTACGGAAAGTGAAAAAAGGAACAGGAGAAAAACAAGAGGAGGTGATTGATGTAGAGAAGCTGCATAGAATTAAACAAGATAAGGTATCCTCTTGGACAATGAAAGGGTTAATTAATGTGATCAGTGGGTCTGGGCTCTCAACTCTTGCAGACACGCTCGATAGGACTGTAGATGAGGAGGATAGTGAGCAAAAGGATATGGAGATTACGAGTGAAGTGGAAGCAAAGGCTGCTGCTTACAAGATATTCAGGAATGTGGCCAAGCCGGGTTCCAAGTAAGTCTACATATTATATAAGAACATTTTGAAACTTAAATATAGCCAAGTTTACAAGATATTAGTTGTCTGATTTAATTGTCTTTTTATCAGGCACATCCATGAGGAGGACCTCCTACAGTTTATGGAAAAGGAGGATGTCGATAGTGTGCTTCCGTTGTTTCCGGGTGCAGCAGAAAGTAGAATGATTAAGAGGTCATCTCTAAAGAACTGGTTGGTAAGTAAATCAATTCAAAACTAAAACTAATGCTATATTTATTAAGGTTAGAGCATCTATCATTTGATCCAAAAGTTTTAAAGATATGTGTGAACTATTATATTTATTACTAGTAATCTCCTCACTTATGAGCTGGGTTGACTTTGTAAGGTCCAAGATATAATAAATACACAACAATTTATATTATATCATAACCATTTAATTTAAAAACATATGGTATGGACCATTATATTTATCTATCAGCTTTTATTTTTCCGACAGGTAATGCTTTTCCTAATAGAATATGGAAAGAACCTCAAAAAATGTTGTTGATCCATTCTGTCAAACCTGTTATGGCATATGCCTCGGTCAAAATTTCCTTTTCACCTCCATGCTCGCATGCATCTGGAGAGGGAGCATTTTAACCACTTATATGCGTGATAATTCTATTTGCCAAAACTTTGTGCAATTTATTACACACCTCCCAAAGTTGGCTCAGGAGTAATGACTTTACAAACATTGTTTCTGACCTCGTAAGATGGGATATTTGACATGGTTAATCATATTTATGCAGGTGAACGTCTACAATGAACGCAAGGTACTTGCACATGCCTTGAACGATACAAAAACAGCCATAGATGATCTAAACAAGCTTGCTTCAGTAATTGTAATCATAATTGGCCTTATCGTGTGGCTGTTGATGATGGGGTTTTTGTCTACCAAAGCTCTAGTTGTTATTGCATCTCAAATTCTTCTTCTTGTGTTTATGTTTGGTAACACTGCCAAAACCGTATTCGAGGCCATCATATTCGTATTTCTTATGCATCCATTTGACGTGGGCGACCGTTGTGTTATTGATGGAGTGCAGGTAATCTACTTTCACTAGATTTTTTGCAGAATTAGTGTATTCAGTTACTCATATGGTATTATACTTGTGGCAGATGATCGTTGAAGAAGTGAACATCTTGACTACAATCTTCTTGAAATATAACAATGAAAAGATATTGTACCCGAATTCAGTTTTGGCCACGAAGCCCATCAGCAATTTCTACAGAAGCCCAGAAATGGGCGACTCGGTGGAGTTAATATCGATTTTTCTACTCCTGCTGAAAAGATTGCAACTCTCAAAGCAAGAATAAAAGCGTATGTTTCCTACAATCTTTTAGACTCATTTACTTATCATTATTAACTACATGAAAAATTTAAGGATAATGTTACAAATGGTATTTGAACTTTGATAAAATATATAATTACATATTTGAACTTTGAAAATGATCAATTTTTTACCTAAAAAAACTTAATGTAGGTACTGTTAGGTGCACAAAAGTTCTTTCAAGTACTAGTTGAATTGATCAATTCAAAGTTCGAGTATATAATTATATATTATCAAAGTTCATGTACCATTCATGATATTATCAAAATTTAATAACTTTAGACTAATCTTGTTAATTTTACTTACTCAAGTAGTAGAGTTCAAAATAATTTTATTATCCTCTACCATAAGTTGATCTCAATATGATTATTTGTATTTCAGATACTTGGAGAGCAAGCCTCAACATTGGTTTCCCAATCACTCGGTTGTGGTTAAGGACATTGAGAATGTGGATAAGTTGAGAATGGCTCTCTACATGAATCACACTGTGAATTTTCAAAACTATGGGATTAAGACTAGCCGAAGGTCGGAACTGGTTTTGCAGCTTAAAAATTTTTTGGAAGAGCTTGAGATCAAGTATCACCTACCGCCCCAAGAAGTACACGTAACACATGTAGGGTCTGTGTGACCATTAGAGATGAATAGTTCATGATAGTAGTTAGTAGTAGTATACGATATTTCAAAGAGTCCAATCAAATGTTTTCATGTGGCACATAATATAATAGAAATAGTATATAGGAAATATAGGAGTTAGAAGTAGTGAGGGGAAGTTGGTCATTTTCTTATTTCCTCTTAGATGGTGAATAGGAGCTTTAAGCTGTGTAAGAAGCGACTTGCTCTTAGAGGATGTGTGTAGTAATGATAAATTCAATATAATTTGTATTTTAGTTTTCGGTCACTATTAGTCTGTTAAAGCGCAATTTCCTTTTTACTATTAATAGAAAGAATCCGAATATATCTTTCTCTTGAGAGATCAGGTGTGATATCACGATTATAATACCATTAGCGTACTAAAGAGCAATTTAATATATATATGTACACACACGATGCTTATATTTTGATGTAGCATATAATACATGAATATTGAAACTCAAAGTTAACTATCCATTAAGGGAGATTGTTAATTATGAGAACCTTTACATATATCGACCTATACTCTATCAGCGGTTTCATAAATGCATGGCAGCAAATATATCATGTTGCCAATAATTTTTTGAAAGAAGGTGACCGTTTATATAAACCATTACCTTAGTCTGTTATTTTTAGATACAATTTATAAAGTTATTTCGTAAGAAGAAGAAGAGAAATAAGCAACGCTATAATAATTTAAAAAAAAAAAAAGTTATATTAACAAGCAACTAATTCTAAGTAACTACACTTTCATGTATTCATTATAAAAAAAGTTTATTTTAGATCAAAATAATTTTATATCAACAAAGCAACTAATTTGCTTAACTTTTTCACATTGATATCATCTCTCTCTTTTTTCTTTTTCTTTTTTCCTTTCCTTTTTTCTTTATCTGGACTTCAACGCAGTTGGCAAATATGGTCCATAAGATCTTTAGATGATGAATATCGAAAACCAAAATTCTTACTTAAAATTGAGACAAAGACCTCTAGTAATACGTGTATAAAAGAAACTCGTGTTTTTTCATGGGAAGTTTATGACCAAGGCTTGAGATATTCTCACGTTTATATTTCTTCTCAATAAAAGAAGTTTAGAGTGAATATTGCTTTTTAAGGGCCATTTAGTAAGTTATTTAGAAACTCTATAAGAATTTGATAAATTATAATAATTTTCAAGTAAAAAATAATAATAATAATAATAACCACCAGAACTATAAAATTACCTCAAGTTAAACTCTAGATCTCATCTCATAGAATTCACAAGTAAACATTTTCTCATTAGGTCATAATTTAAAATTAGGATAATTTATAAAGGAAGATACTTCTCAAAGAACTTGTTTCTTCAAGAAGATGTCCTAAAGAAATAGCTACTCCAAGAAGTAGCTTTTAAAGTATTCATTTCTTAGAGAAGCTAACTTTATTATTTAACTCATTCTACAATAGGAGATTGTTAGTCCACTCATTCAATCACATTTTTTCTCTCCATTTTCATCTTTCACTCTCTTTTTCTAATTAATATCCAACACCACCACCACCATCATAAAAATAAACTAAAAGTTATGAAGTAGAACTCACAAGGATACAAGGACTAGCACATTGACAAGAATCATGAGTAGATTCCTTTTATCTTCACCAAAATTTGAGGTAAGTTATCCTAACTCACTCAATATTAAAATTCTAAGTAGTTTGGTTAAAATTGATTTTAGAAATTTAGCAAAGATAATACTTGTGGTTATAAAGAGAAAGAAAGATGACCATGTATAGATTCATTCATGCTTGGATATTGTAATATAACTGTTTGATTGAGAGGCAAATGTGATTAGGTGGAAGCAATATCCAACACCACCAACATCATAAAAATAAACTAAGAGTTATGAGGTGGAACTCACAAGGATACAAGGATCAGCACGTTGATAAGATCATGAGTAGATTCCTTCTATCTTCATCAAAATTTAAGGTAAGTTATCCTAACCCACTTAATATTAAAATTCTAAGTAGTTTGGTTAAAATTGATTTTAGAAATTTGGCAAAGATAATATTTGTGATTATAAAGAGAAAGAAAGAGGACCATGTATAGATTTATTCATGATTGGAATGTTGTAATATAATTGTTGATTGAGAGGGAAATGTGTTGAGGTTGAATCAATGGCAAATACATATACAAAAAAGTGGGATAGAGATAGGTCAATCACGGTTTCATGAATCTTAGTCCCTATCTTAAAAGAAACGATCTAACAAGAAGAAATCATCGCTATTGGTAATGAGCTACATTGGTTCTAGAACAAATCCATTTATTTAGGCCCTCAAAATGACATTTTTTTTTTATATCTTTGGCAGGTTTTAGTTTTCCTATAACTTATTATATACTCTTTATATATCATCTGTGACATTTTATTTGTTCTTTTGCATACTTCATGCCCGTAAGTTTTAGGGAATTTTTATTTTTAGCAGTTTTTGTGTGGGATTTTTATTTTCTTTTTGGGTGGGTGGAGTGGGTGCGGTAGCTTTGTAACTCACACATCTATGTATGCCTCAGGGCAAAAAAAAAAAAAAAAACTCAATTATCATCATAATACAAATTTGAGTTGTCTTACTCTACTTTTCCCAAATTTTTGAATTATTGCATTGTTTTCAATTTTTAATGCAAATTATCTAGGTATTTACAGAATCAATAGATAATTGAGGAGTGCATTTTGTTGTTAGTGCTCAAATCAATGGTTTACGACAAAAACCTAATATTTTTTGCATCAAAATGTCTTATCTTAGAATTGAGTTCCCTACCAAGAGATGATCATGAGAATATCCTAGTTGCTTTGGTGATTAATTGACTTCACTAGTATCAAAACAACTATAAGTGGAGGGAAAAAATTAAAATTGAAAGAATATAATTATGGGGAGATTTTCGATAAACATAAGAAATGTAAGAAACTAATCATACTACTAATAAGTGTTAAAAGATCTTTATTTCTAGTACTCATTGGATATGATTTTGTATAGCTTTTTTGTGAAATTATCCAGAAAAGGATACTTAATTGCTCAATATTTGATTTCAGGGTTTGAAGAAGATATTTCAAAGATTCAATGATGATATGAGCAAAACTGGGATGAGATTTGGTAAAGAATGCAAAAGGTTGATTTTCAATTGTGCACAACTTTCAACATGGCCATGCAGATGCTGGAGCTGAGCTATAAAAAGTGACCATAAACTATTCCAAATTGTACCTAATTGCCACGCAAGAAGAGTAGAAAGTTGTATTGAAGGAAAGAACTCAATCGGAGGGGAAATTGAAGATTCCTAGAGTGCACGGGCACGAGTACAGCCATGCAGAGGTCATGCAGGACCAAGAATGGATACAAATCTATAAATACTCGCCTTAACCTTTCAGTTACTCATCCTTTCACATTTCTTTATACCTTAGGAGAGGAAAAGACACATTCCAAAGGAGGCCTTATAGAATTTCTACAGTTTCATAACCGTTTTGTATATACCCACTTGTGTTCTTATATTTTTAAAAACCCTAGATATATTATAAACTCTAGGAAAAAAAATGGAAAACACAAGCTTTGAGGAAAAGAAGTGCCACACCAACATTGAAGATCACAAACCATCAAGGTTTTTATTGTTTTATTATGTTTAATCTTTACTTCTCTAATTCTTGTGCATTCATTGTAAATTTCATGGAGGAGTAACTTTTTCATGCCCCAGTCTTATGAAACCCTAAACATTGTGCTGAAATTGATGTTTGATTAATAGTATTGATGTTCTTGAATCTATTTATGTATTTTAATTGTCTTATAATAAGTTGTGGCCAGATTTGTTATATGTTTGATTCTTGTTAGATAGAAAAATGTTTCATCTGACAATATAGATTCTCATGAATAGAGAATTTTCATGTTTTACCTAGAGGTAGGAAAAATTTCAGATTTCCGCAATAAAGATTTGATCTTTAATTAGGGTTTTTTGTTCTTTTATGCAATCTTAGGTGGTGTTAGTGAGGGAGAGGTCTCTACTATCTCATATAAGATTATGAATTAATTAACTCAAGGGAGTAGTTGATTTAATTTTAAATCCCTACAATTCAAGAACTAAATACTTGTTACTCAAATCATTATCATGAGATATTAAAGTTTATGGTGGATCAAGATTAGGATATGGTTTTGTGATTGAATTAATCTTATAAAAAAAAGCACTCAAATATGTTTAGGAATTAGTAGTCTAGTCTATCTAGTTGATTAGTAATACTCACATAAGGAAATTTAGGCTAAGAGTAGAAAAAAGGTAATACTAGTACTTTTTCCTTAGATCCTATGGACGACACCCGTTTTTAATTCTATACTACTCTAGATAGGTATACTTGCCTAGCTTGATCGTAAGAGTTAATTTGGGTTTATAAATTTTATAATTTGATACAATCATAGTAGTGCATCAAGTTTTTGGCACCGTGCAAAGAATCTGACAAGGCAATATTAGTAAAAACCTTAGTATATACCAATTTAGTCATTTAATTTATTTTGCAATTTAATTTTTTCTCTTACTGGACATATCATATTAATTATGATCCAATTGATCTCTTTTGTAGTTGATGAGAAGAATTTCTTCTCTAGAAGAACTTAATTTTAACCCAAAGATCCATAGGACATTCCATAGAAGATAAAGAGAAAGAAGAAGGATCAATCCTACAAATTCAGGAGCCATGGATAGAAATAGAAATGGAAATGACCCAAATCAAGCTGCTGGGAATGAACATAATCTGAATCAATTGGTTAAGAATGAAAATAATCCAATTCAATTGGTTAAAAATGAGAATCATCCAAACCAAGTTGCTGGGAATGACAATGAGCACAATCAGATTGTTCATGAAAATCATAGACCAATGTAGTAGTACTTCATGACCATGGTTGATGGATTGCACCATCCATAGCATGGCCTACAATACAAGCAAATAACTTTGAGTTGAAGCCTGATTTGTTTCGAATGGTCGAAGTGAACTAATTCGGTGGAGGAGCTTTATAGGATCCACATGATCATTTGATAAATTTCCTACAGATTTGTGCCACTATTAAGAGCAACGAGGTATCAGACGATGTAATACGCTTTAGATTATTCCTTTTTTCTCTTAGGGATAAGGCGAGGAGCTAGTTGAACTCACTACCCCCTCATTCCTTAACAAACTGGGACCAAGTGGCACATAAATTTTTGGGGCAATTCTTCCCACCAACCAAGATGATTCAGTTGAGAAATGAGATATTCTCTTTCCGTTAATATGAAGGTAAATCACTTTATGAAGTCTGGTAAATGTTCAATGAACTCTTGAGGTGTTGTCTTCGTCATAGGATTTCCCTACACGATTTGGTCAGGATTTTCTACACTTCCCCTTGTGACCAATTAAAGATGATGACTGATGTCGTGGCTGGTAGCGGTTTAATGAAAACAAATGCCCCTGATGCTTATGAGTTGATTGAAGAGATGGCACCGAACACCTTTAATTGGCACAGTGAAAGGAACAGACTAAGACAAGTAGCTGCCATGTATGAACCTGAAACAATTTCTCAACTTCAGGTACAAGTGGCATCATTTACAGCTCAAATAAGTAGAATGCAATCAAGCATGGATGGTTTGCCTCAAAATGGTGCTTCTAAGAATTTTTCAAATTGCTTATTGGGAGATTCCTATGTTCCTAGTGTTAATCCAAGCATGGAGGAAGTGAATTGTATGAACAAGTTTAATATAGGAACTGGAAATTATAATCCATACAGCGACACATACAATTCAGGATGGAAAAATCATCCCAATTTTTCATGGAGTAATCAAAATCATCATGGATCCAATTTTCCAGTTGGATTCTATAAGCCACAACCACAATAATTACAATCACCTCAACAATTTTAAGCTTTACTAGTACCTCCTCAACAACCTGTTTTACCACCACCAGAAAAGAAGCCAGGTTGGGAAGATCTCATGAAACAATTCATCCAAACTTCAGAAGCCAGGTATCAAAATCAAGAGGCATCCATTCACAATCTTAAACAAAAAATTGGTCAATTGGCTAGTTGATGTCTGAGAGACAACAGGGCTCCCTTCCTAATAACATAGAGCCTAATCCAAGAGAGCAAGTGAATGCAATTAGCTTAAGAAGTGGGATAGTGAAAAAGAGCCTGAGAAGGAGGAGAATCTAGTTTCTAAGAAGAAAACACAAGTTCCAGGAAAAGAAGAGAGTGGATTATCTCAGAAGGAGAAGGTGGAGCATGAGAAGAGACAACCTCCAATAGTAAAAGAATATGTACCTAAGATTCCTTATCTAGCTCGCCTAAATCAAAGTAAGGATAAGGAGCAATCCAGTAAGTTCCTTAATTTATTTAAATAGCTTCATATTAATATTCCTTTTGTTGAGGAAATTTCCCATGTGCCAAACTATGCTAAGTTCCTAAGGGAACTGTTATCTAAAAAGAGGAAATTAGAGAATGTAGCAACAGGAGAAGTTGGAGCTAGTTGCTCATAAATTATTCAAAATAAGCTACCTCCAAAGCTGAAGGATCCAACAAGTTTTACAATCTCATGTAAGGTGGGTAATATCACTGTTGATAAGGCTCTGGCTGACCTAGGAGCAAGTATTAATGTCATGCCATATTCATTCTTTACAAAGTTGGGTCTATCTAAGCTTAAATCAACTCGGATAATTTTACAACTTGTCGATCGCTCTGTAACATGCCTAATGGGGTTCATTGAAGATGTTCTGGTGAAAGTTAAGAATTTTATATATCCAGTAGATTTTGTGGTCCTAGAAAAGGAAGAAGAAAGGGATACGCCTTTGATTCTTGGTAGGCCATTCCTTGCCACAGCTAGAGCACTCATTGATGTTGAAGGTAGCCAATTAGTGTTGCAAGCTACACATGAGGAGATGATTGTAAAAACCGCATTTTCTTTAAAGTTCAGAGGTGGTTGAGCAAGTTATAAGTCACTTTAATAATCCTGATTTAGAAAGTGTTGTTAAGCCATCGGATATACACCACCGGTTGATGCTAACGGTAAAAACATCATGCTAGCCATGTTCTCGAAAATGGAAAGGTAAGGAAAGGAAGGATAAAGCTACAAACTTTGCAGCTATGACAGGATCAGCTCAACTATGGGCTATCACTTGTGATAAATGTGGGAGATGGGTCAAGAAAACTGATATAACCGTTATTGATAGCTTGAATCTTATGGCAAAAAGTTCCCATAAAGCTCAATTTGGCCCTCCTTGAGTTGGGAAAGAATGAAGGACGTCGAGCCAACTACGTCAAAAAAGTACACTTCTTGGGAGGCAACCCATGACTAACTTAGGTAAGTTAAGTTCCTTTTTGTTTTCTTTTGTTTACACTATCTTAAGTATTTTTGATATCAAAATTGTAGATTTTCAAGAAGGAGATCAAGCTTAATTGAAGGAGGTAAGAGTTTATTTTTAAGTATAAGGAAGCATGAAACACAAGTAAGAAACTCCCAAATGTCATTTCTAAGTATGCCAGGCATTTATCTTTTAGTCTTATTAAGGTTAAGTAGCTTGGAGTTTCTAATTAATTTTTAAGCACCCACACTACCATGAGCATAAGTAGTGTTTTTAGTGAGGCACTTAAGTGAAAAAGATTCTAGACAACAATTTGGACACTGCCTAACATCGAGCCTAGCCATGTACAAAGTAGTATAGTGTGGATTTAAGGAAAAATAGCTCACTAATCATGTTTTTTTCACCCTACACGGGCATATACTTGGTAGGGCACATGTTTTCAAGATTAAATTTGCTTTATGGTCACTTTTTCTACCTCCTGCACGACCCCGAACACGTCTTTGTACAAGGTAGGGCACAAAATTTTGAACATAATTTGCTCTTAGGTCACTTTTTTACACCCTACATGGCCACAAACACGGCTGTGTACTCACACAAGCAGACCAACATTCACTTTATATATATATATATATATATCTTCTTTCTCTCTTCTTATTTCTCCCCTGCTACTTTTACATGGTACACCAAGATCCTCTCCACAAAAATTTGACTCCATGACACTCACACTCACCACACACTTCCATATCCATTTCTGCTTTGTTCCATTGTGATTCAAGACTCAAGTAAGTATTTTTCCTCTTCTTTTTGTGCTTTGGAACTGAAAAATTTGCTACATTCTTCGTTGTTTTGAATGGGTTTCATGTGTATGTCTTGAGATACCATGTTGTTGATTGCTTGTGGAAACATTTCTCTTTAGACTTTTTCTGCTCAAACTTAGGATAAGATAATTTTTCCTTTTTGTTGTTTTATTTTGTTTTGTTTTCAGGTGTGACCTTGATAAGTTCACAAGTAGACTCTTGATGCAATTTCTATGCATGTAACCAGATATGGAAACTCTTTGCTAATATCTTGAAAATCCGGAGAAGTTCTAGTGTCTTTTTCAATTTAATTTCTTTCTTTTCCTTTTTCTTAGATTGTGCTTGATTTGGGAAGACATTGGAGACAATATCTTACTTAAGTGTGGGGAAGTGATTTGTAGAAAGAAGAATTTGGATCTTGATGTTTAATATTTCCTATGCACTTGATATCAAAATCCCCTTATTTACAAGTTTGCGATTAAGCTTAAATGTTGATTTTGATGAAAAATGAGAATCTTGAAATTATATTCATTCATTTGTGATTAGCATTCAAAAGAAAGAGTATAGTGACTTTGTGTGCCTTACTCACCTATTTTGGACTTAGTATACTTAGTTAAAGTTTTAAGATGAAATCTAAGTAGGACAAATTTATTTGCTATTTAATGATTGAATCTAGAGTTATGGAAGGGATGGAAGTCCTTAGTTTTAAAGTTAAATGGTTATGTTTCTAAGCTTATTGGTTAGTATATTTACTTTTCAAAAACTTTGAAAGTCCTTCTAACCTTTTGTGAAAAGGGTATATGAAATCAATCACTTAGTTATTCTTTTTGGATAATCTCTTTGGAAAAAAAAATGAATCAATTGTTGTGCTTAACTGAATATAAAAGCTTAGTTAATATAGGCGGGCTTTGGTCCCTCAAAAGAGCGAAGTTTGACCCCGCTATTGACTATATAAGCTTTTTATACTCAATTGATTCTATAAAAAAAAAAAAAAAAAAAGAGGGAAAGAGCTGAAAAGATACAGGCTACAACCCATCCAGAGGAAAAAGAAAAGATGCAGGTAAAAACTCGTCCCTCTAAAGGCTGTTAAAAGAATTTTTTTAGAGATTTCAATCAAAGTGAAGAAAATCTAGGGGAAAGATGGATACCATATACTTTCATTCTAGGTTGCTAAGTTTAGAGAGGTAGTTGAATGGTTATATACTCTCTGATTAGTGGTAAGATGTAACCAAACCACTTTTACTTTGATCGACTTTGTGTTTCTTTTATAACTTTGGAAGTAGTTATTAAATGATGAGGGTAATAGTTTGATTTACTTGGATTAATCTTAAAAATTTGATTATAGTA
The DNA here is from genome assembly GCA_024138025.1 of Combretum micranthum. NCBI lineage: Eukaryota > Viridiplantae > Streptophyta > Magnoliopsida > Myrtales > Combretaceae > Combretum > Combretum micranthum. The sequence goes on from JAMXBD010000602.1 coordinate 244,875, forward strand.
TAGTAAGTATAAGTACAATTATAGCAGGTTTGAGCGGTAGGCACTAAGGAGTAACTTTGGTTTAACTGAATTATAGAATGCTACTTGTGATATGATGGCTATTAATGAGTATAATTAACGAGAGATTCTTTTGTCCTCATTTTATTTGCTTGAGAACAAGTAAACGGTTAAGTGTGGGGAAGTTTGATAAGTGTTAAAGGATCCTTATTTCTAGTACTTATTGGATATGATTTTGTATAGATTTTATGTGAAATTATTAAGAAAATGATACTTAATTGCTTAATATTTGATTTCAAAGTTTAAAGAAGATATTTCAAAGATTCAACGATAATATGAGCAAAAATGGGCTGAGATTTGGTAAAGAATGCAAAAGGTTGATTTTCAATTGGACACAACTTTCAACATGGCCATGCAAACGCTGGAGCTGAGCTATTAGAAACTATTCCAAATTGTACCCTAGTTGCTACCCAAGAAGTGTAGAAAGCTATGTTGAAGGAGAAAACTAAATCGGAGAGGAAGTTGAAGAACTCCCAGAGTGCACGGGCATGAACACGACCATGAGGGAGGCCGTACAGTACCAAGAACGGTTACAAATCTATAAATACTCGCCTTAACCTTTCAGTTACTCATCATTTCACATTTCTCTAAACCCTAGGAGAGGAAAAGACACATTCCAAAGGAGGCCGTACAAAATTTCAACAGTTTCATAATCGTTTTGTATCTATTTATAACTGCTTGTCTTCTTATTGTAATTCTCTTAACTTTATATTACCCGATTATAACAAATATTATAAATAAAATATAGAATCATAAAAGAACTATAATAAAAATATCAGAAAATCATTCCAAATTTTTCACGATTTGAATTTTAAGTATAAACAAATTAGAATAAAGAATCTTTATCAATAAGTCTTTAAAAATACAGAATATTCGAAATAAAGTAAATGAAAGAATAAAGAAAACTGTTTAATATTTAAGAACCAAAGTTTTAATATTCGAAAAATATCAATACCTTTAAATTAAATAATTTTGAGTCTATAAAAACTAAAATTCTGATCTAATCTAGTAACTTATAATTAGAAAAAGGAACCAGGTAACAAAAATAAAATAAATATTAAATTTCTAATCTAATAAAAACTCTAGAATAAATCTATAAATAGTAATGAATTCATATGTGATTTAAAATCCTATAAATTTATAATAAATTTAAATTAAAGGCAATATAATTATTAATTTATCAAAATACTACCAAACAAAACTTTGAAACAGATAAAATATAATTTACGATAGCAGGTATAAAAGTTGAAAAGTAAAAGCCTTAAACTAAAGATTCTATGTATATCAAAGTGTTCAGAATAGTTAATATCGATAATATGTAAATTTTTATCCAAAAATATTATCGAATCGATATTTATCATACGTGTCATTTAGATCCACAAAATTAACTTTTTGCACAAGTTCATATTTTTCCCCACTCCTTACACAGTTGTTGGTTATAAATCCATCATCTTCTCTTTGTTTTTGTATTTCTATTCATCCTATCTCCTTGCATTTTTTTTCTTTAAACCAATTTTGTACGTATACGGTGCAAATTGCACCGAAATCTCAGTGAAGCTCCTTGAATTATGCCAATCGAAATCCTTCCCCAACTTGCACAAACAATGCACAGTGAAAGACAACAAAACACACACACACACCAATCAAATGGAGCCAACTAGATAATCTAATTAATGCAGCAAATAACACACATAAATCCAACAAATCGGTGGAGAAATCTAGAGGAATTCATATCTAAAAACCAGCCACATTCTTCTTCTTCCTCTTCTTCTCTTCCTCTATAAATACTTGTATCTCTTCTTTATTGGCAAGGAAACAAAGTCATTAATTTACAACAACTAAATCACCAAAACAACAACCCAGCAAACTCTAATTTCGTTCTATAAACTAGCAACAACAAACAAAAGCTCAAAACTCCATTAAACATCTCTCAAACTTCGGATTAAGGAGGAGCAAGGTGAGTTTAATCTATATTTGTTTAGTTTTGTTAAAGCAAATTTCTAAACCGTGTCTTGATGAACCTAGGATAAAAAACAACTCAAGAACAAGTCCTAAAAATGTTTAAATAAGCTCCGACAAGGTAAGATTTTATGAACCCTCGTTACACCTTTGCATGGATCAAATGAGGATTAAACTATAATTTGGAATGTTATGAGATGATATATATGTATATACTATGTATAAACACTTAGGAACACATTAGACTCAATTTGGACATGAAAAATACCGAAAATCGAATCAAAACCGATGAAGAAAATGAACAGTGCTCGTTCCCCAGAAGAGCACGGGTGAAACACGGGGCCGTGTACACTGCATGTACCTCTGGACTTCAATTCTGGGTTTGAAACCTAGAGGAGCACAGCTGGTATACGGTTGTGTACCCAACCATGTTCCTCTTGGAAATCCGAAAATATAAAAAAAATAAAATAAAATAAAATTTAAATTAAATTAAATCAAATCTGATTTAGTTCTATTATTATTATTAAAAGTATTGTTTTATAATTTAAACTCATTATTATTATTATTATTATTATTATTATTATTATTATTATTATTATATTATTATTATTATTATTACTACTACTATTATAAAACTTATTATTAATATTGATATTATCATTAAAATTATTATTATTAATATTATCCTTATTGTTATGATTAGATTGTTTTTAATGTTGTTAATATTATTATCATTAATATTATTATACTACTACTATTATTATCAATAATGATATGATTATTATTGCTATTATTATTATTAGCGACATTATTATATTTTTATTATCATCATCATTATTACCAATGTTGTTGTTGTTGTTATTATTATTATTATTATTATTATTCTAATGATTTTTATTGTCATCAATATAATTATTATGATTAGAACGAATATTACTATTGTTACTATAATAATTATCATCATGATTATTACTATGAATATACTATTATAATGACCACTCATGTTATTGTTATTATTAATATCAATTATTATTATTACTCTAATGATTTTTTTATTATCATTAAATCTATATCATCATCATCATCATCATCATCATCATCATCCCTAATAATATTAAGAGTATTACTTTTAAATGATATTATTACTATTATAATTATTAATAGTATTACTATTATTAGTGAGATATGTTATATTATAATTGTTTTCATTGAAATTACTATTATTTTAATAAAGTTATTATGAAAAATAATATTACTAACATTATTATCATTATTGTTTATATTACTGTACTTTATAATTAATGATAAAGTAGAGTGGTTGTAAAATACATATTTTATACATAAGAATCAAAATTTAAATAAGCTAAATTTTTAATAATGTGATACCTATACATAACAAGAAAATTATATGAAGCATATGAAAAGAAACACGACGACACTAACCAATAGTAAATAAATAACATAAATAGAACTAATATATCTTAAATGAATTCTTTTACTAAGTAAAATCATATTAGATTAATTAAGCTAATTAAAATAGATTTAGTAATTGAATTAGGTGATTAGTTTCAATCAACTAGGCTTCAATTAATATACTAAATAAAACCATAAAAAAAAAAGAAATGAGTACCTAATTTCTAAAATATATCTAATTTAGAATTAGTGTAAATAATAGTATAAATTATACCATAATTAATATAGTGAATATATTGTTTCAAATATCTTATTTTCGAAACTAATAAAAAGATAGATTGGTTAAATAATAACATCGGATAACCATTACAAATAGCAAGACTTCTTTTATAAATTCCATAACTTTAATCATAAGAAAATATATAATATATATATATAAAGATAAAATTCCTAGTTAAATAAGTAGAGAATATACCAAATTTGAAAACTAGGACCCGAAAGAATACTGTCAATATCATTATATAAATAATAATAAATATCTGTTACTTCATTTTCATAGGAAAAATAGGTCAGTTCTTGGAGTTTTAGTAGCATATTCCAATAGTTTAGCAAGGACCACAAGTGAATAACTTTGACTTTATCACATTACTTGTGCTTGTAGTATAACTACATTTATAATAGAAAATCAATTAATATGCATGTGGGATTGGGTATAATGCATGATGATTGGTGTATGTTTGAATTCCAAACTATCATAATATAAGTGATAATTCTATTGTATCATAAATATGGAATGAAGCATGTTGATAATTGTTTGTAAATTGTATGATCACCTTAAAGTTGACTAAAAACTATTGGTATTGTAAATGAAAATGGACATGCATTACATTATATGCACATATTGCATTTCAAAAGGAGGATGACCCCGTTCGTATTAGCATTTCGATTCTCTAGTGACGTGCTTGGTTTTTCTAGATGATATTTTCCTAATTCTTCCACGAGCACCTTTGTTCTATTCTATTCTATGGGAACTAACTGGTATCAAAAGAACACCAGTCATGGTATCGATATGAAATGGCTAATACTTAATTGTGTTTCTTTGTTCCAATGATAAGAGTGAAATGTTTTAAAGTAATTTGTGAGAGTTTATGGTACCCATTCTTCCTTGGTTGTCTGATTCTCCTGGGCACGGTATATCGCTTTTCATGGCTTCCTGACAATCCCGATGGGAGGGTGTAAATCTTCATCCTATTTAGATTCTGGTTATCCAACTTGTACTTGCACATATGATTAATTGTTGCATGGCATACGCTTGTTAATTAAATTTGTTTGATATTGCTTGATGTGTAGCTTGGTCAGGTTATTTTACTAAGCTGTGGTTTTGCTCACCCCCTAATAGTTTTTGTGCATGAATAATACTAGTTGGGATTAAGCTAGGGATGTGTGAAGAGAGCTTCTCCAACAGACTTTATTGAAGATAGAAATATAGTATACGGTAAACTTAGAATGTAAATTAGATAAATTGTATAATTATTGAAATTTAAGTTGTAAGTTTGAAACCCCATTTTCATTATTTAGTAGGGGATACTAATCCCTACGATCTTGGTAGAAAGTGGAAAATCGGATTCCATGGTGAAATTCAATAATATAATTTATCATTTATATAATAAACATTAATAAATAAATAGATTCTTGTATACTTTGACTTACAAGACGGCTCTCATATTACGGACGCACACGTGGTATGATAGCTTCAGATTAATCCTATTAGACCCCCTTTTGAGGCATGACACTTATATTTTTAAAAACCCTAGAGATATTCTAAACCCTAGGGAAAAAAAAAAAAAAAAAAAAAAAACACAAGCTTTGAGGAAAAGAAGTGTCCCACCAATATCGAAGATCACAAAACATCAAGGGTTTTATTGTTTTATTATGTTTAATCTTTACTTCTCTAATTCTTGCGCATTCATTGTAAATTTTAAGGAGGAGTAAATTTTTCATGCCCTAGTCTTGTGAAACCCTAAACATTATGTTGAAATTAATGTTTGATTAATAGTATTGATGTTGTTGAATCTATTCATGTATTTTAATTGTCTTGTAATAAGTTGTGGCCAGCTTGGTTTCATGTTTGATTCTTATTAGATAAAAAGAGGTTTCATCTGACAAGATAGATTGTCATGAATAGAGAATTTTCATGTTTTACCTAGAGGTAGGAAAAATTTAGATTTTTGCAATATAGATTTGATCTTCAATTAGGGTTTTTTGTTCTTTTATGCAATCTTAGGTGGCGTTAGTGAGGGAGAGGTCTCCACTATCTCATATAAGATTAGGCATCAATTAACTCAAGGGAGTAGTTGATTTAATTTTGAATCCTTGCAGTTGAAGAACTAAATACTTGTTAATCAAACCATTACCATGATATATTAAAGTTTGAGGTGGATCAAGATTAAAGTATGCTTTTGTGATTGAATTAATCTTCTAAAAAAGAGCACTCAAAATATGTTCTAGGAATTAGTAGTCTAATCTATCTAGTTGATTAGTAATACTCACATAAGGAAATTTAAGCTAAATAGTAGAAAAGGTAACACTAATACTTATTCCTTATATCCCTGTGGACGATACTAGGGATGCATCTGGGTGGGTCGTTATAGTGAACCCGACCCGCCCAACCTGCTAAAAATCCTATAGGGTTATGGGACAAGTTTGGAAAATTTTTTTGTAACCCTGTAGGGTCATGGGTTAGGCTCGGGTTGTAGTTATGACCCTATAGGGTCGACCTGACCCGTTAAGATTAATAAAAAAAAAAACAATTTTATAACATCAAAACTTTGATATATCCAATTCTTATTATTTTAATAGCTCTATATGTTGTATATATATATATATATTATATTTAATCTCATTGAGAATGTCATGCTTTTTTATAATTAATAAGAGATAATATTCATATATATGTATCTATGTCAATCCTCAAGTAAAGTAAATTCTACTATGTTATGGTACAAGTTGATTATCATACATCGAAAATTAATTATCTAGCTTATTGACTTTTTTTTTATGTAGCTTTACCATCAAATAAAAAGAAATTGAAATAAAAAAGTAAAATAAAGAATATATAATAAAGATAAGTAGACAAATAATAAATAAAAAGAATGAAAAAGGAAAAAAAAAAAAAAAAAAACATGCAAAATAAAATCAGGTCAACAGGCGAGCGAGTCAAGACCATGACCCTGTAGGGGCGGGTTTGGAAATTGCACATAAAACCCTATAGGATCATCGGTCGGATTTGGGTAACCCTACAAGAAATGGGGCGGGTTCAGGTTTTATATGACCCGTCCTAAACCCCGCCCCGGTTGCATCCTTAGACGACACTTGTTTTTAATCCTATACTACTCTAGATAGGTATACTTGCCTAGCTTGATCGTACGAGTTAATTTGGGTTTATAAATTTTATGATTTGATACGATCAGTAATAGCACATCAGCTACGATGTGATATTTATGTAGTCAATCAAATTATATGATTTAAGGAAAATTATCAATTCAATGGTTATAAATCCAACCATGAAGAAGAAACCAGTAGTTAATAAATGAATTAGCCTAGGTTTGAATCAAATTAATCATCATTGATTAAAGTTTCTTAAATTATAATTTTAATGATATAGACAAATGGATAGTTATTAGCCAATGAAGATGATTGGCTAGGAGAGTAGAAAAAATCATGTCTATCTTAAGGTGATGTTATAAGTTTAAATAAAACGTTTTTACATGCTTCATCTAATCATCATCACATGTGTGGAGGGGAGATGTTCTTTTTATTTAAAAAGATGAGAAAGAAGCCCATGAGGGCAAAAATAATTTATGACAGTTTAAATAAATAACCATATAGTCATCCATATTTATTGCTATGGCTATCCTATAAATGTTTTAGAGATTTGGCTATGTAGTTTAACGGCAGTATTTGATATTGTTGTTCATTGAACTGAACCAAACCAACCATAAAATGTGGTTCTTTTAGATTTCAGTTCAGTTTAAAGATCAGTTTAGGAAGAGTTTAAACAATTATGTTTGGTTTCAAGGGGTTAAATGGAACCATACTGTTTAAACCTAAACCAAACCACTTCGTATTAAAAGAAATAATATATATAAGCATTTTATTTATTTATAACTCTTAAACATTAGATATTAGGGTCACATGTGATATTTCATTTTGATATCATATGTATGTAGTATGTTAAAATAGACTTGAAATGGTATCACAATTTTGAATTCTTTTATCATCCTTATATTTAGATACATCTTTGAAGGGGAATTGATTAAGATTTCAATTTGTAGATTTATTAGGAGAAATTGTAATTCCATTCAAATTTATGAAATGTAAATTACATTTTTAACCACATTAATATTATTTATAAATTAACTGTTGTATATATATTTTGTATTATATATTTTGCACAATACACTATTAAATATATTGTATATTTAATATATTAATCAAGCAATTTTTAATCATCTCAAAATTTTCGTAGTATATTTTTTTTTTATTAATTTTAAATTCTTCCTAGAATTAGTAGACATGCGTCAAATTATAATAAAATGATATAATTGAGATTAGAATATGCACAATCATTTTATTGGTACAATAGAAATTTAAATATGTTATAAGGAATAATATTATAAACAAACAAGGAATTAATGCAAGAGAATGATTTTCTTTAATTAGTTTTATAGATTTATTAAAAACATATGTTCTTTAAATTCTCATTGAAAAATACTTTTAGAATGAGATAATATGTTATCTAAAATTATTAAATACATGACTTGATATTATAATAAGTAACTTTGATTTTTACATAACGTTCATCTATCTAAACATCTTTCTTTCTTTCTTGGGAACTCAAATGACTATTAATATTATTTATTAGAACTAAATGCTTTTAAAAGTGGTTCGAATCAAACTATTAAAAACAATTCAATTCGTTAAGGGTTTGAATTGAACCAAATAGTCTAATTTTTACCTATTGGGCTCTTTTTCTAGCCATATGTTTTTCTCAAAATTATTATGCAAATAACCAAATACTTACCTATATGAGATATTGTGATGATTATCTTAAATATCAAAGTTAATAGGAATTAGCTTTTAAGGATTTGGATAGTTCAATTATGACGCAGAAGTTGAAATTTTCATCTCTTTTTTATTCTTTTAATTTATTTTAATATTGAATACTTTAAAAGTAATATTGACATTTATAGCCAAATAAAATTTAGTATAATCTTTCTTATTCATAATATGTAAATGGAAAAATGCTCAAATAAGCTCCTAAAACTTTATATTTTGGTTAATTAAGACCCTTAAGATTTAATTTGATCAATTAGTCCTTCAGTCCCTAAACTTGTTTTAATTAAGCCCCTGCTATTAAAAAAGTTAACTAAACAGTGATGAAATGTTCGTTTGAACAAACACTCTTGATGACAGGGCAAGAAAGTCACATAACATATCTTCACATAATAAAATAATATATAAAAATGTGAAAAGCACTTATGAAAGGGAAAAAAATTCCTTTATACCCAGCTTTTAAAGCACATGGTGCGATGTCGCATGGATGAGTCAACTCGGAGATGGTAGCTCATGACTCGATTCGTGTTTTCATGACCGAGCTGGTGGGTAAGCTTGGCAACTTTGGCAGAAGGTGGTGGTTCTAAGTTTTCCAGTGGAGATAGAATGAATTAAAGAGAGAGAGAGAGAGAGAGAGAGAGGAGGAGGGGAAAGAAAGGAGATAGAAAGTCATGCTCTTCCTCTTCCCCTATACTCCTTTGATAAATTTCACGCGTGTATATACTATTAACTCATTTAAAACTGGACACAAATTACATATACTTTCTTGTAACCGGAATAGCAAGAATTACAGTTGGGAATGAGATCTTAACCAATGATAATGGCATGACTCTGGCAACAAACCTTGTGCCTTTCCCATGGTAAGCATTCATCCTACTTTGTTACAACTAGTAATGGATCTTGAGGATCCAAAAGATAATATATTACCTCCACTATGATACAATATTCAGTTCTTTGTTCGGTTTGGAAACAATTATACGATAAATAATATATCCTAATTCTATGTAACAAAGAGATGACAATAAATTCATATTTTTTTCTTCACCAAAAACTTTTTTTTAATCTTAAAAGATAAAATCTTGTTTGTCATAGAACAAATTATTATATTATAGTTGTGGTTTAGCATTTTTTTTAATTATGGTGCATGATTTTTTTTTCTTTTGTAAGTGTTGATTTTCACTTTTTTATAATATATGATTTTCTTGCCTAGGCATCAAGTGTGTTGTTCATGTCAACATTCCATTGCTATTCCATTAACTTTTTTAACAACAAGAGCTTAATTGGAACAAGTTTAGGAATTGAAGGGACTAATTCATCAAATTGAATCTTAAGGGTCTTAATGGATCAAAATGCAAAGTTCTAGGGTTTATTTGAGTATTTTTCCTATGTAAATACAGTTTCTCATCATAACTATATAGTATTCACTGATAGTAACACACTATCTTTTATACATTCCCCTCATTGAATTACAAGAACACTATAGGTTTCTTATCCAACTCTTTAAACAATTCTTATTGTAATGAGAAACTACATATTATCAACTTCTTTATATTGGTAAAAGTACATAATATCTAGCGAATGCCATGAACTTTATATATCTTTAGTAGCATAGCATATTTTTTTCCACAATAATAAGATTTATTTATTCTTTGTCTCATTTATTTTTAACTTACAAAAGAGAAGAACCTAACTCCCTAATGATATGTCTTGGTTTATGTACTTACTTGAGGCGATTACAAAATGTCTAGGTGATCTTATAATTTTGACATAAAGATTTTACAAAATAATGTTATTATCAACCTATCTATCATTTCAAGTAATATATTTTTTAATGTATACAACCTAACTTTTAGTATATACAAACATATGGATTTTAGTTTGATTTATATTTTATATTATGGTGGCATTATATATGATGGTAAGAAATGTGATAAGAAGTGTCTTAGAGTGTATTACAGAGTAATGATTTGTATATTGTGATTTTAGAGTCCCTTGTAATGTAAGATAAGCTTGTTATGAACCACTGTCACAGATTTTCAATTTCTAGATAAGTAATTATATTTGTTGTTATAGCTTAGTTTTTGCTAAGAACTACTTAAAATCAATGACTACAAAAAAAAAAAAAAAAAATTAATACTGCAAATCGATCCAAAATTTTTTTTTTTACTAGTCCTAAGTGAAAATTTTTGAAACCATTACAATCAAGATGGCGACAATAAGGTTTTTTCATCAATCACCCTTGTTCACATTACTAAGTACCTTAATGAAAGTTCCCATTATTTTTTATTTAAATAACCATAATAATTTACGATGATTTTTTTTTGCCACAATTTACTATGATTGATGTTGTAGCATTTTTAACCAATTTGTTAGTTATGGGAGGGATTGCCTACAATTTACATTCTAGAAAATTTGTACTTCGTCATATTAATCGTTGACAAATACTATGTGAAAAAGTTTATTGCTCTATTAAATTACTAGTTTGGTTTTTCTTCAACAAAAACCACAAATCCTTGTTAGGAGTGTTAATTATAATTGTGTAAGAAAGCTTGAGGCATACTAAGCACTGTCCTTAAGGATGATTCGTTTAGTATAGTGAATTTGTTAATTGTAAATAAAAGGCATATCCCCTTATGATTTAATAAGCTCTCCTAGCAATATGCTAGAAAGCAAGAACCGTTGTTTATTTTCTTTGAAAAAAAAAAGCAACAAAGAAGAGTAGTAGTAATAGAAAAGAAAATTAGCATATATGTTGAAAGAAGATATTATGCAAACTTTTTAAAAATATATGTAACATATGTGGCGGATAACATTTAACAATTATAGAATTTTAAAACTAGTAACGTTTATAATGAGTGACAATTAGAGAATTTTAAATATTGTAACATCTATAATGGGTAGCAAAGTTAAGTCTATGTAATGAGTAGAAAATTTAAATACAGTGGAGTAATATGCATCTAGAAACGGGAAACTAATTTTTACATTATCAAATTTGACTAGTTCAAATAACCATCTAATTGAATCCTTCAAACCACTAAAATGTCAAGCATTTTTTTTATTTTACATATTCGTTACCTTTTTTTTTTATTGTCATCCCTTATGGGGGATTATTTTATCTCCTTTATCGGATCTATTGTATTTGCTAGTTTGGAGGGTATTGTCTCTACAGAAGATATCTGATATCCCCTAAGTGAGACAGCGAGTTTATCCGATTAAGTCCTCGTATCCCTTCTCCTTCCACACCACACCACCACCTCCCCTTTCTCTCTCTCTCCCTCCCTCTCCCCCTCCCCGCTTAAAACACACACACACGTGCACACACAAAGCCTAGGCCCCCTGCTCTTTGTTTATGAGTCATTTTGTATCATTTTATTCTATAGATATATCATTCCTTAAGTGAATGAATTTTATCTTTGCTTGCCCAAAATGAAGAAGAAGAATGAAGTCTTGAGGCATCATTGCTATGATGGAAACAACCTAAATAAAAGAATCAATAATTGACTACAGTAAATTAACAATGATTTTGATATTTCACTTAAGTTGATCCCATCATATAGCATGTTACAAGAAAAATGTTACAAGTTCTATCGGCTTAGAAGGTGCATCAAGCAGTCGCAATTGCCGACAACTCGAAGGTTTTCAATAACTCTTGTTTGAAATTTGTAATAGGTCCACCATCCAACTTTGATTAAGCCCAAGTCTAAAATGTCTTCTCCATACCAAAAATCAAGAAAAACTTTATTTCAATACAATGGATAATCAAACCAAGTAGCATTATGGGGTTTTGACCCAATGACGTTAAGTTCTATCATGATATAAATATTACTAGGATGGTATCGTTCTTAGAGGGACAAAAGCTAGATTCTACCAATGTCATGTCTATTGAAATAGCATCATAAATAAAGTCAAGAGGAATAAGACAATTGAATCTCTAGCTTGAGACACTTGGGCATATATGTTATGGCAAAATGAAATTCATTCACAATGAAAACGAAATGGGTTAATGTCATGAATGGTACCTCAACTTTGGTAAAATATGCAATTAGGTACTAAACTGAAATTGATCAATTGATTATCTAAAAAAACTTTTCATACACATTAACAACATTTTCATGATATTGGTTAGTATTCATAAAATTTTTTTCAAGTATTAAATTGATCAAGTTCAAAATTTAGGTACTAAATTGATTAATCTCAAAGTTCAAAGACCTAACCATTCACAAAATTTATCCAAAAGAAAATGCTCAAAGGCCTCCCTTAATTAGAAGTTTGTAATGACAGCATCTATATAGGATGCCATTTTGGCAACGCTTATCATTCGACATACAAAGAATTCAACCATAGAGCCTAGATGCCCTAGATTAATTCCATTCATATATGTTCAATCCAGTCAAGCATCCATTAAAACCTAAAATGATATATGATAACTTTCATCAATATAACTACTCTACGAATGTTTCGGTGTGATCCATGAAAGAAATATTAGAAATGAAAGGATTTTTAAAAGCTCAAAATAATGTAAAACCTAACTTAGAAAAGAAGGTAAAACTAATAGATAATAAGAAAACTACAAATCCAAAAAATTATGGAATACCTTAAATAGTGCATAATACATAATAGATTGGAGTAGATTACATCAGAATGTGATAATGTTTAGATATTTGAGGCCACAATGTTCCAAGTGATTAAAAAGAGTCACAATATTTAGAGAAGTGGCTCAATTAAGATAACCATTGACATATATTATATAGGACAAACATTTAATTAAAACTTAAAAGATTGATATTTTGTGGCACGTGCTAATGATAACCTCAATTGACCACTTTCCTAAATGTTATAACTTTTTTTAAGGACTCAAAACATTACAATCTCAAATAAATTTATCTCGAAATGTTGTGACTTTCTGGTGTAATTTACCCTAATAGGTTGATATATCCTTATACACCTTAGCAAAATGATATTGTAAAAAGAAAATAAAGACACCTAGAAAAATTATGTCAAAGCACGCCTTACACAACGAGTGTTACAAGAATATTTTGAGCTCAACGCACGAAGATAGCAATAATAAGTCACTTTGAGCTATTGTGGAAGGTGAAACTTATACCAAGTCACTATGTGCATGCTATATGTTCATACCAAACCATCTTAAATCAAGTTTAAGAAGAAGGCCACTAAGTGTATTTTTATTGGACACGATACAAGAAAAAATTTTATAAGAAAAAAATGGAAGTGTTTTCGACAAAAGATGAAAATAATTTATAATTAATTAATTTATATTTATATTTTTTTTAAAAAGTAAATTGTATTAAGAATATCATGACTAAATTTTTATAAGTAATTTGTGTATATATTTTAGAGTAAATTGCATAACCACCCTCCTGTAAATTTTTTAAATTACATGGCCCCTTATTTTTCAAAAAGTCGATATTTAGACACTCGAAACCCTTAAAAATTATTTCAAGGCACCCAAGTTCTGGCTTTTTGAAATGCTGGGGTATTAGTGCAATTTACCTTATAATAATTTTTAGTTTTAAGGGTTTTAGATGTTAACTTTTTAAAAAGTAACGAGTTTGTGCACTTTTGAAAGAATTTAGGAGATATTTATATGGTGCATAAACTTTGGCAAAATATGCAATCAAATACCTAAAATTTAAAAATCAATCATCTTAGTATTTGAAAGTTGCTCAAACCTCTATTAAAATAGCTAACATCATCATTTGACATGGCATTTTTTGCCAATAATGACTTAACATGAGGTAACCCACATTAAGAAGACATTAAATTTAATATTTAAAAATCTAAACAAGTAAAAAGATAGAAAGAATAAATAAATAAATATATATGTATATCTCTTCCCCCTTTTTTCTTTTTCTCTAAGCAAAAATGATGTTTTCTTCTTTTGTTTTTTCATCACTGGTATACTATTTTCAGTTAAATCATACAAAAAAGGAAGTGGGGTTTAATATTGATTTGATAAGTGGTTTAAGGTTAGAGTTTTGAAACTTTTTCAATTGAATCACATGCAAAGACCCTAAATTTTGAATCTTTATCCAAATGTAGGTAGTAGGTTAAGGTTTTGAAACATTCTTGATCTAATTGTAGAAAGACCAAACTTTTTCAAAATATTATCGTATTCATAGGTGGTGGATTAGTGTTTTTGAATAGTTTTATAAGTAAATCTAATCGGCAAGCAAAAGCCCTATTTTTTTTTTTCCAAATTTCGTCAATGGATGAAATGTGATCTTCAATCTATGACTTCTTCAATAAATAGCAAGTAATCAAATCATCTAAAACCTCAAAATGTATTTTGACATGATTTGATGAGGAGATGAACTAATAGATGATGGACATGGGGTTTGTAGTACTTTCATTTTTTTATACCCATTTTTACTACCCTTCATTTTATTATATTGATAACTAATTAAAAGGGGGGAAGAGAGAATTTTTAAAAAGCTAAGTGCTTATTGTATGAAAAATGGTGTATTTTTGGCTTAGTAAATGTTAGAGTTACTCTTAATGAGTTTTTTTTTTTTTTTTAAGGGGGCAACTTATATCTAAAGGCATCAACATTTTGGGATAAGTTTATTTAAGGTATCAACATTTTGTGTGGTTAAAAAGAGGACTCAACATTTTGTAAAAAGTGAATCAAATAAGGCACAAACATTTTACAAAGTTTATTTAAGGCATCAATATTTAGATTAGTTTTCAGTTAAATTTTCTTAATTTTCTTTAATGACTAATCATGAATACTTATTTGACTCACTTTAAAAACGTTGATTCCTTTTTTTAATCACATAAAACGTTAATACCTCAAATGAATTTATTCTCAAGCGTTGATTTCCTATTTTAATCACTCGAAATGTTGATACCTTAAACGAAGTTGACACATTTTGATGAATTTAGCCCTTTTTAAACCCATGTTTTTGTTGATTTAACTCCTTTAGTTTAAGAGAGAGAAGTTGGTTTTTGGACTCGATAATTTTGCTAGTTTTGTTTATCATTACTATTGTGATGAAGGTCATGATCAATATGACTGTAGTTTGATAGCAATTATCTTTTTTCTTGGTTTCCTAGAAATGAAAAAGGATAAAATGTAGGCTTGTTTTGCAAAAGTTGTTGCTTCAATTTAATTTTTATGATTGTCAAAAGATTAGGTGGAGCAATTGATAAATGGTGGTAATAGGTGAAGATAGTCATTGCGTTATAATTAGTGGAAAATGACTGTTGTTCAAAATACATATAAAAAGATATTCTTATTGCTTAGAGATGAAAAAGATGAGTGGAAGATATATATATATATATATATATATATTTCTTTCTATTTGCTTTTTTTTTTTAAATGTGGGATGCCACGCATCAAGTTGTTATTGGCTAAAAATGCCACATCAGATAATAGTGTTAGCCAATTTGACAAATCAGTTACGTGAAAAACTAAAAATACATTTATTTTATGCTCAAGATTTAGGTTTTTAAAGTTCAATTTAAGACAAAAAAAAAAGATGTTAGAAAAGAAGAGTGGAGATCGTGTGGAAACGTGTCTCTACTTTATCAATACACATAACAAAAATTGGATCTCAAATGGAAATGGAAAAATATACAATGTGAAAAATGAAATAACTCCATAGTAGTTTTTTAGACCTATGTTCCAAAAAAGACATCATTATGGAAACTCAGGACTAATCCAACCCGTTACTACTAGTTTCCAAATCAAAAACCGAACCATAGATGCTAATTCAAAACCGTCTCATGACCTGCCAGTCCTGATGGGTCAGGGACTGTTCATTGCTTAGAATCGCTAGTTCAGACAAGTTCTAAACAACCTAGTCTTCAACTGTCTATGGACTCATGGAACCGACGGTTCTAGAGCAAGTATGATCATAAAATTAAAAAAAAAAAAAAAAGGAAAACTAGAAAATGAAACAAAATTAAGGAGAGAGAGACAACAGACAAAACCTATCCAATTGCATTTTCTAATAGGTCACGCATGGCCTTGCATAGCATGTGTTCATGCTTCTAAGGAAAAGTGTTAGACATCATTTGATAAGCCAGCCTATTTTTGTTTTTAAATAAAAAAAAAAGAAAAAAAAAAGTAAAAATTCTGCATGATGTGGAAATTCATGTACATTTTTTCATGTGAATGCAAGCACACCACAAAATTGAATGTGGTCGATGAAAAATTTAGGGGAGAGAGGAGAGAGAGAGAGAGAGAAAGAGAGAGAGAATGAGGGTGTTTACATGTCGTTGACCAACCAAACTCCTTCACATCTATAATCCATAAACCTTTCATTGGATAACCCTTAAAAGTTCCATTGTTGCTACTCTTTAAGTTACTTTTACTGCACACAGTGGATGCCAGTCAAGTATAAGCTGATTTCATGGTTAGGCAAGTTAAGTTTTTTTAGGCGAAGAGGTTATAAATGCTAATGGGAAGGTTTTGGATCCAAATAATGTCTTTTTGTTTTCTTTACAATTTAAGTTGGGCATGTAAGTATAGATGCCATGAGTTTTTAAGATTCACTTAAATGAGCTTTTCAACAACATTGGTATTATCAATCTAAGGTTAGTCTTTTATTTATTGTTAAATTAAAAAAAATTATGACAGAAACATGAGCTTTTGCTCCTTTCCAACACATTGTTAATCTTTTATTTATTGTCAGCCATATTTAATGTTAATCCTTTATATATTGTCAAACTTAAAAAAAAAAATCATTATAGGGAACTTTTCAACACTATGGATTGTCATTATATTTAACATTAATTTTTTATTTATTATCAAATTAAAAAAATAAAATAAGATCTTGCAGGTCTACTTCCTATTTTTTTACTATCCTAGGTGAACATATTGGAGGTGCCACACCTCAAATTGGTTCCAAGTGTGTCCAGTTGCCACTTATAAACTTACGCGTTATATGTTAAGGTTAACCTAACCTACAGTTTACCATAATCATTGCTGAAAAAAAAATAGATTCTAAAATCATTAAATTAGATTCTTAAAACAACTGGAATTATGGTGGAAAAATAAATTCCATAAAACATTTTCCGAATAGGCTACTCTAAAGAGTAGACTTATATATATAGCTTAGTTCTATATCACCAAGTATTTCAAAATAAAAAGTTCTAATTATCTCAAAAGACAAATCATGAGCTCACAAATAGGCCCTCATTAAACATAAGTTTAATAGTAAATTTATAAAATAGAAATAGAATAATAATCCAGCAAATCCCGGTTACTCCACTCATTAAGAAATTCCTCAAAGTCCGTGTCATACCCCATGTAATCATAGGTATCGTCATCATAATCATCAGTACCTAAAAAAAAAAAAGAAATGAGTTGAAGTCCAGTATAACAACAACATAAGCACACACACAAATGAACACACGTGCTTGTTCTAAATGTAATGCAACAACTAACATAACAACAGTGGAGCACCCACACTCCAGCATCATGCTACAAACCTCAGGGATCCTAAGTAGTAACAACTGCTCATGGGGTTAATATAGGCAGCCTGAATACCTATATCTCCTACCTCTAGAAGTAATAGCCTCGTTTAGAGGTCACAGCTGTTCCGCATCTTTATCCATATTAGTCCATTGTGATTAAGTAGAGTACTGGAGCCTATATATTAAATTGCTTAATACAACTTCTCTCCAATATGAATAAATGTTGTCCCACTACCATTCCCCCCATTAGCGACCTATCAAGCCACCTACGATGGCCTAAGCGCTTAACTACCGTGTTAGCACCACCTAGCAAGGTTGCTGCCCCTCGGACGGAGTCTCAAAAATGGCCATGCACAAGCAACAAGCAATTATTAAAGCCATCTTTAAGAATTACTTCAGTTAAAATGTCTACCCTAGTACGCAACACACAAGTTACTGTGTACATAAAATCAAATAAGAGTTCTATCTCAAAACAAATCATAGGCAATCTCGAGAATAAGGATCTCTATAAGGAAATTATCTCAAATAAGATTTATGTCACTAACTCAATTGTTCACTAGTTTGAAGTTATATATTTCTTATTCTATTTGAGATTTCACAAACTATCGATTAATTAATTTCAAAATTTTAAGTAAATTTAGTTTTAAATCATTTTTATATGTTAAAATTCATTTCATATGCAATTTAGTTTATCAAACTTGTTTTTATAGTAATTAGGTTATTTAAGTGATATTTTTATTAATATATTCCATAATCAATTTATAAAATTTTATTAAGTAAAATAATTCATTTAGATATAATTATTCTATTTATATCATTCATAATCTATTTTTACCTCTAAAAGTGTTAATGAGTCTAAATAAGTTTCCTATTATATTTATACTATCTTAAAATGCTATATTTATACATATTTCATTAGATAAATTCCTAAGATTAAAATAATTAATTAATAATCTTAAAATCATATTTTAATATGAAAACAATATATTTACATTTATTTCATATTTATTTTATTAGAAAACTAATGTGCATCCTAACTTTAATCAATCAGTTCACTACCTTAAACACGGCTTCTCAAGCTCAAAAGTTTATGTAAATTTTCTAACATATATATTTACGTGTTTATAAGTTCATTTAGCCCAAAATAATTAGTTAATTATGGTTTTATTTTAAATTAAACTCATTCTGTTTGGAAACAGGGCACTGACAACAACAACCAATCTGTTCAGGCCTATTCGACATCAAGACAATTGGTTCTTGGTCAGTTCACCATAGATTTGCAAAGTAGGCACATGGTCTATTGTTTTAACAAAGGTTTTCCATCATCAAAGACCATTTAGCCATCGGTTCGGCCTCCAACATTGATGCCACGAGATAATGCCAAAGACGGTCCGATATTGTTTCGTAATTTTTCAAGTTTTCTTTGTTTAATCCAACTTTTAACCTATTTTAATCATTCAAAACATGTTTATTCTATGTTTTTCCATCTAGTTTATACTTAGATTTATATTTTACAAATTAAATCACAATTCATAGTTCAAATCATCATCATCATCAACATATTTTATCCAAATTCCAACAATATATCAAAACACACATACATGTTGTAAGCTCCTAAATTTTAGATAATATCAAGTTCAAACCCTAAACCGAAAAGCAAACCGGAAGCCCTAAGTCAATGAATCCCTAAGAAACCCTAGTATTTTAGATCTGGCAATCCCGTATTCCTAAACCAAGAATTCGAAATACGAATGAAGAATGTAGTTTGGTTCGTAATAATACTATGATGCTTAAAAAGATAAGATTAGTAAATTTTCGACCTATTTGGAACCCGATCGGATACAGACTTTGAAAAGCATGTCTCGATGCTCGAGATATTAAATATATGATATTAATACCGTTAAACTCGTAATTTCATAAGATTTCTAATATATCAGTTATATAATTTTTCGGGTTATAAAAGTTACAGTTATAACCTTTTTATCATATTTTTATTATTACCAATACTTTAAATGTCTAATCTACTTTTTAATTCTTCTACACTATTCACAAGTATAACTACCTATAACCTATTTCTTACATCCTATTCTTACAATTTCATCATTTTTCTTACAATTTATTTTTCTAATAGAACTGTTACTACTTAAATTACTTATTTAATTTTGAATCTTACACAACACAAACAACTCCCCCTCTCCCCTCTTATAGAACCGGTGCAACTCCCCCCACTATTTACTCTCTTAATTTGTTTTATTTCTTTTTTTTTATTACACAAACCCTAATCCAATTGTCTATATATATCCCTTTATACACTCACTTCACTTCACTTTTTCAAATTTCACTAAACCAAACTCTTGCAAAAAAAATTTCTTTCTCTCTTCCTCTCCCCTTGCAAAACCGTAACACACACATACACACACACTCACATATTTTTCTTCAAGTTTCTTGTTCCAAACATCTAGTAGGTAATAGATCTATACCTTATCACCTTAAAAACATGTAATGGCAAGATCATTCATGTGTGATTCCACTCAAAAATCCCCATAAGCTTCAAGCTAGGGATGTCGAAACACTTAAACATGAGATCCTTACCATCACAATATTACAGATCTTGTTATTTGAGTTATTTTGCTATTATCTTGTTTTATTATCAAGATTATATTGTTGTTATTAATGATTTGTGCATATATTCATCATCTAATCATATTCACATAACCATCATAGTGTTCATGCATTTATGACTAGTATAGAAAACTAGATCTAGTTGTTTTGAGTTCATAAATGTATTATGCTTTTGTTTTATGTTGATAAATAACTCGTAATAGCATGCATGATGATAGTAGGAAAGTATTAGAAAGTTCAAGATCTACTTTAGTTTCAACAAAAATGATCTTTGGAAATTCGAATAAAAAAGGAACCATATTTAGAAAAGCTATTTTTCAACTTCAAAATGGGTATTGTAAATTGAAAATGAAGGGCTTAGGGAATAGATATCATAAATGAATTATTTTGATGAGTAAAGCTTAGATCTACTAAGGAATATTTTCAAAATAAGGAAAAGTTTACAAAAGTTACGTATCAATCCTAATAACAAGTTTTAAATTCGTAATAAGTGAAGCTTGAAATGTAAACACCCATTTTTCAACTCCAAAACAAGATTTCTATTAAAGAAATAGAAGCCTTAAGGAGCAGGTTTGATTAGGAAATGGTTTTTAAAAGACTAAATGAGTTTTACAAAGAAAACAATCTCAAATGAAATTTTTAAAATTCGGATTTAAAAATGGCTACTATTTAAACACCTATTTCCAAAAGCCAAAATGATGATTTTTATGGAAAAATGGAAGTCCTAGGGGATACATATAATAAAGACCTAATTTTGACAAGAATAAGAGAGATTTATCAAGGTATTATCCTAGAACAATGAATGGTTTCTAAGAATAGATTAAAAAATAATTTCATTTTCTAAAATTTTGTAAAATTTGTAATTGGGTAAACCACCTATTTAAACATCTATTTTCTAACCCCAAATTGAAGGTTTCTATTGAAATAATGAAGTGATGGCTATGTAGGTCATCAAGGTTGAGTTTTGATAAAAGCAAGTATGATTTTATAAGAAGAAAAACTATTTTCTTAAGTCTAGTAAATTTCAAAAGTTTTGCAAAGAAAAAGTTTTTCAAAAAGAATTCTTGTGCTATATCATTAAGAATATATATATAGATAGTTCATCTCATAACCTTCATGATAATAGTTTGTAGGTATTGCATATATACATGATGCATTCGTAGAAACAAAGTTAGGAAAGTAATGTCCTATACTTCTTATTTGACATTATCTAAGTACATGAGAGATTAAAATTACCAACACCCATGAATCAGCATGATATTGAGTTATATATGTATATTATAGATTCTTACAAGGTATAATGATAGCTCAGTATCTATCAAAACTTTAGTATGATGCTTGGTTTGAAATTAGGAGTTGAATTGTGGAATGGGGAATTGGTATAGTATTTAGTACCCTACTTTTCATGGACCAACCGACCTTGTTTGTTGGAAATAACTCTAGAAATAGATACCTCTTATCGCATAGGTAGAAATCAGTATATAATATGCGAAATTCAAGTTAAAATGACCACGTTATGGTCGTTTTAAGTTGGAATTTCCTCTTAGATGAATTTTGACGAACTTGTTATAGTAGAATTTATAAGTTCATTCAAATTTCATAGAAATACTCATTAGAGTTATTTCTTTTGATTAGGAGGCTTGGGAGACGGACTAGACCTTCCTAATTACTATTACGATTAAGTGAATTTTCACGCCATGGCAAAGAGAGTTCACTATCTTTAATTATGTGCTTGTGCTTGTAATGTTAGTGGCATTAGAATTAGGACAAGATAAAATTGACTGTGTGTATATGATTTCTACATGGGTGAATTGATGATAAGAATATCGAAATGAGGTTATTTTAACTATTTGTATGACCTAATATAGAATTGATTTGTCTGCAATATCTATGATTGCCCATAAATTATTAAATTAATATGCCATGATCTTATAATCAAATTGATCATGCATACCATATATGAGTCACATTACATAGATTATTATACTTTTATGGGAAGAAGGCATAATAACTGGGCAACAAGGGGCCTGTAAACTCGAATGTTGGCGTAATAGCCAAAATTGAAATGTTGGCGTAATGGCTGGAAATTGAAATGTTGGCATAATGGCCGAATTAAAAATGTATGTGGGTGAGCACCTGTATCAACCACAATAAAAATCAGAAAAATTGAAATCTTTGGTTGTATGGGCCTGAAACACTTAACCCCGAATGGAGGGTGTAAATCCATTCAACATAAGACTTCCGGATGATCTTATGTATTGTATGCTCACGTGTTTGTGCATTCATATGATTGTTAATATAACTTGTCTGTTATATATTACTTATTGAGCATTTAATTTTCGAAGTAGAACTTACTAAGCTCGTAAGCTTATACCCCAATAGTTTCCTGTTGCAGTATGAATATTTATGGCTATCTCCAAGAAGCCACTTTCCTCAGGTATAGCTTTTGGAATCTAAGGAGCTTTTGGAATCTAAGGAGCTTTTGGAATCTAAGGAGCTTTTTGAAGAAGTCGGGACCTAGATGTAGGCATAGACTTTAGTTGAATCTCCTAAATTGATATATATATATATATATAACGGTTGTTGTAAGAGACTTATGAGGACTTAAGAACTCTTAATATTTTTGACGGGGCTATGCCCCTTAGCTCATATAATAGATGAATCCAGCTATAACTGTTATGATTTACTTTCTTATTGCTATGTATGTCTTCTTAAGCTAATCCGATTCAAAGTATGGTCCCCTATTTGTTTAACGTGAGCCTTACACTCGATGTTTAAACTCATGGAATCACTGAAGTAGTCATACATGAGTTTAGATATTGAGTGTGGCGGACTGTCGCATTTAGGGTACCCTTTGGGACGTGACACATGCATGTACTTCAGATTTTTGTTTGATAATTTCGTTTCAATAAAACATATCAATCTAACATAATCATACATGTATACACATATTTCAGCACCCATATATATACACCTATACAATAGTTTCACTAAATTAGCTATTATATCATATATTTATATATATATACATGCTCATCTTCGGTTTTCATGCATACATATACATACATTAATCAATACTTAAATCTATTAACATTTAGTGATTTTCATGAATATATATAGCATTAACATAATTTAAAATACTAATTACAATTACTTACTTGAATTAACAAATAATCCTAGGAATCTCTACTATTACTCTTCCTTATGTTGATGAAGCTTCTTCAAGCTAATTTTTTTTCCTAACTTCAACCTTTGTTTTAGCCTTCAAAACCACTTAGGAATTTATTGAATAGAGATTAGATGTTTTGGAAGAAATTGAGTAATTAGATGGTGGAAATAGGATTGATTTTCTTACCTATTGAAGATTTATCTCGAAGAGGGATTTTTGTAGGATTTTTGTAGAATTTTGTGTGTATTTTAAAGGGGTTTTTTTTTAGAGAATCTAGGAATTTGGGGCTGGTGAAATGGGGAGAGAATTAGGGTTTTCTTAAACTCCTTTTGATAGTATTTTGTGTCTTGTATGTTCCATTAGGTTTAAGGGTATTTTAGTCCTTTCATAAGTATAGAATTCTCTAGAATTGGTTAAGGTCATTTTAGTCTTTTCACATGTTAGAGTTCTCCATAATTTAGGTTTTTATATCATGTGTGATGATGCATGGGAGAACATAGTCCCATGGGCTTAACACATGGGTTTAATGGGCTTAATTCATAGGCTCTCTAGAATTGGGCTTGAGCTTATGTTGATGGGCTTGGACTTTAATACTATGAATTAGCCTTTTAGATTATGGGTTTTAGGCTTTTAGAATTGAATTTAAGAAGAAAAAGAATTAGCTAATTGGCAATAGAAATGAATCTGGGAAATATAATTAAAGAAAAAGTAATATCTTACTTGAATTTGGGATTATAGGGGCTTAGGACTTGGTATTTAAAGGAAAATATTTAATTTTAAATTTCTAAGATTTAAAAAGTTGGAATTTATGTTAAAATGATTACGTTGAATATTTAGAGGTTTACGTGATTGAATTTGACGAATAAAATTTAGTTTAATAATTAGAAGGTATTGAAAAATTTGGATTTATTGAAATAGGTAATTGAAGTGGGTTAATAGGTCAAATCGAGTTTTTATGATATTAGAATCTTATTTTTAATTAAATTTGTTTACTAGTTCAATTACGTTAAACTATCTAATTATATCCTATAATTTACATAATTCCACTAGCTAGTTCATTTTAAATTAATCTCTAATCTAAATTTAAATTATGGTGTGAAATTACCTGTATTTTCATACTAATCATCTAATAATATATAATTAACAAAACACGAAAATTTGGGATATTTCAGGAAAAAATGTTTTAATATTTATCCATATATATTTACATATTTGGCTTTGGTTTTTTTTAATAAAAAATTAAAAGTAATAATTGGACAGTTCATGATTTCGGTAGAAACGGAACCAAATCATGAGACTTGCAAGTTCCCTATAATCAGAAAGCGGCCAAGCCTTCACGGTTCCGGCTTCAGTACGACTAAAATTGGAACCGTGAACCGTGATGATGAAAGTTACCATATCATTAGCATGTGGAGAATGAAAATCTTGCTTTAGAGAGTAAAATTTTCTTTGCTACTATTCCCGTCAAAACATGTCTGTTTCAAACTTTGAATTTTTGGGCACCGGTTAAATTAAATATTAGTAGGTGTTGAATTTACATTAGGAACACGTAAAAGGTGGTAATAATTAAATAAATCACTCATCAATTATTTGAAAAGATGCAATTTCTTGACAAAAGGGCAAAAAAAAAAAAAAGAGAAATTTTTTATGTGATTGTTATTATTTCCGTAATAATAATGATAGTAGACACGTATTTATAAAACAAGCGCTTCTAACTTTGATCTTCTAGCTATAACTTCTATATATTTTTTTCTTTTATTAATTATATAAATGACTATATTAAGAAACTAAAAAAATCCTCTATATGGAAACTTTCATGATTCTATCACAGAATAGTATCGCTACTAATATGAAAATTAAATTAATTATAAAAAATACTAATATAAAAATTTGAAGAGCTTTGATCATGATTGAAAAAGATCCGAACTATTTATTGATTTGATAGGATCGATCTCATTGTAACCATCATAAGATCGTAGAATTTTCTTAATATGTAAAGTTATCCATGTTTTTCAATTAATTACATGAAGTTTAACATATCATTCGGCACCTAAGCTTTCCCTATTATTAGACTTAATTATTTTAAATTTACCAAACTTTTATAATTAATCATCTAAATTTTTTTAATTTTTTAATTAATTATCACATCTAGACTATAAAGGACACAAAATTATTTTTTCTCTTCGCAGTTCAAGATACAAAATATTATATAGGTATCTTTTATTGCCATATGCATGTATTGCGAATTTCAATAATTTAATGAGAGATTAACTTTCTTCTCTTTATCTGCCAAAACTCTCCCTGCCGCCTCTAAAATCACCATAAATAGCTTTCAATATATCTTTAGGTTTTGTTGTATTTAATGGTTTTGCATACTGGATTCCTAACAGGTCAACATCGAATAAATAGTAAATACACATGTTAAAGCTTGTGCAACTGAGGAAGAACATTGAAATTTTGTTTGATTTATTATCGTTTTGTGTCCTTGATTCCTAACAGGTCAACATCATATATATACGTGTTAATTTTATGTAGTTCCCGTTATTAATGAGATTTTTGTTTCATTTACTATCTTTTTTATTTTTTAATTGTTTCCAAACAGGTCAGCATCTTAGTCGCGTCTTGGTTCTGTGCCATTGAGGATATTAATGACGCGTAAGTTCAACTGCTCCATCGACCGTTCCAGCTCACCGTGCGTTTGCCTTCCAAAAAGTTAATTGATGAAGTCAATAAGTAATCAATATCCAAGTATATTCAAAAAGTTAACTGATGAAGTCAATCAAATGAGTCCGAGGCTTCCAGAAGACTACCTCATGTACCATGTGTGTAACCCTATTTTGACCTTTCCCCTTTTTCGATCGGATACATCCACAGGGTATATTACGCTTGCTGCATAACACATGGAAACTAAATATTACGGATATTACCTCAATTTCAATAAAAATTATAACTCGCTAGTTGAATTATAAAATTAATTAGTTTTAGTATTTAAATTTTAAAATTATTTAATTTAATACCTTAAAAAAACCTTTTGCATACGTTAATAGTATTTTTGCTAAGTTATTTTAAGTATTAAATTGATCAATTTAAAAATTTTTCAGACATTAAATTGATTAATACCAAAGTTCAAGTATTCCTAATTTCTATGACTAATTAAGGTTGTTCTCTTCCAACTTATCAAAACAATATATCTATTTAATTTATATATGTTAGGTTGTTTTATTTGCACATGCATCGCGGGTGCATCGTCTGCTTGTGTATATATATATATATATTTATTTATCTAGAGTAATAAAGTTGCACTTTATAAAATTATAAACCTCGCCACACCTAATAAATAGTTTAAATTTACAAAAACAAAAATCATTTATTTAAAGAATTTAAAAAAGAAAAAGAAAAGAGAGATAAATTATGCTATAATTTGATGCTTATTTTATCAAATTAGTATAATTGTTCTCTTCAATAGATTTATAATCTATTTCCCAATATCAATTATTTTCTCACAATTCAAGGCAGCAAAATTATCATGTGAGCCGACTCTTCCTACTCACTAAAAACATGACTAAACTAAAAATTTTTATGAAGTATTTTGCAATAGGGATAATATTAAAAGTAGTACCTAAACTTTTGCGAAAAGTTGATTTAGGTATCTAAAGTTTGTTAAACTTGTATATTTATTGTGGATTTTGATGAGATAACATGATGCACGATTAATCATTCAATTATGGTAAATTTCACTTAATTAATCAAACATATGATGGATAGTATATGAAAATATATGTGTGTATGTGACGTGTTTTTTTGGAGATTATGCAGGTTTTAGGAACAAATTAGTGATGAATAGTACCAATTGAGGGGCAAGTCGAGAGCTAAAATACTTCATTCACTAAGGCATGACAAACTTAAGACCAAAACTCGACAAGTCCAAAAATATAGAGTCATTAGTCAAGGGTCACGTCGAGAGCTCCACGAGTCCACTCCTTAAGGCGCGAAAAACTAAAAGTCTCAAACCAGACAAATTCAAAAAAATGCACAGTCTTAGGTAAGGGTCACATCGAGGACTCGATGTGTTAAATGGTTAGGGTACGACAAGCTCAAAACCAACACTCGACAAGCTCAAACATACACAGCTCTGGTCAAGGATCAAAACTAAGACGTGATGAATATAAGGTGCAACAAATTTGAATTCAATACTTGATGGAGTCCACGTGAGCAAAGACTTAGTTGAGGGAAAAAATGAGATGCCATACTTTGAGGCGCGATAAGCATTAAGGCGCGATAATTTCAATGAATGAGCCGATATGGCAAAAAGAACCATCGAAGTACATTTAATGCTTGGTTACTTAAACACGTTATTTCTAACAAAAATTTGAATTTTTTAAAGCTATAAATACTCTATCCTTGGGAGATTCAACGAAGAGAAGTGCGAAAGTGAAAAAGTGCTACTATTTGTGAACGAATAAATCTTTAATTTTTTTGTTCTCTTGCTCATTAACTTGTATATATCAGAAAAGAGAGAGAAAAATATTCTAGTGCTCTGTTCATGTATCTGCTATCTATTAGTGAGAATCTAGAGAAAGAAAAGAAATATTTTATTTCCTATGTATTGTAAAAGCGGTGTATTGCTCGTCTTAAGCATGTTTATTTAGTGAAAAATAAAGTGGTGATGAAGTCCTCAATTGGAGGCATTGGTGGACCATGGAGAGTATGAAGTGGGTCGAAGTCCATGTTAAAATTTGAACTAAAATTTTCTGTCCATATCTCTTTTATATTTCATATTGTAATATATTGTTGTATATCTACTGCTATTAAAGTTATTTTTTATATGATGTGTTAAAATTAATTGTTAGAACATTTTAAGGCAAATACTTAATTCACCTCTTCCACCTACCCCCACCCCCCCCCACCAAATGAACTACGCCAATCAATGATGAAACTCGATACCAATATGTTCGATTCAATTCCTAAGATCATTCTAGTTTGTATGGAAACCGTGACCCGTTGTCTATAAAGAGACAAAGAACTTCGTATAAGATGTAGACACCATAATCGAAGGTAGAAATTTCGATTGATAAGTCGAAGATTGAATGCCACGGAAAAGATCATATAAGTTCAAGAAAAAGTTCATTCAAGAATTAAAGAGAAATCTCTCAATTGTATTATCAAAGTTATGTTCAGAATACAAACAAAAGGGATACTTATAATTGAACAAAGAAAACTAAAGACAATAAAAAGAAGATAAATTTCATGTAAGATAAGCTGGCAGCCTTTACAATTGCAAATAAAAATCCGAGACAAACATCGGCTGGCGGTTTAAACTCCTATGCCGCCGGCGCAGCGTTAGACCAATGCTCCACAAAAGCCATCCGCTGCTGACGCTTTCAAAGTTGGCTGAGTGTTTATGTAGACCGACAACCTAAAGTGTAGGCTGGCAACGTACCTAGCTAACTTTAGTCAATTTCGCTTGAAACTTGTCTTAAGCCAATCCCAAGCTAGCCTTGATGATGTTGATCAGTTTTGGTTCATCCTGGATGGTGTATAAATGCATCTCCTTCTCTTGAACCTCTTGAATCAACCTGTTAAATGCTTCATTAGATCTTTTAGCCTGAATACTTGAAGTTAGTCCTGGTAGCATCACGAGTATATACTCTCGATCTTCTAGCCATGCTTCCATCATTCCTTTACCTTGCTTGTCTCGGATGACATAAGGAAAAGTTTCAATGAATTCCACTCATTGTGCATGCCTTTTGTTTAGTTTATGTTGGCCCTTCAAATACTTCATTGACTCATGATCCGTATGAATCACAAATTCCTTAAGCAACAGGTAGTGCTGCCAGTTTTCCAAAGCCTTGATCAAAGCATACATCTCCTTATCATAAGTAGGGTACTTTAAAGCTGCCCCACTTAGCTTCTCGCTGAAGTATGCTATAGGTCTCCCTCCTTGCATTAGAATAGCAACAAATCCCTATACCCGAAGCATCACATTCAATCTCAAAAGTTTTAGAGAAATCAGGTAAAGCAAGTGAAGGAGCATGGGTTAGCTTATCCTTAATCAACTGAAAAGCCCTTTCTTGTTCCGCTACCCATTTGAATCTAACATCCATTTTGATAACTTCAATGATTGGTGTTGTAATGCTATTGAAGTCCTTTACAAACCGCTTATAGAAGCTAGCTAACCCATGAAAGCTTCTGACTTCACTTACATTTGTGGGATTAGGCTACTCCTAGATTGCACGAACTTTCTCTTCATCCACCTGTATTCCTTGTGCACTGACAACAAAACCAAGAAATACAAGTTTATATGAGCAAAAGTTACACTTCTTAAGGTTAGCAAATAATGTCACGCCCCGGAGGGTACCCTAAACGTGGCAGTCCGCCACATATAATATTAAAGCTAATGAATGACAACCTTAGTCATACAGGAGCTTCGATATCACATGCAAGGTGTGCTTCCAAGATAGTAGGAGACTCACAGGGGTATTACATTTAAGTAGATAATAAAAGCAAGTAAGAACTTACATAAATAAATATAAGATCTTCATAATAATATCCTTACATCATCTTAGGGGCATTCCCCTGCTTTAGAAGTCTTTCAACAAAATAATAGCTACTATAACACAAGACTATTATAGAGATTTTCCTAGAAGCCTATGTTCAAAACTTAAATACATATAGCTTCTCCCAAAAACTCCTAGTAGCTTAAACTCATACCTAGCATACAAGACTCTTTGGGGCCAACTAAAGGTAATCATATTGTAATAAAAAGCTATAAGGGTATAAGCAAATCTAGCCTAGTGAGATAATTCCATCTACAAGACATTTCCATAATTCAAACAAGTATTTAATCAAGTATATGAGAATGTACCAATCATATGAACAAACAAAATACACATGATTAACCGGAAATCAAGTGTAGCATGCAATTTACGCCCTCCATGTCAAGGGTTGGGAGGTTACAAGCCCATACGACCATCAATATTTGCAGATTTACCGGCTCCTGCTCGCCCTGTAGACTTTCTAGCTCCTACTAGCCCATGTAGACTTTTCGGCTCCTACCAGCCACCACTACCATTTCCTCGTTTCCCCACAAAAATAGTAGTGAAACAAATGTGACTCACAAGTATGATATGGATGAATTGATTCCAATATATATTTAACCAAATAATGTTTAGTTCAAGTCGAAGGCGATTAACACAATTTTCATCTTAGCAATACAAGAATCACAATTTATTTATCAAACCTTCTTTCGATATTCTTAACTTACATTCAATCAATCACAATTCCAAGTCACACAACAATTATTCATTTTATTTTTTTCTTAATTGCTAGTACTACTACTTACAAGCACAAAACAAGGAAATGTAACTTAGTAAAGGATTAACTCACTCTATGTCAGTAAATCCTAATCAAAGTAATCTTCTGGAAAGGTGATCTTGGGTCATTCTCCACCTAAACAAGATGAAATACCCAAAATGAGTCTTTCATGAAATTTCTATTCTTGAAGATTCTAAACTTTTCTTAAAATCGTGGTAAAATCGTATAAGAGGAAATTCCAACTTAAAATGGCCATAACTTACTCATTTTAACTCGGAAATTTCGCATATAATATACCGTTTTCTACCTATTCGAAAAGATCTATCTATTTTTAAACTTATTTTCATCAAACTAAGTCGTTTAGGCTCCGAAAAAGTGGCGGACAGATTCACCACGAATTTTTATAAACTTGTTTTCCTTCTTTTATCCAAAGCTCATTTTGAAGAGATAGGTATTATAATAGCTTGTAAAACATTTGGAATGTATAAACATATGTTAAGTGACTCATTTGGATGTATGAAGTTAATGAAGTTGTCTCAACTATGAAAAGTGAAGTCTTTTAAAGATTTTGGAAATATGAGAACTTTTGAAATATTTATTTTGCTTTGAAAATATCTTAAGTTATTTCAAATGAGTATTTCTTTTCCCTAAATTTAATTTTTTAAATTGCTTTAAGTTCGTAAGGAATGATTTTATTTTCTAAGCTTAGTTTCCAATACTTTTTGAAAGTAATAACAATTTTATGTTTAGAGAAATAGTTTCTTTGTTTCTTGAGATCATTCCATTTTGATGAAAAGAATTTCTAATACTTGGTAAAAAGTGAAGTTTTAATAAAACTTTTGTTTATTTCAAAAAGTTCTTTTCTATGTATTTTATGAGCTCCTCTAAATTTCCTAGAAAAGTTTGTTTAAGAAAATTACTTCTTATTCCTAGAAAAGAATCTTTATTTTCAAGAAAGTATTTCCCCATTTATTTTGTTGAGACAAAAATCATTATGTTCATGCATGAATATGAATCATAAAGTTATGTAAACATAAAGAAACATAATAACTTGAAAGAATAAGCTAGTAAAGAAATAAATCAAGTATTGGAACCTTAGCTTCATTAAGGTATCCGAGACTAAGAAAAGACTAGTCCCAAAAAGAAAAAGAAAATATTTTGACTTGATGAGGACAAGTCTAAGTCTAGAAAGACTAGTTTTAAAAATAATATGAAAATAAATAAATTGCAAGAATAGTAAATAAATTGCAAAAAATGAGCTTATATGCTCTAAAAGATATACATAGCTATATAGATATATTATATATAAAAGCAACATAAAGGAATTTGATGATGAACAAAAACAAAATATGAACCTATTGTTGCTTTCTTTAACCTTTATGGTTTAGAAAACACACATTTAGCTAATACTAAGTAGATGAATATAAAGAAAACTTAAAGAAAATTTACCTAAAAGAACTAAACTAGAGAGAACTTCTTGGGAGGAAATTCTTGTAGAATTTTGAGAGAGTAACTTTAGTAGAAGAAAGGTGTAAAAGAAGTGGAAGTAAGAGGGGGTATTTATAGGAAAATCTGGAGATAATTTGTGTTAATTAAATAAATAAAAAATAAAACAAATTGGAAAGAATTAGAGAGGGGTCGACGCTACTTTAGTGAAGAGAGGGAGAGAAAAATTATTTTTTTGTATTTTTGTTAATTAAAAGTAAGATATGAAAGATGTAAAGTTGTATTAGAAATGAAAATGTGTAAGAAATAGAGGTATGGGTTATAAGAGTAGGTTGTAAAAAAAGTAGAGATAGATAAATAGTGTAGAATAGTAGCAAATAGTGTAATGTAAAGTAGACATGACAATTTAAATACCGGTAGTAAGAAAATACGTGTATAAATGCAAAATCTGATATTTTTAGCTATCAAAAAATTATGAAATTGATATTTTTGAAAATCTTATATTTTTACAAGTCTAATGGTATATTCGGAATATTTTTACTATTCGAGCCTCGGGACACATTTTTCAAGAACTGTGTCCGATCGGGTTCAAAACGAGCTGCGGTTTTACTAAATTAATCTTTTTAAGCTTTCTTAGATAATTACGAACTATTCTACTCACTAAACTCTTTCTTACTCTCTTAGGGTTTCTTAAACAGGAATGCCGGACTTAAGCGGTTACGATAGACTAGGGTTTTGTTGACTTTAGAAATCCGGTTGACTTCTAATTAGGGTTTAAGCTTTAATTTGAATTCAAAACTTCGGGGGTTTACAAATAATCTCTCCTTTCGAAGCATATCTAAAATAGATTTTAAGTGATTTACATGATCTTCCAAATTCATGCTATAGGTCAGAATATCATCAAAATAGAAAACCACAAATTTACCAATAAAAGCATGCAAAACATGGTTCATTAGTCTCATGAAAGTGTTAGGTGTATTGGTTAATCCAAAAGGCATAACCAACCATTCGTATAAACCATATTTTGTTTTCAACACGGTTTTCCATTCATCTCCCTCTTTCATCCTAATTTGATGATATCTACTTTTTAAATCAATTTTTGACAAAATACACAAGATCCATGCAATTCATCTAACATGTCATCTAAGCATGGAATAAGATGATGACACTTTACCGTGATGTTGTTGATAGCTCGACAGTCAACATACATTCTCCATGACCCATCCTTCTTAGGTACAAGTATCATCGGTACAACGCATGGACTCATGCTTTCCCTTACATAACCTATTTCCATTAGTTCTTGAACCTACTTTTGAAGCTCTTCAGTCTCCTTAGGATCACTCCTATAAGCTGGTCTATATAGAATGGCCGCTCCAAGTATGAAGTCAATCTAATGCTCGATTCCTCGAATTAGAGGCAATCCTTTTGGGATTTCCTTAGGAAAGACATCATCAAAATCCTGCAAAAGAGATATAACAGTACTAGGCAAAGTGTCAGTTAATTCGTTAGTACTCAAGCATGTTTCTTTGTAAATCATCAACAGCATAGGCTGTTTCATTACCAATGCTCACCTCACAACACTCACTCTCGCCATGTTACCCTTCTTTTGCAAGGCTACACTCTCCTTTTCTCTCACTACCAAAGCCGAACCCTTTCAACTTAGTCTTTCTCACTCTTTCCAGCCTTCTTCTCTTTTTCACTTTCTTTGTCTTTTATTCTCTCACTCTGTTTTTTCTTTTCACTCCCATTGTGTTTCCCCAGAGACTGTTGTAGTTGCAATTGGTCCTCATAAACTTCCTTAAGGGTCATTAGCTTAAGACCGTAGCTCTTGCCATTGTGAACAAGTGTATACTTGTTTGAAAAGCCATCATGAATCACCTTCCTATTAAATTGCCATGGCCTTCCTAACAACACATGACAAGTCTACATCAGTACAATATCACACAAAACCACATCCCTATACCTGTCGATGTGAAAAGTAACATTGGCTTGTTTGTTTACCTTGGTTTCATCACTATCATTCAACCACTGTATCTTGTATGGATTATGGTGTTCAGTGATCTTAAGTCCTAGTTTCTCCACAAGTAAAACACTAACTACATTAGTGTAACTACTCCCACCCACAATCATACTGCATACCTTGTTATTAACATAGCACCTAATATGGAAAATATTTTCCCGTTGCAGTTCAGCTTTTGCTTTCACCTGTGCACTCAAGGCGTGTTTCACCACAGCTACTAATTTACCCACAAAGGGTTCCTCATCACCAACATCCTCTAATGGCGGCATCTCCTCATCCTCTTTATCCTCTTCAGTCTCACATTCCCCATCATCGCGCAAAATCATAACGTGCTTGTTTGGACATTAGCTAACAATGTGACCCCTGCCTTGACATTTAAATCATTGAACATCGTAATTTCTAGAACTAGAAGAATCAGATTTACCTTGATTTGTTGAGTTTGTCACTTCTTGCTTCTGCTCAAACTTTGACTTAGTGATGGGTTGCTTCTCCTCCTTCTTCCAATAACTTGATTTGTAGCTAGATGAGCCTGAATTAAATGCAAACCATGTAGCAGCACTACCCTTCCTCTTGAGCTGATTCTCAATTTTAATGCCCATATGTACCATATCTTCCAACTGAACATAGTGCTCCAATTCCACCACATTATGAATGTCCCTATTCAATCTGGCTAGAAATCTCGCCATTATAGCCTTACGGTCCTCCTCCACATTCGCCATAATCATTGCTACCTCTATCTCCTTATGGTATCCTCCACACTTCTATTACCTTGCCTAGGGTTTTGCAACTTTTTGTACAATTCCTTATAGGAATATGAAGGTACAAAACGCTTCCTCATCACTCTCTTCATCTCTTCCCAAGTTTCTATTGTGGCTCCTTATTCCTCCTCTTATTCAACACCAATTGTCCCACCAGACTATAGCATAATATGAGAATTTAATGGCTGCCAATTTTACTTTCTTAGCTTCAGAATAATTGTGGCAATCGAACACCAACTCAACCTTCTTCTTCCACTTAAGATAGGCTTCATGATCATTCTTTCCCTGAAAGGATGAAATCTTCATCTTTATATTACCTAAGTAATCATCATCCTGATTCCTAACTCCTCTAAACCTACCTCTATATTGCCTATTACTATCGATAGATCCCCTCTCAAATTCTTCTTCAGAATCAAATCCATCATATCCTTCTTTCTATACCCATACTCCTCTCCTAGGGAGTCTTTCTCTCTTATTTATTGGGGGAGCACTCCGTGATTGATCTATGCTCTTTTCGACTTTCTCATGGAGTTCTTCCATCCCCTCTCTAAACATCAATTGCATCTCTGTCGATAGAGCCTCCAAAATTAACTTTGTATCAACTCCTCCCTTCTCATCTTCAGAGGCACCTTTCTGTGATATGTTTCTTACCTGCAGGAAACAAGGTTAGAAATAAAAGAATCCTCATAGATCTCTCCCTTATGTGTTTCACTCTATAGATGATTCTTCAACCCACTCATGTTTTCTCACAAATAAGATGTTGTTCCTCTCTCTAAATTCCTCTTTCAGTTCTTTAAGAACTAATTCGAACAACTCAAGACCTAACTAGAGAATTCAACCTAAGCTTATTAAGGATAATCTTTGAAATGATTCAATATACAATTCTTTCATCAAACTAAACAATGAAACTTTTAACAATTTCTTTCAAGAATTCACTCACTTTTTTTCTTTTTTTTTTTTATCACAACGATGGACTATCAAGATCAAATCGATGAAATAATCTAGATATGACGGAAACTCTAAGAAAAAAAACTTGAAGCCCTAAAAGATACAAACTTTAATTAAGAAAAAGGATAGACAAACCTTAAACAAACCCTAGGCTCTAATACCAAAATGATATGAACCATGCCAATCAATGATGTGATTCAATACTAATATATTTGATTCAATTCCTAAGATCGTTCTAGTTATATGGAAAATGCAACCTGTTGTTTATAAAGAGATAATAACCTTGGTATAAGATGTAGACGCCACATTCGAAGGTGGAAATTTCTATTGATAAGTCAAAGATTGAATGCCACGAAAAAGATATAATAAGTTTAAGAAAAAGTTCATTCAAGAACTAAAGAGAAATCTCTCAATTATATTATCAAAGTTATGTTCATGATACAAACAAAAGGGATACTTATAACTGAACAAAGAAAACCAAAGACAATACAAAGAAGACAAATCGTCATGTAAGAAAAGCTGGCGGCCTTTACGATTGCAAATAAAAATCCAAGACAAACATCAACTGGCAGCTTAAACTCCTATGCCACCGGCGTTAAACCGCTGCTCTAAAAAAGCCATCTACTGCTGACACTTTCAAAGCCAATTGAGTTTTTATGTAGGCCGACAGCCTAAAATGTCGGTTGGAAGCATTCCTGGCGAGCTTTGGTCAATTCTACTTGAAACTTGTCTTGGGCCAATCTCGAGCTAGCCTTGATGATGTTGATCAATTTTGGTTCATCCTGGATGGTGTATAAATGCATCTCCTCCTCTTAAACCTCTTGAATCAACCTGTTGAGTGCTTTCTTGAATCTTTTAGCTTGAGTCGTTGAAGTTGGTCCAAGTAACATCACGAGTGGATCTACTCTTGATCTTTTAGCCATGCCTCCACCAACACCACCACCCCCCACTCCCCTTCCAAACGAGTATTTTGTAGTGTATTTTCACGTTTTCATTTGGTATTAGAGTTTCATCTCCATCTTTTTCTATGCTTAATCTTATATAGAGTAAAAATCATGGTATCTAATGCACTAGAGCTTCTAAAGGGGCAAGTTATAAATAAATCACCGTTTTTAAGTAGGGGTAACTATCTATATTGGAAGTGCATAATGAAAAATTTTCCAAAAGCTCAAAATAGATTAATTTAGAATGTTATAGAAAATGGGCCTTTAACTATAAAAGGAAAGAAGAAAAAGATTATAGTGAAGAAGATTAGAAAAGATTAGATGTAACGCCTTAAATTTAATTAAAGCATTACTACCATGTATAGTGCTTTATGTATTATATGCTCAGGCTTCCTAGAATGATATGTTTATTTCGAACATTTGCTAACCAATTTTAGATTATGAAATCATTTAATTAAATCCTAGGAATTACTGGACTTATAAGTTACAAAATAAACTTCACAAAATATTTAAAAGATCTCCACTCCTTACTAGAGCAAACCAATTTTCTAAGAAGAAAAATCTTACAAAAATATTTTATAATCTACTCTCATGAGTAGAATGACATTTACAAATATATGGGCATTACCAAGCCTTTTGAAAGAATATTACAACTTGAAAATATAAATCCAACTCTTAAAAAAAATAAAAACAAAATAAAATGCGAAATGAAAGAAAATACATATACGATCCTATCTCACTTTACTTTAACCAATACTGCCCAAAACCCGAGTCATGCATCATTATCATCATCAATCATCATCATCAACAACAACACCATCATCATCTTCACCAAATCATCATCAACATCATCCAATCATCATCATCATCAACATATCATCATCATCTTTAATATAACACCTAGAGAAAAGAACAATAACAATAATAATGAGGCAAAGCCCAGTACATAATAACACAAGCATACACGAAGTAGCACACAAGCCTAGCTAAATGTAATGTAACAAAAAAAAATTATTATCTTTCATTCAAAGTAAATCAAACATCATAGGAGCACTCACACTCCGAAACAAGCTACTGGGAATCTGGAGGTCCTGAATAACCATACGATGCTCAAGGGTTTGATATAGACAGCTTGAATACTTATATCTCCTAGATGGTATAACTAATAAAGAAAAAATGGTGTCCTTTAGGGTTCACAGCCGTTACACACACTTTACTTAATCTTAGTCAATAACATCGTCTAATTCACCGTAAACTTAAGTAAATATTACACCGATATCGTATGCCTCATTAGCTACTTGTTGAGCCATATACGAATTGTCATGGTACCATGGCATACCATCATTATGGTAGAGGGTGGCCTAAGCACCTAAACTACCATGCCTCGCTCGAGACAAGGTTACCACTCCCCGGACCGAATTTAACAACACATGTACAAAATAACACTCAATACTTAGGCCATTTTTAAGTTTTAAATTCATTTTAGTATGTTATCCTAGCATCCAACACTAAAGTTACCGCGTACCTTTCATATTTGAATTCCAAATAGAAATAGATGGTAGATCAGAATCCAACTCAGAACATAAATCAGGTATCCATGTCTGTAGATTCAAGAATTAAACTCATATAAGAAACTAAACTAATTATCCATTTATCTTAAACACATTTTATTACCTTATTTGATCAGACACTAAATAGGAATCTCGTTACAGCTATGAAGATCGCCCCGTTAAAATATGGATAATTCTCCTTTGTCTGTCAAAGTATCTCTTCTCACTTTAATTATAGTATTTTATTACAAAAGCATCAACAAAGAATTCATATTCAAAAACATTCATTTTCAAGCAATCATGCATTTAAAACAACATATACCCTATGTTATTCTAAGGTTTATCCTAATTCATTAACTTAGCCAAATTATTAACTATTAACTCGTTTTAACTTGATCCTAGCCAATTTGATTATAGTTAATCATTTAATCCAATTACTAAGTCATTTTAATTAAAATTAGTCAATCTAACTCATTTTAACTTATCAAAGT
Organism: Combretum micranthum; assembly: GCA_024138025.1. Lineage (NCBI taxonomy): Eukaryota > Viridiplantae > Streptophyta > Magnoliopsida > Myrtales > Combretaceae > Combretum > Combretum micranthum. The sequence continues at coordinate 284,122 of JAMXBD010000602.1, forward strand.
CTATTTAGTCAAGTTGCACTTAAATTGATTAACTAGATTCATTTTATATCTCAGATTCATATTTACTTAAGTCTATATTAACTTAATCTTAACCAATTTGATTAAACTTAATCAATCTAATTCATTTAAGTTCATTTAGTCAAGTTGAACGTAGGTTTATAAGCTAAGTTTATTTTATATCTAACTTCTATATTTAATCAAATTATTCACTGAATCTAATTCACTAAACTTATGCTTTATTATTTCATTCAACAAATATAACACATTAACTATCATTTATCTATTTCATTTTATCTCAAAAAGATTTATTTTATACTTAACTACACTTTTAATAAGCAAACACAAGTTTTTAACTTTGGTTGGAAAACATAGCAGTTAGAAAGAAGTAAAATTTCGGCCTTGATAATTTTTGAATTTGGAAAAAATCAAAACATAAAAGTTGTAGATCTTTTTTCAATCTTTCTAACACATTTTGAATCATCTCAATCCGAGTTTATATGAAAAAGTTATGATTAAACTATAAATAGTGTCGTGTTAAGGAAGACACGAGTTACGCCCGTGATTTTTAGAAAGCTATCATAAAATGGCCTCTGAGCTAAGAATCATGCCTGTGATTTTTTGAAAGCTGTCATAAAATAGCCTCTGAGATAAGAATCACACTCGTGATTTTCGAGTTTCAACATTTTTTTACCAACCCCAGGCTACTAAGGGATAGATCATAGCCATGATCTGTAAAAATCCTCGAATATGCTTTAAATCATGCCCGTGATTTTAAGATTTTGAAGTTTATAAAAAACCCCGAGGCTAGCAAGAGCAAGATCACCCCCGTGATTCGTGAAAACACCCACCTTAGATGCTACTAAGGAGTAAATCACGCCTATAATTCATCAATTTTGTCCAACCTGAGCCTACTAGGCTTCAATTACGCCTGTGATTCATGGTTTTCCCTGAGTCACAAATTTTCTTGTTTTTCAAACTTCATTTTGTTAAACTTTTACACATTCTACATTAAATAAGATTCCATAAAAATAACATACAACTCATCACATACATTTAACAACTCCAATTATGCATAAACTTCACATTCCAAACATCAAACTACTACTTAATCAACTTTTGATCATTTCATTACTTATCACCATACAAACAACAAATAACACTTAAAAACAATTTTATCACTTCAAATCTCACTCCACTTCAACAAGACTTCATCAACTACTTCATCAAACCCAACTTCAAATATGTACAAGAACTACTTAGGTTTTCATCCTTCGTGCTCAAATTCTCCTCCATCTCATATTTCATCACAAACCCAACTTCATCCTAGTTATAATTCATCATATACATGAATAAACAAGAATCAAATAAAGAAAGAAAAAACTTACTTGATTTTAATAAAAACCCAAGCATAACAACTTCATCACCACTACTTTTTTTTGGTTAAAAACACTTCTCCAGGCTTGTTTTACACTTTCTTCTTGTTTCTATCTTCCATTTCCTTTTTAATCTTCTCTTACACTTGATTTTATGGAGTGAAAATTTGAAGAATGAAAAGAAAATAAAGAGAGGAAGAAGGGGAGGAAGAAAGCACCAATGGAAAGAAGAAAGAGAGAAAGAAAGAAAAAGAAATTGAAGGTAACCCCTAATGTCAACAAAAGGATAAGGAGAAAATAATTATCTAAGATAAAGATTTAAAAGATAATTATGAGTAAAGGATTGGTGTTTAAACTTGTCAAACGATTTTTTTGAGTATCGAAAATAATTGGAAAATAATTTCAAAACGTATAACATATAAATTATTAGCTTAAATTGAAACTCAACTTTAGAAATTTAATTTTGTAAAAATTTGGTATTTTATTTGAGTGCAGGTTTAAAACTTATTTTTAAATAAGTAATTAATTTAAAAAATTAATAAGATTTTACAAAATGAAAGTTAACAAAAGTTTAGAGGTTGAGGAACTTACTAAACATTTAAAATATTTATTTGGAAATTTCAGAATTCGAATTTGAAGTAAAGGGGTTTATTCAAAATATAAGATTGAGTAAAAGTTGGATAATTTTGATTTATAAAATCAAAAAAAAAAAAATAGATATTTAAAAAAATATTTAAAAACTCAAATCTCAATTTAACCTATTTACTAATTTAATTATATCTATTTGTCTATTTCTTTTCTAGTATTTACTTATTTTACTCATTTAAATTATTAAACTATATGTACAATTAATTATCTATTAGATTATTCAACTAAACCATCCTAAATTAACTAGGTGAGGGTTTAGGGTATTTCATTAAATATAAATGAAGTTGCTATGAATATTTTGCATTGTGAGCCGAATGAAAGATATATAAATAGAATTTGTACATGTAAATCTATTAAAGAAATATAGGATGAACTAGAAAAGACCTATGAAGGAACTTTTAGAGTTTGAGACAAAAAAAAAAAAAAAAAACTCTTTTATGTGGACAATTAAAAAATTTCAAAATATTTCCTAATGAATCTATAGATGAAATGCATAATAGATTCATTAACATTATAAATCTCTTGAGTATACTTAGGAAGAATTTTACTAACTTAGAAATAAATTTTAAACTTCTCATATCACTATCTAATGATTGGGAAGCAAAAAGAACTACCACAGAAGAAGCACAAGACTTAAGTGCTATGAACTTAACAAAAAATCTGATTCAACACTTAATGACCAAGCATATCAAAATTAGATATCATTTCATTAGAGATCATGTTATAAATAAAGATATCAACTTGGAATTTGTTGAAACGAACAATCAGATTACCGATATTTTTGCAAAACCACTGAGTGAAGATCATTTTTACACTTTGCAAAGAGAATTGAGCATGATCAGACAATATGAGTGTTAAAATATCATGGAGACAAGATGATCCAGAACTTGATCTAAGATCTTAAGAAGCTATTAAATACCCATACTTTTGATCTTTGTAATCTCCTTTGTTTACAAAAATTTGTTATATGTGTGTTTGCTCAAACTAAACTTGGTCTTAAATGTTTGAACATGCTCTATGATGCTCTTTGGACATTTTTAATATTTGAGAATAATTGGATTTTGGTGCTGAAAACTTGTATGTCATCTATGCATTTCTGTTTATTTGCAATATTATAAGTTAATCATTTTTTTTTATGAGTACAAATGGGAAGAGATATATTAAATGCACCTACCTCGTGTTTCTTTTCTAATCAGTCCAAAAGGGGAGATATGTTGAAGTAACATGCATGAAATGTGTTTTATTTTTCATGAGTCCAAAGGGGAAGAGAGACGTTGTAAGCACAATTAACATACATGTAGTATATTTTATGTTTTTTTATGAGTTCAAAAATTTGTGTTGTTAATACAAAAGTGGAGGAAAATGATGTATTAAGTGTAGCTTACATTTCCCTAGAATTAAGCATTAAGTCTTTAAATCAAAATTGAGAAAATTCATTTAAAACCCATATGCTTAATTGAGGCTGACTATACTAAATTGAAAATGAGTTAATTGTACAAAATTGTTCTCATAAAAAAGGGGAGATTGTTAAACTTATATGTTCAATATGGATTTTGATTAGGCAATATGATGCATAATTAACCATTCAATTATGGTAAACTGCTCTTAGTTAGTTAAACATATGATGGATAATTTGTGAGAATATATGTGTGTGTGTGTGTTTCATATTTTTGTGGAGATTGTGCAAGTTTTATGAACAAATTAGTGATAAACAGTCTCAATCGAGAGGCAAGTTGAGAGCTAGACTGCTTCATTCGCAAAGATGCGACAAACTTAAGACTAAAGCTCGATAAGTTCAAAAATGCAGCGTCATTAGTCGAGGGTCACGTCGAGAACTCGACGAGTCCACTCCGTAATGCACTACAAACTAAAAGTCTAAATCTTGAAAAGTTAAAAAATATGCATAGTCTTGGTCGAAGGTCACATTGAGGGCTTGACGTATTAACTGGTTAAGATGCGACAAACTCAAAACCAACACTCAAAACCAACACTCGACAAGCTTAAACATACAGAACTCTAGTTGAGTGTCAAAACTAAGATGTGATGGATGTAGGGTGTGACAAGTTTGAATTTAAAACTCAATAGTCCACGTGAGTAAAGACTCGGTCGATGGAAAACATGAGGCACGACACTTTGAGGTACAACAAGATTAGGGCGCGACAATTCGAATGAATGAGCCCATGTGATAGAAAGAGTCATTGAAGAGCATTTAATGCTTGATGCCTTAAACATGTTATCTCTAGCTGACATTTAAATTTTTTTAAGGCTATAAATACTCTATCCTTGGTAGATTTCAAGAACAAAAGTGCGAAAGTGAAAAAGTATTTTTATTTGTGAACAAACAAATCTTTAATTTTGTTGTTCTCTTGCTCATTAACTTGTAAATATCTAAAAAGAGAGAGAAAAATATTTTAGTGCTCTATTCTTATATTTGCTATCTATCATTGAGCATCTAGAGAAAGGAAGGAAATATTTTATTTCCTAAGTGTTGTAAAAACAGTGTATTGCTCATCTTGTACGTGTTTATTTGGTGATAAATAAAGTAGTGGTAAAGTCCTCGATTAGAGGCATTGGTGAATCATGGAGAGTAAGAAGTGGGTCGAAGTCCACGTTAAAATCTAGATTAAAATTTTCTATCCTCATCTCTTTTATATTTCATATTATAATCTGTTGTTGTATATCCACTGCTATTAAAGTTAATTTTGATTTACTACGTTAAAATTAATTGTTTGAACATTTTATGAAAAACACTCAATTCACCTCCCTCTTTAGTATTTTACTGTGCATTTTCACATTTTCAAAGTTTGGTTTTGAACAATTTGATACCTAAAGTAAGTTTTTGCATACATTTTTTTATACCTATTGTTTGGTTTTTATCAATTTGGTACCTAAAACAGAAAACTAAAAACATGAATTATTTTCTCGATATCAATTATTTTCTCGCAATTCAAGGTAGCAAAATTCTATTATGCGAGCCTACTCCTCCTGCTCATTCAAAGCATGAAACTAAAATAAAAATTTGTATGAAGTATTTTGTAATAGAGATAATGTTAAAAATGGTATAAGAACTTTTGTAAAAAATTCAATCGGTAATTGAAGTTTGGTTTTGAATAATTTGGTATCTAAAGTAAGTTTTCATGTATATTTTTCATATTTGTAGTTTGGCTTTGAATAATTTAATACCTAATACTTCCAAATTATTTAAAACCAAATAAGTACCAAATTGTTCAAAACTAAACTTTAGATACCTGATTAAACTTTTTGTGAAAACTCACGTATCAAATCATTTAAAACTAAAACTGTAAATATCTAATTGAAAGTTTTATGAAAATTCAGCTACTATTTTTAAAATAAATTCCTTGAGAACAAAGTTGGTGTACTAAGTAGATTGGGCTAACAATACTGTTAATAGCCTAATTATTGGTAAGTACAATAGTTCATTACTCATGCACCTGTCTGCTATCTCTTTCATGAGTCTCCTCAGTCGACTTATTTTTACCTTTCGCTTTTCACCAGCCTATAATCCCATAGATTTATCATGTGAATCTCACCCTTACTCCTTCCAAGAACCTTCTCTTCATCATAGGACCGTGGGAACCATCCAAATATGGAGCAAATTATGAATATTAAAAATATTATATTTGATATTTAAATTTATTTATTTTATAATTTATTATTTAAATTTTATAAATTTTTATAATTTATTATATAAATTTTAAAGGATTAGTTAAATATCTAAATTTTTATTTATTTTTGTATAATTAACAATTTAAATGTATAATTGATCACTTAAACAAAGTTATTATGACGTTACAATAATTTTTCTAGTCAAAAGGAAATTATCAAACAAAAGTATCCAATATGCCTTCACTCACTACTAAAGTATCTTGAATCTAGACCTATGGATGGGTGGACTTGAAGAATAGTAATGGGTCAATAGGCATCAGAGTATTGTCCGGTATAACCATTCACAACGAAATTAGCAAGATGTAAAAAATGGACACTTTTAAAATTTTAAGTACTTAATTACAAAATTTAATAAAGATTTAAACACCAAATGTGATATTTTACTAAGCTTATTATAAGATAAAGATAAACTCTCAAATTTCTAAAATGTGATTTTGCCTTTTGATAACTTTTAAAAATATGCATACATGTTTCAAGACATCACAAAACCGAAAAAAAAAAATCACCATCAATGATCCATTTAGAGAGGGATTTTAGGGTTTAAAAGTTAAGTAGTATAAAATCATTGGAAAAAGGTCAAATTTGATACTTAGATTTTGGCATAAAAGTCCAATTCGACAACTCAACTTCAAAGTGGTCAATTTAATACTTATGATTATTTTCACCACCTCACTAACACCATTCACTTTGTTTCCAAACATAAAAAAAGTAGCTTATAAGTACTAAATAGTGTTAAGAGAAAGGAAAATTCTATGGTATTGTTATTAATTTTAATGGGACCTATCCTATCGACTATCCAATGGTTCATATCTTATTTAATTATAATCAAACCACTAAAATAGTTAATATTTCAATTACCATACTTATTTTAAATGTTGGATGACGGGACCGTACAAGCGATAAAATTTCTCTACCATTTTAGTAAACACAATAAACATTATTAAAGAGGTAGTAAAAATAGCCACAAAAAGTTTAATTAAGTATTAAATTGACCTCTCTAAAAATGACATACTAAATTAAATTTTTGTATGAAGTTCAATACCAAATTTGATATTTACCCTAAAATCATACTATAAAAGTTTGAAACATATATACATATATATATTTACATTAAATCAACAACTTAAATGATGCAATTATAATAATATCAAAAGTATATATAAGTAACAAATTTTTTTTATTCCTTTTCGAGTGACAAAAAGAAATATCTCCAAGGTGTTTGAAAAAGTCGTGATATAAAAAAAAAAAAAATCAAATTTCTATGTATTTCTCTTTTTAAATGAATAGCACTTGAAACGTTTCATTTTTTTCAAGACTACGCTGCTACAAAACCCTTTTATTAAAATATACCATTTTCCAATATGAACTTATCATGTACTTATACTTCTTAGCTATTTTTTATTCACCGAAAAAAATATATACCATTTTTTTATTTGATCAATATATTAAAATATACCACGGTCTTTGTTGATTAAATTTAGGAAAGTATCCCGGTCACTTCGTTAACAAACGCTTACAATAATGGAAGTACGTTCTGTTATATTATTGTTCACATGCAAGAGCAACCATTTAAATAACATTTCCCCGGGAAGTAGCAATTGAAACCGCTAAGCGATGTCTGAATGGGCTGGCTCAATCTCTTGACTCCTTAACGAGGTACCAGGAGCCGCCTATTTCATTTATATTCTAACTTTTTGAGGAAGCAAATGTCAAATACCCTGTAATTACATCCTTTCTGGGTTCCTTAAATTTTATTCCAAGGTGGTTCTTTCTGTCTTTGAAACAAAGAAAGAGAAACCATTACAGTGTCAATCTAAACTCTTTTAGTTTTTGCTTACTTATCAACACCAAATAAGAAGGTAAGAGACAACTGGGTACTTATTTATTTATTGCATCAAGTTTCACTTTTTTCACATACCCCCTTTTTTTGTTCCTTGCTTTTTCATCACTCCTTGGAAGTTAAGATGCTAATTTTTTTTAATGCATTTGAATATTGCACCGCACTAGTTAAAGTTAGAATCTTTGAAGTTCTTTATTAAGTGCCCTTTGTAGGTTTGACCCAGAATCAGTGAATAAGTTGAATTTTTTTAAATTCGTTCGCTTTCTCACATTCCCTTTTTGTTCCTTGCTTTCTCATCACTTCATGTAATTAAAAGTGCCAGCTTTTATTCTTTTTGATGAATAACACTGTGGCAAGTTAGAATCTTTGGGGTCTGTTTTAAAGTAATCATTTGTTTATTTGGCTCAAAAACAGTAAATAGAGGAAGTTAAATTGAAGCTTGGAGCTTGAGGTGTCTTTATTTAAAGTTGATAAAGAGCAAAGTATATTATGGAAGGGAATAAAGGGGTGATAGAGAATAAGGGGAAAGATGAAGTTATTGTGACGATTTCGAAAACCGGGGTTGAAAGTGAAGGTGAAGGTTCTGGGTCCTTCACCAACACTGCTCAATCGGGTTCTTCGCCAAAATCTAGTGTTGAATTAACTCAGCCCCAAAATCTTCAGCCAAGACCCCAAACATCTAGTTTATCAAACTCATCATCCCATGAGTATATGAAATATAGCCCAAGTTCTAGTCCGTCTCCAGCACCAAACTCTAGTAAGCCACCTAGAATCCCATCAAATGATGGCTTGACTAGAAGATTTTCTAAGCCAAAATCTCGGCTTGTGGAATCACCTTATCCTAGTGTGGATTTGGATGAGGAGAAAGCCCGACTTAAAAATGTGAATGTGAATGCCACTTCACCTAAGGTAGCTTCACCCTTCCAAGGTAATAGTCCTGCTAAAGATAAAAATAAATCAGCACCAATTACCCCTAGGACGCCTTTAATTTCACCTCTAGATGAAGAAGACGAAGATGATGATGAGGTGTACAAGAGTGCCAATATGAAAATCCAGGAATTTTCTGGGAAGATGTTTAAAAGGAAGGCAATTTTGAATTTGATTGAGTGGACCGCATTTGTTTGCCTCACGGGGTTTTTAGTTGCTAGCTTGACCGTGCACAAGTTGCAGCACGCTCTAGTATGGGGTTTGAATCTGTGGAAATGGACATTGTTAATGTTAGTCATTTTCTGTGGAAGGTTAGTTACTGAATGGTTGATCAAAATAGTGGTTTTCTTGATTGAACTGAATTTCCTGCTCAAAAAGAAGGTTCTGTACTTTGTGTATGGGCTGAAGAAAAGTGTACAAGCTTTCATTTGGTTGAGTTTGATTCTTTTGGCATGGGCTTTGTTGATTAACCGTGGGGTAAAGCGATCAAGAAACACTATGAACATTCTAGATCATGTGACAAAGGCTCTTGGGGGTTTTCTCATTGGAACTGGAATATGGTTAGTTAAAACATTGTTGATTAAGCTACTATCTTCTTCATTTCAATGCACGAGATTCTTCGACCGCATTCAGGATTCAATCTTTCATCAATACATTGTCAAGACCTTATCAGGTCCTCCAATAATGGAAATGGAAGAAAGAATAGGTAGATCACAGACCAGTGGCCGTTTGAGTTTACGGAAAGTGAAAAAAGGAACAGCAGAAAAACAAGAGGAGGTGATTGATGTAGAGAAGCTGCATAGAATTAAACAAGATAAGGTGTCTGCATGGACAATGAAAGGGTTAATTAATGTGATCAGTGGGTCTGGGCTCTCAACTCTTACAGATACTCTTGATAGGACTGAGGATGAGGAGGATAGTGTGGAAAAGGACAAGGAGATTACGAGTGAGGTGGAAGCAAAGGCTGCTGCTTACAAGATATTCAGGAATGTGGCCAAGCCTGGTTTCAAGTGAGGACACATACTATAGCAGGACTTTTGAACTGTAACTGTAACACTTTGCTGAAGAAAGTATTATTTGTCTGATTAATTGTTCGTTTTATCAGGTATATTGATGAGGAGGACCTCCTGCGGTTTATGAAAAGGGAAGATGTCAATAGTGTACTTCTATTGTTTCCAGGTGCAGAAGAAAGTAAAAGGATTAAGAGGTCATCTCTAAAGAACTGGTTGGTAAGTAAATCAACTCAAAACTAAAACTGATGTTATCCTTCTTTATACTCAGAATGTTCTTTCTACCAGCTTTTATTTTTGCTACGAGTGGTGCTTTTGCTAAAACAATGTGGAAATAACCTCAGAAATGTTACTGTTCCTATTGGTTAAACCTGTTATGCTAATATTTCGATCCATTTTCCTTTTGTTTCACCTTCATATTTGCATGCTTCTAGACATTGAGCATTTGAATCATTTGCATTTTCTTGGGTACTACTAAGAACTTCATCAATCCATCATGACAATTCTGTGCCAAAGCTTTGTGCAGTGTATTTCATGCATCACGCTGTGGGTTCAGGAGTAATGAATTTACAAAGATTTCTGTCACGCCTGTGTCAGTACGACAAACACTCACTTATGAAAATTGACAAGGTTATTCACATTTCTGCAGGTGAATGTCTACAATGAGCGTAAGGTACTTGCACTTGCCTTGAATGATACGAAAACAGCCATAGAGGAGCTAAACAGGCTTGCTTCAGTAATTGTAATCATAATTGGCCTTATTGTATGGTCGCTATTGATGGGGTTCTTGACTACCAAAATTCTTGTTGTTATTTCATCTCAACTTCTTCTTGTTGCGTTTATGTTTGGTAACACTGCCAAAACTGTGTTCGAGGCCATCATATTTGTATTTATTATGCATCCATTTGATGTTGGTGACCGTTGTGTTGTTGATGGAGTGCAGGTAAGCAGCTTGCAATAGTTTTTTTTGAAACAGTAGTATATTCTAGTTGCTAATATGGTATAATACTTGTGGCAGATGATAGTTGAAGAAGTGAACATCTTGAATACAATCTTCTTGAGATATGACAACGAAAAAATATTTTACCCAAATTCAGTTTTGGCCACTAAACCAATCAGCAATTTCTACAGGAGCCCAGAAATGGGTGACTCGGTGGAGTTTAATATAGACTTTTCCACTTCAGCAGATAAGATTGGAACTCTCAAGGCTAGAATAAAAGCGTATGTTCCCTACAGTCTTTTAGACTTAATTGTTTGTCATTACTAACTGCATGGAAAACTTGATAACTTCAGACTAAAAACTTTTTTGCAGCATAACAAATTTGAGTATATATGAATACTCTGTAGATTGAAAAGATCTAACTGAATATCTTAGGTGAGGGTAGTGCAAGTGAAATATTAGCATTCTTGACATAGATTTCTTGTGCAAAACATGAGTTTTTGAGTTGTTAAAAAAATGACCAAGATTCAATTTTACCTTGCCACATTATAAATGCTGTCAAGTGTTTGTTATCAGCTCTGCATCCTTCCAGGATGGGATTTTACATATTAGTTTTTACTGAGGGCTATAGATATTTGTCATTTCTCTATGATAAGTATCTTGTTAACTTTATTTAATCAGGTTGTTGTGTTCAAAATAACTTATTAGCCTCTAACCATAAATAATTTTATTGATCTAAATATGATTATTTGTTATTCAGGTACTTGGAGAGCAAGCCTGAACATTGGCGTCCTAATCATGCTGTTGTAGTTAAGGACATTGAGAATGTGGATAAACTGAAAATAGCTCTCTTTATGAATCACACCATAAATTTCCAAAACTATGGGGATAAGACTGGCCGAAGGTCAGAACTGATTTTGCAGCTTAAAAAGATTCTAGAAGAGCTTGAGATCAAGTACCATCTGCTACCTCAAGAAGTGCATGTAAGGCATATAGGGTCTGCTACAGCTGCAGCTTTGGCTGCACGATAATGTGCTGAGTGAAAAGTGCCCTAAGCTGTAAGTGTGCACCTTCTACATCTTATGTATGCTATAAACAAATCAATGGATTCCCGGGGTAGGGTTGTTTGAACTGGAAATGGATGTCTGCTAAAGCACAGATTCTTTTTTTAAATAAAAATTAAAAATTAAAAGAAAAAGAAAGAAGAAAAGATTTAGATTATTAGAAAGTTATTGAAAAGCATTTATCAATTGCAGGAGATAGTTAATTAAGAGAAACTTTATATAGGCCAATAACTTCTAGTGTTGCACAACTAGAAAACTGAACTGGAGTGTACCATCTGGTTTCTCCATCAATTGGAAATTAATAAGACCGCACCAATGGACTTTCCGGATTATGTGTTCCTTAGCATACACACAGTACAACTTGAATACATCATTTAATAACATAAAGTGTGCATCATATGAGCAATTATGCCATGTTATTTGCTTAATCATTTAAGCAATAAATCTATTGAATTGATTTTGCATTCATTCATGGAAATCACCTTAATCTCTGATGGAATTACTACAGCTAATTTTGTTATAGATATCAGACCTACCAAAATGTTTACATTACCCGGTCAAAAATAATGTGCTTGTGTTACAATCTAATTGTGTCTGCATGACAACCACCTTTATCTAAAACTCAACATGATACCACTACCAGATTTCAGAATGTAAGAGTGGATTTGTCTAGGAAAGATTGTTTGGGGTGATCCAGGAGCTACACTCGTCGGCAATTGGTTTGTGGACCAATGTGTCAAATTTTTTTGCCTTCCAAATGCTATGGTTATGTGTCACAATTATTGTGTCTACCGTTCAACAAATATGTTTTCGCTGTTACTAACTTTTTTCTGTTAAGATTTCTGCCTGGAATCAAGATTGAACCAGCAACGAGTAAGATGTTATCTAGTAATCACCAAAAAAGTACGAACAACTTGTCAATATCATGTCTATTTTGAATTTCTATTGTCATACAGACTTTACTACTACGCAGCCTTATTTCTGGGGATTACATAACAATGTTAAATTGCTCTGCGATTAACTGACCATGTTTTGCTTTCTTCAAGATAACATACTTTTCGCATAGTTTGTTTGCTGAGCTCATATCATTACTTCTCCATGTTCATGCAGTTGTAATCTCTATAATGCCGAAACAACCAGAATCGTACATCCAACGAATCATCTGGTGCTTGGAAGAGTTTCACCACCCAGAATGCACTGATATTTTGGAGGCTGATTGTTATCAATCTATTCTCTATCAGCAGTTTCATCCATGAGCTTCCTCCGAACATTAAGTTGTTTGTTTCACCGGTTGCTGCAAAATTTTTTTGTTGAATCAAAGTCCTATTCTTTGTTCTGTGTATGTTGGTCAATTTTTGAGTTATCTTTTCGGTTAGTACCAGATCTGTTTATATAAATCTTTTGTTCCAGTTGCATATTTCTACTTGTTTACATGGCGAACTAAGAATTATGTGAAAAAGAATTATAATTTCTAAGTTGTGCTTGAAACATAAGAAGGAAGAGTTTTAACAAGAAAGTGCCAAAAGGGGGGGGGTGGGGGACTGGGAGTTGAGGAGTGTATTAATAACTTTTTCCGCCTAGTTCCATCCATTTCCAATTTTTGTGTTTAGGGACAAGTAATAATGTAAACGATAAAAAAAAATGATTTTAATGGATAGACCTTTAATTGATATTGGTTTTAAATATTGCCATGTATAAAAAAAAATATTTTACTTTTTTTTTTTCTATTCATAAGGAGTAAAAGATTAAAGACGAGAATACTATTAAGAGATAGAAAAACTTTATCCTAGATATGTAAAAATTCGATTTCTCGAATAACTAGCTTCCGATTTCGGAATGAAACTCGTTTAAGAAGATTAAATCATGGGGCACTAAAATGTTGGTTTTTCTCCCCAAATGGTATGGAAATTGAAAAAAAATCCAAAAATAGGCTGGCGGGAAAAAATAATATAGATATGGGTTATTGTAGGCATTGTTTGTGATAGCATCTTCGTTTTATACTGTGGGTGCTTTTTGGGATGGTGCCTTCAGTATTGATACTAAAGGCGCCATCCTAGAAAGCACCTTTAAGCCAAGTACTAAAGACAGCACCTTCACTACACTACATATCTAAAAAAAATCACGAAGGGAATCATTCTCATCCCTTCATAAGCTGAAATACCCCAAATATTCACCTAGATTAGAAATTGAGTTTAGATAGATTAAATGAATCAAATGAATTATAGGATCCAATTAGACAAGTTGGCTTAATTTAATTAGCTAATAATTAAGTTGGTTTTGAGATTTGAAATTCCTCAAATCCTTAGACATGTTCTAAAAATGTTTAGAGGATTCCTAAACATTCAATTTAGACCAAAAATACTAATTCCTAAATCTCAGTAAAATTTGAGTTCATTTGCTTGAATAAAAATATCAGTTCTTGAACCCGAACTCAAATTAAATATCTTTGTATCCAAATTAAATTCCTAAATTAAGTTCTTATTTCAAGATCTTAATTTATAACCTATCGGTTCAGAAATCATCTTTTAAATACTTCTGGAACTATAGATATCGATCTGATAGTTCTAAACCTGTACCCTATTTCTAAAATATCTAAATTTTAAACTATATACTCTCCTTTTCTTTTATCCTTTTGGGCTGCCCTTTCTTTCCCTTTTATTTTCCTACGTTTCCCTCTTCTTCTTCTTCTTCTTCTTCTTCTTCTTCTTCTTCCTCTTCTTCTTCTTCTTCCTCTATCTTTCTTTCTTTCTCCAAATTCAAGACTTGATCTCAAGATCAAAGCCAACTAGAGGATGAATCAAAGCTAGGAGATGAACTAGATGGAGGAAACCGAGCTAGAGGATGAAGTTTCAACTTGTGTTCTTTTCTAAAAGCTAAGTTTTCGTTTTCTATTTCTCATTGTTTTTACTTGTTATTTACATTTTTTTAATTGATGAATTGATGTTGAATTGGGTTGAGAGTGCTGTTTATTTATGTATTTGTTGGTTTAATGGTTGATGGAAGTTGGGGTTTGGTTGGAGGAAGAAGATGATGAATAGTGATTTGGAGTTGATGAAGTTTTGGAGATGTTTGGTGTTGTTTGAATGATGGGATGATCATGTAACAAGCTTTAGAGTAACTTTGGAATGAGTTTAAAGAATTTTAAGAAGTGTAAAATGCATTTTGAAAACAGGGGATTTCGTCATTTTTTTCGCTCCAGTGTACACAGCCTGTGTACATGGTCGTGTAGGCCTTGAAATTCTTAAAAGTTGCTCTCGGGTCATTTTTTTTACCCAACACGGCCTCTATACACGACCGTGTACCCGGTCGTGTAGACTTTCCCTGTTTCGCAGCCCTTTGTATTTTAGTCATAACTTTTTCATCCGACCTCCGATTGAGGTGATTCAAGTTGCGTTGGAAAGCTTAAAAAGAGATCTACAATTTTCATGTTTTGAGTTTTTACAAATTAAAAACTTATCGATGCTTAAATTTTGATTCTTTCCAGCTGCAACACTTTTCAAAACAAAGTCAAAAACTTGTTTTTGTTTGTTAAATGTGTTTTTGCTTAGGAAATGAATCTTTTTGAGATAAAATGAGATAGATAAGTGATATTTGATGTGTTGAGTGAATTAATTCATGTAATTAAACATGGGTTAAGTAGATTTATAGATTTAACAAATAATTAGATTAAATCTAGAAGTTAGTTATAAAATGAACTTAGTTAACAAACTTAAGTTCAACTTGATTAAATAGACTTGAATGAGTTAAAATAAATTAGATTGAGTTAGTTTAATTACTTTGGCTTAGTAATTAGATTAAATGATTAATTCTAATGAGTTTGACTTAATGAACTCAATTAAACTAAAATGAACTAGATTCTTAAGCTTAATCCACTTGGCTTGGCTTTTGAATTAAATGGCTAAGGTTAAGCTAAAATGGGTTAGTAACAAATAACTGGGTTAAATGAATGTGTTAGGGTGATCTTTGAATAACATGGGGAATATGTTGTTTCAAATGTTTTTTGCTTTGAATATAAATGCTTTTATGTATGAATGCTTTATATATGCTATGTTTTGTGATAAGAAACTATAATTAAAGTGAAAAGAAATTCTTTGACAGACAAAGGAGAACTGTCCATATTTTGGCGGGGCGATATTCGCAGCCATAGTGGGGTTCCACATTAGTGTCTGATCAAATAGGATTAATAAAAGTTTGATATAAAGTGGATGATTAGTTTAGTTTAGTTTCTTATACGAGCTCTTTTCTTAACAGAAGTGGATATCTGATTTATCTTCTGGATTATCTCATGAAATTTCCTTCCGAAGCTATGTTTGGATTCCATATTCAAGGTACGCAGTAACTAGCTGGTCTCTGTGTTAGGATAGGCATTTATGAAAACTATATATATTAAGAAAAACTTAATTGTGAGTGTTGATTTGTGTTTTACGTCGTTAAATCCAATCCCTGCCCAGGGTGGCATGAGTGCCTAGGGGCGCCCCCTCACAGATTGGGTGAGCTTGGGATGGAATTGGTATCCGGTTCGGGGAGCGGCACTCTGCTCAGATTGTGTTTTCTGTAAAATTATCTAGGAGATATAAGTATCCGAACTGCTTATATCAACCCCCTGAGCGTCAAGGTTGTTACTCAGGATCCCCCACTATCCTTGTTGCCCGGAGTTTGAATACTCCCGTGTTGATTTGTTTACCCTAAAGAAAGATAATAACTTGTGATTGTTGCATTTACATTTAGTTAAGCTCGTGTGTCACTCCGTGTGTGATTGTGTTGCTGTGTACTGGGCTTCGGCTCATTCTTGTTGTTGTTATTCTTTTTACAGGTTTAGTTGTTGATAAAGACGATGTTGATGAAGTTGATGATGATGAGTTTGATGGTGATGGTGATGATGATTGATGTGATGATGTTTGTCCCGGTTTTGGGCGATTCTGAGGATTTGGGAGATGAGTGAAATGTGATAGGACCGAGATATATTTGTATTTTGTTTCTTCTTTGCTTTGTTTTATAAATACTAGATTTATTTATAAATTTGTATTTTCATTTAAGGGCTTGTTAGTGCCCATGTTCTTGTAAATAATCTTTTGTAAATATTTATCAAAGTGAAAGCTTTTCCACTTTTAATAGTGGAAGTTTGGAATGTTTTTATGTAGAAACGTTTTTATTAAAGTTTATTTTCCGCTGCTAAATCCAGTTATCTGAAAATGTAATTAAACGATTTCACAATCTAAAATTGAATAGCAATGTTCAACATAAACACCTTCTTTTAAGACAACCTTACGTATAATTCGTAAGAGTTATACGTGGTTGGGGACTTGATGTGCTTAATTTGAAAATTGAGCATGTCGGGTCTTTACATAAGCCTTATGAAATCACCCCTCTCCTACTAAATAACCACCGTCAAGAGCCCGTTCAAACACCACTTTGCGACATCGGATCAAGCATCTTGACCACATATTCAGCTTTCCAACATCAAGTAATGTACCATCACAGCATATTTGAATAATTTAAGGAATTTATTTATGAGAAGATTGGTGTTGATTGAAATAATTTTGAAGTTGATATAATATATAGACACGCTCATTATATGACTCATGAGGTAGTGCACGTGTTAATGCCAGTTGCGGATGACAAGAGTCTCGAGGATCTTATTTCAATGGTTGTTAAGTTGGGGGCTACGTTAATTCAAGAGATATTTTGAAAGCAGATACTAGGTCAAACCTTATTATGGGGGTAGATGATGTTGTTAGTTACCCCTCTAATATTAGTCATGGACAAGTGCATATGAACACCACCAACCATGGGTCCTATGTGTTTGAACAATAGATGCAAATTTTAGCCAACCCAAATGTTCATTCTGCTACATCTTTTAGTGTTCATTCACAAGATAGAGGGGTGATCTCATTATCCCCAGTGCAGTATGAACAATATGATCCAGATCAATTCCAATGGAAGAGTCATTGTAAGATTTTGAGAATAGAGTTAAGGAAGAAGCGACACCGGTGTTTAACTCTGGGTGGAACACAATGAAGAAGAAGATGATGGAGATTTGGTGGAAGACTGCCATAAAAGGAGGATGAAGTGGCTCAAGAGGTTCAAGGGTGCAATATAGAATTAGCAGCCCCCATTGAGCAGTGCCAAATGAAGCGATGTCTAGTCGGGGAGAGGAGAGAGATGAAATCCCTTATTTTAATCTGGGTAGCAGTGGTGATGGTTTTGTAACATTTGAGGATGATGTGAATGCAATGTTCAGTAATCTTTTGTGATGGGCAGGACTTAGCCAAATGAATGATGTTCAACATGAAAGATGATCTAATCCAGGTAGTAAAAGCTCTCTACATAAGAACACATTGCAATTTCCGCATCGATAAATCTAAAAAAGCGCCCATTGCACAAAAAGTGAATAAGGTTGTTCATAGAGGATAAGAGCTTACAAGAGAAAAATTAGAAGGTCTTTTTGTAATCATAAGACTAGATGGTCTTCATTCGTGTACCAATTCAATAATTGGGTAAAACCACTCACAGATTGACTCTAATATATTGACACAAAATTTGTCAGTGTTGTTCAAACAAAGTCCTGATTGCAAAGTTCGAGAGCTTGAGTCACATTGCTTAACTATATATGGATATATGGCATCTCATAGAAAAATATGAGAAGGTAAGAGAAAAGCAACTATTATTGCAATAGAATTTTTTTTCGTGTTTATGCAAGTTGCTCAGTGAAGGCGTCGTCTTAGATGGTGCCTTCAATACTTGCATTGAAGGTGTTGTCTATAACAACGCCTCCACTATGAATTTAATGCCACCATTACTCTTAGCCAAAACTAACTTATCCTGACTTCCCTCGTTGCATGTCATAGCAGCATCAAACACTTTGCTAATCTTCTCTTTTAAGGATTAACCAATTTATATAAAGCAAAGGAAGTGCATAGGAGAATATATGAAAGAAAAGTTAATGATCAAGAACATCATGTTTTTTCAAGTTGTCTACATAAAATTAAATGTGATACAAGCTAGACCATACATTTTAAACTACTCCCCAAAGTCTTCCTACAATCAAATCCGAAAAATGAAAATTCAATCAAAAGTTAGTAGACCTGAATAGAATCATGACTATGTAAGCTAGTTTGATATTAAGACTCAATATAAATGAAATCGTGGAAACTGAACTTTAATTTTCTTAAACCATACAAAAATTTGTCATTTGATTAAACTGCTTGTTCCTTGATGCTTCATGGGAATCCATCACTATTTCTTTTCCTACCAAGAGAGGTTCATTTTGAATCATAATAGCAATCTCTCTCTCTCTCTTCTTTTTTTTTTTTCCTTCTTTAGTGTGTGACACATGTGAGGGAAAAAAAGGACTTGTATATAAGAAAAGTAGAATCACATGAAGAAATTTTTTTTTTCTATATGCCATATTCTCAAAATTGAATGGCTCTATAATCAATCCATCTATTTTCCTAAAATATGGTAATACACCATTCTTAGTAGAACTTCTATTTCTTACCAACATTTAATGAATCAAACATATTATATATCAAAAGTTGGGAAATTCTACGCATCATTAATTTTGGTAGGACTCCTATCACTATCCAACGGCTCATACCATATCCAACCGTGATCATATTATTAAAATAGTTAATAATCCAATTACTATATTTATTTGGAAGGTTGGATGGGGGACCGTAGAAGCTCAAAAGTTATAATTATTATACACTTTCTCATCTTTCACTATTTTGGAAAAAAAAAAAAAGTTCTATAATCTCCTTTTTTTTTTTCCTTTTAATCTATAAGGTATTGAAGGTCTCAAATTTATACACTACCATTGAGATCATAAAAGTTCTATCAAAATTAATGAATTTGCATGAGTATTTATACTCTATAGATGAAACATATAATAAGCCACCATCTTCATTTGTAGAAAACACAATTATACCATCAAACTTTGGTTGGCCTTTAAAGATCATTTTTATAGGATTCATTTCTATTCAAATTGGCTCCATACACCAATAACTCCATAGCCTAATAGTATTAACACCGATATTTCAAGTTGAATAAATGAAAAAGCAAAAAATGGCCTCCATACTATCACTAGCATGACAAAATATGAAAGGGAATAACCATAACCGGTAGAGTAGTCTCAGGATCATCATTTTGTATTTGATCTCTCTGTGCCTCCACAAATCGTTGACATGAGGACACCTAGTAATTCCATAATTTTATGGGTGTGCGCTTAAATCGAGCCAAACTAGAGCAAAACTGAGCAAACTGGGTCATGTGTTCCTTTTACAACATGATTTGGTGTGTGATTCAGTTCAAGCCCTTTAGCATCTAAAACATTTTAATTTGAAAACCCACATAAAACAAAACTGCTTAAGACAATTGTTTGACCATATGATACTATTCACTGTATAATTGA
Source organism: Combretum micranthum (assembly GCA_024138025.1). NCBI lineage: Eukaryota > Viridiplantae > Streptophyta > Magnoliopsida > Myrtales > Combretaceae > Combretum > Combretum micranthum. Next base: position 304,021 of record JAMXBD010000602.1, read on the forward strand.
TCATCAGACATTAAACTAATTGAAGTAGTTTAATTCAACACAGTATGCGACCAAATTGAACAACATTTGTGTGGGTATATATGCATTTTATCTCTTATGTTATTGATTTTATTTTGATTTACTCATTTAATTATTGTTGCCATTAAATTCGTCTTTATATATAGTCATTTATCAAATAGTAGAAAATAGTTGCATTTCTTAATAATAAAGTATGATTATTTTCTTCTTCTTTTTTATTAATTACTGATCATTTTCTTCTTCTTTTTATTAATTACTGTATTACATGAGAAACAAAAAATTGAATTGACCACTCGTTACAAGTCTTAAAAATATTACAGTATGATATATATATACACACACACACACAACAACAACTACTTAAGAGCAAATAAAGCAAATACATACAAAACCATAAATATAGAAACTGAAAAAAGCGGGGGGGGGGGGGGGGGGGGGGGGGGGGGGGGGGGGGGGGGGGGGGGGGGGGGGGGGGGGGGGGGGGGGGGGGGGGGGGGGGGGGGGGGGGGGGGGGGGGGGGGGGGGGGGGGGGGGGGGGGGGGGGGGGGGGGGGGGGGGGGGGGGGGGGGGGGGGGGGGGGGGGGGGGGGTGGGGGGTGGGGGGGGGGGGTGTGGGGAAGGGGAAGCAAATACATACAAAACCATATGGTTTAGTTCGAGTTGCAAACAACTCTAAATATTTGAACAAAACCAAATTGAATTTTTTTCTCCTAATAAATTGTTGGGTAAATTGCATGGACACCCTTTGAAACTTTTAAAATTACACCAACCCCTTACTTTAAAAAAAGTCAACATGTAGACCCTTTGAAACATTTTGTGGGTCTCTTTTTTTAATATATTGGAAGTTGACATATATCATTTTATTGACATGACAAAGAAAAAAAAACAATTACATTAAATGCCGTTTTATATTTATGCATTAACATGCCTAATTTAACCTATCACCTTTTTTTTCTCGCATGTCAGATAATATATTTATAAAAAAAAAAAAAGGAAACCAATCCTACTTTATGCCAACCAACCTCGACATAACTCTTGGCATAAATTTTGGCCAAAAGAAAAAAAAAAACCTTGGTATGAAGGGACAAGATTTGTAAATAAGAGATGAAACATAATGAAAAAAAATATATATAATTGATTGTTATCCAGATGTGGAAAAAAAAATCCCCAAGAAATGTCAAACTTTTGGAGTCCAAAAGAACCTATTGCTTCATCGCAAAAAGATAAGGTGGTTGTTAGAATAAAAAGAAAAAGGAAAAAGAAAAACTCTTTTTTTCCCAAAAAAGAAAAACTTAAAAAAAATCATTTTAATCATCAATACTGGAATTAAAGTTGATGTAGTGTAACAAGAGATTGACTTCAGTGGCATTCTTGCTTATCAAGATCTTATAATTAAAAAATATGTGGTTCAGAAAGTTGTTGATAATAAGAATCATGTTAATGAGAATATCGAAATGTATGGAGTAATAAAATGTATTAATGCCATAAATTGGTTAAAACTAGTAATAATAGAATGTCCTCAAGAATTTGAGGAGGAGGAGTTGTAAACTTGTATGAGTTGGACTAGCATCTAGATTAAAATTATTGCTATATGCTATTGTTATTCGATTTTCTCATGTTTTCTCTTCTTCATAGAATTCCATCATGAATATTCGAAGATGGTAGCACCGATAACAATGAAAGAAAATTGGGTACGATGAATGATAATTTGGTATAGAATAAAGTTGTTTTTTTTTCTCTCCGTTTTCTTTTTATTTGATATTGGTATATTGATAAAAATTAGGTTAAATCAATCATGTTAGCATAAACTTGAAAAGACATTTTATCTATTTATTTATTTTTCATGTTAATAAAATGATACATATCAGCTACCAACATGATTAAAAAAGCCTCATAAATATTTCAAGAGGTCTAAGTGTTGACTTTTTAAAAATTAGAGGATCCCTGTAATTTTTCAAGTTTTCAAAAGTGTTCGTATAATTTATCCTTAATTTTTTTGGTCAACCAAAGAATAATTTGTATGGGCTTAAATTTCACCCAGTCCTGGTGCCTGTACAGGCCCAAATAATAGTCCAAGCTGCTCGTCAGTCCATTGAATTTTGGTAGCTGTATTTACAAGAGCGCCCCAAATTTCGAAAGCGATGGTGATTGGACACTTGGGCTAAAATGAGATAACCTTATCCACCATTCGAAATGGAGAAGCTGCCACATCGGACAAACACTTCTACATGGCAAATCAGGATCTCAATTTTCCACCTCTCAAACATCCACCTTTCAACTCAAAAACACCCTTTCACAATTCAACAAACTTGATATTGATAAACACCAAAACCAAAAACAACCCCAATTTAAGTACAAGCACAGAGAGAGAGAGAGAGGAGAAGCTGAAAATCACTACACAAATGGCTTCCACTTCTGCTGTCACAATGGCTATGCCAGTAGCCTCTGCAAGCCGGAAGAAGGTTGTTGGTTCGGAGGCCTTTTTCAAGCCATTGCCCCTCAGATCATCCAAGGCAATGGTTGCCCCAAGTCAGCCGGGCGCTTTGTAGTGAAGGCCTCATTGAAGGAAAAGGCTGTCACAGGTTGACCGCAGCAGCACTCACCGTATCCATGGTGATGCCCGACGTTGCTGAAGCCGCCGAAATCTCCCCCTCGCTCAAGAACTTCTTGCTCAGCATTGTGGCTGGTGGTGTCGTGCTTGCCGTGATTGTTGGTGCCGTCATTGGTGTCGCCAACTTCGACCCTGTCAAGCGGAGCTGAGAGACATTGCTGGGGTTTTCCTTTTTTTCTTCCCGTTGAAATGTTGATTTACCCCTTGTACTGTCGATATCTGTTCTGTATTCTCAATCCGCTACTTAGCTGTAATGATGCGAAAAAAAAAAAAAAAAAAAACTGAATTTCTGAAATTCAATTTCCATTTTGGCACAAGAATCAGTAATCTCTCTCTCGTTGATGCACAACAAAAGTTTTGCTAGGAGGAACAGGTTGTCGATGCTATTGGTGATCATACCAACTCATAATCCACACATACTCGGAATTTGCACCTCCTAAGTCCTAACCACTCCTAAGGAACAATGCAGAGTAATAGTAAATTTAGTCGATTGCTTCAATGTCCACGTCAGATTTAGTAACTGCAACAGAATTTATTTACTCTCAAGCTTGTAATGGTCGTTCTGGTGATTCCAAAGTAATTAATATTATAGTTTCCCCATGATATTTGAATATCACATATTGCTATATTGAACTATTCATCCATTGTACCAAAGTTGATAATGCAAGTACAGGAAAGACATTAATCAGTACGATACAAGCAAGAAGACATACAATCCTGTGATTGATTTTTTTTTCCCCTACCTACCGCAGATCCAGTGATGATCAATTTATGTTAAATCTCAATCTAAGACAACAATCTATTAAAAAGAATAAACACATTGATTGGCTAATGGTAAGCATTCATTGGTGTGGATCTAAATCTGAAAGATAAGTCTCCTAATCAATGTGGAGAATAACCACAGCTACCGGACTAAAAAACCAGCAACCTTGGTTTAGAATGTCTTGAACTTCTTGAAATCAAGTCGAGCATGTATCCGCCTTCTGAAGAAAAATTTATCTTGTCTGCCTTAACAACCGTAATCTTTACTCTCCTTTCATCACCATATGTTTCCTCTTTGATCTTAAGCCTGAAGAGGTATTGAGTAAAGAGTTTATGTCGGATAGTATCTGCGAACCTTTCATCATCTTGCTCTTTCATCATAAACAATTCCTTGGCAGAGCAACCCAAAATTTCCTCCCCAGTTTCCTGAAATGCAGTTATCCAGTTGGATCCAGTATGATCTTGAATTTGACCTTGAAGGAGATATCGGTAATCGCAATCCTCAAATTCTTGATTACACCTATCACATATCCATCTATCATTGCCTGATCGCGTAACTTTCTTGTTGCACTGTCTATCTCCAAGTGTCAATGGACAAGCAGTGTAACAAAAGGAATCTGTTTTGATAAAGGAGATGGCAGCCTTAACTGTTACCCAGTCAGGTTTATCAGATCTTCCGAGACCTTCATCCTTAATTTGAGAGACAGTTTTTCGCACTTCATTCTTGGATCCTACTGGCATGACATCCTTCGAAATGGACACAGATGCCGCATTCTTGCCCCCATAATCGAACCAACTTCTCAAGCCATGAGACTCAGCAATATCTGGATTTACAAAGAGCTGAGTGGAAGATATTGTTCCTATTGATTTTCCATTGAAATCACTAACCTTTCCAGCTTTAACAGCTAAAACAGGAAAAAATCCAGAATCAACCATCTCCAGCAGCTTCTGACCTTCCCTGTTGCAGAAATCCCCCCAGAGAGTTAATTCAACAGTCTTGCCAGAGCCATCCTTCAGAATCACAATTCGTCTCTGAGTTTCCATACCATTTTTCCTCAAGATGGGAACTGAATGATTGACAGATATGACAATACCAATCACATCAAGAATTGAGTTGTTCTCAGCATTCTCAATGTCACTAATTGGCCTAAAGGAAAACTGCTGCTGTGGGATTGATACATCTTCATCAGAACAGAGTTCTATAGTTGAAGTATTCTCTAAAAATATCTCCCACTCATTTTTCAGATGGTTAAAGTTCTTCTGTGCAGGTTTTAAGCTACCTTTTGAAATCAAATAAACTTTTCCCACCTGAATAACATCATAGAAACGATCAACCACAGCATTGAAACAGGTCGCCCGTATTTCCCCTCCATCTGAATCAAGTAGATCAAATGAGAATACTTTTCCATCCCCACGAGCATTATTATAGCGTCGGAGATCTCCTTTTGCAGTGACTCTTGCTTTAATAGCCCAGCGTCCCTGGTAAGGGTTCAAAGCAGAGATTGGTATGATGCGTGCAGGTGCGTCATTCTTCATAATTGGGCCATGACTTCTGTAATTTGGGGGTGGCTGATAAGAAGGCTGCACGGTTGGTCGAAATGTCGGAATATTTTGACCAGAAGTTGCTGGGTAAGAAGGTTGAGCAGTTGGCTGGAAGCTTTGCATGCTTTGAACATGACTCCTTCCAATATTACCATTATTCATAATCTTCTCAGCATTCCCAGAGGCAACACTGGGCAATGTTTTCTGAGACGTTGTATCTGATTCAGAATACATCTTTGGGTTCCCAACTATTTCACAGTCTGGTATTATAGTTTCCATGTTCAGCACAACAATGATCCTGGACAGAAACATGAACCATCAATACAAACCATTTGTACAAACAAAATAATGCAACTCTTTCAGATGTGAATGGCATAATTATCATTCATTTTGACTATAACCAAGTACAGGAACAGAAATAATAAAATAGCGCATTATGAAAAACCAAATCACCTTCGCAATAGATGTGTAGTATTGTATGAGGTCCTTGAAGTTGATTCCCTTTCTAAGAAAAATCATATCATTTGGTATACATGATGGCAATTTGGGTTCATTCCATAACACCACAATAAAAGATTCCACTGTTTTCAGAATCTGCTATTCAAATTATTAACTTAACAATTTTGAAAGCATGACCCTCCGTGGGACATGTATCTCAACCCAACTTTGAGCACTCACCATATAACCATCAATTCAGCTTACATGCAGATATGCCTCAAATTACCTCTCAAAAGTTGTGATTAACCATAGAGTTGCCATTCTCTAGCACAAGAACCCATGAACATGTTTACCTTATTTCTTAACTAATCTCAAATGAAAAAAAATACACAACAGAAATGATGACGCAATCAGATGCACGATCAACATTAAGCCTGCATGGAACATGTTTATGAATATACATTCATAATGGACATTTACCAAAGCTAATGATAAACACTCCACTCCATTGCCCATACATATGACCCAGCTTCCATGACATGAATCATAGAAGACTTTATTCTCATTAAAATACAACCATCACATATTCCCAGTTAGATATAATTTTTATATATACATAGGTAACTGATTGCTCATCCTTAGGTTTACACAAAGCTCTTAAGATACATAAACCCCGTGTTAATAGACATCCTCATACAGGGGATGCAACTCTAATTAGCAAACATAAAACAACCCGTACTTCTCATCACTAAAATATGTATAATACACTTCATGACTAATCTATTGCCACATCGATTACTTGACAAAAATAGTAATACGTAAGGCTACACCAACACGTACATGAATGCAACAATAACAATTCACACATACTGTAAATGATACATTTTTCTCCAAACACAACCCACCATTTCACTTCCCCTAATAATCGCACCATGCATTAACACAACTACCGGATTCATATGTGTTGTCTCAATGCCATCCCAATTAATCATGGTAAAACATTTAGCAGTTTGAAAGATAAATATTCACCTTAGGTTATTTAATTTGCTTACGTGTCATTTCATAATTTGCTGATACCAAATTGAGACACCAATTTTAAGTTAACAAATATTCATCCCAACTACTGACCAGTGTACACATGATGATAGCAACAATTTCACATATACTATTCCAAAGTAATTCATTGTTATTGTCACCTATGAGCAAAACCAAACCAAACATCACTCCATATATTAACCACACCTTGGTATCACCAATAATAACACCCGCTACTATAATGCTATATCCAAACAAAGCAACAACATATCACATATACTAATGCAACATATTTCTAACTCCACCTAACACTTTCACTCCATCTAATAACCACAACGCCGAATCTATCCTACTTACAATAAATATTAAAGTACCATCACATATATGTACACAATAGAAACAATTCACACCATACTATGATGCATAGCTAACACAATATCATTCTATCGAACAATGACACCACGAACTTGGTACCACTAATAAACATTACTACAAGGCCAATACCATACACGAACACGGGAACAATAGTTGAGACATACCAAAGCTAATAACAAACTGCTCCTTTCATATCCTATAAACAAAACCTAATACAACCACTCCATCTAAAAACTGCACTGTGATATTAATACTACTAATTAACAGCATTATAATGCAATTACGAGCACAATATCAACAATCCACACAAACTGATGCCACATAACGAAGCTACTGCAACACCTTATCCCAAAACTATATTGCCGCATATACTTATACCTAATTGCTATTACCACAACTTATAAGAACCAATATATATATGTATCAATCTGATAACCGCACAAACATATCCATATCGATATCGGTGCGGTGCAGCTATTATATACGCATTTCACTGTAAATTCAACTGGAAAGGAGATATAATTACGAAACTTACTTGCGATTTTGGACGGTGCTGCAGATATAGTCGATCAATTGAACGACAGATCCTTTCTTAACACGGCCAGTTTTGACACGGTCATTGAGCTGAGTGGCAATCATGGCATGCTGAGTGAACACGGAATCAGACAAGAGTAACCGGTATCGCTCTTGTGTAGTGCCGATTAGCTTGATGTCAAGGACTTGAACGAGAGGTTTGGAGTTGACATCTCCGGCGTTGATTGATTGGATTGCGTTTGGAGTTAGGTTTACAGGCATTTTGCATGGAATTTCTTTCGAATTTGAATTCGAAACCCTAAGAGAGAGAGGGAGGGAACAAGAGAAGGAGGGGACGAGAGAGGGGGTTGGCGGGGAAGGAGCGTAGCCAACCGACCTTCGACCCTAGAATCGAGTCGACGAAACGTTGTTTCAAAAGGGGACCGGGTTTTATATGGGAATTTTCACTGGACATGTATACACGCTAACGAACGTTGAACCATAAAAATAGAAAGATACACTAACGATTAAGAAAATCAGGTTAAATTCCATTTGGCATTTTCTTCTTTTTCTGTCAAAAAGACCAAAAAAAGAAGTTCCAATAATTTATTTTCAAAGAAAAATCTATTTTGGAATCTTTCTATTGTTCAAATATGCAAACTAAATTCTTTTTGGCATTTCCAACTTCCAAGATAAAATTTATCAAAATTTAATTAGTATCAATGACTAACCTTTTTATACCCTATATCCATTGATGGAATAGGTTTCAAATAGATATCAAAATAGGATTCAAATAGGTGCTAAATATTACAAATTTCATTTTAGGCATAATTATTCTAAAGCATATTCACATATGTAGGGTATATACCGTCTTTCAATTTATATTCACTTTAAAATATATTCACTAACATTTGACTAGGGTACGTACAAGTTTCAAGTTGTAAACGAGCCAAACTTTTGAAGATTGGGCTCAACTGGTTGAAAAATTATCAACCTTGAACTCTAATCCTACAAGGACAAGCAGATGTAAAAGTCATAAGAATATACGCACCCGCCCATGACGTCTATAGGTCTTAGTAATTGAAGGATGGCACTAAATTGAAGTTTGAATCACTTAAATGTAGAAAAGAATACAAAGAATATGTAAGTAATAGCTATAGATAGTTAATTTGAAACCTACTACGGTACTTTTAAATTTTCTAGTAGTTTTATTGTTGAATGTATAATCACATAGAACTTTTTTATTTTAACTCCAATTTTGATGAATAAATAGTCGATTTCGTAATCTTTTTTAGCTTTCCCATGGTGGTGTTGGTTTTGGCATTTGACACCTAGATCAATATAGTTAAATACTTTTATTCAGACGTCTCTTGGTTTCTCTTTCAGTATTTCATTCGATTTATGTGTTATTTTCTTATTCTCTCCTTATGAGAATAAATATGTAAATATTTATATACTTTAATGCAGTCAAAATATAGTCCTTTTTACATTTATATAGGTACAATTATATATAAGAGAGTTATTAGATAATATTTAATTACTTAATTACTTATCTGCTATATCCATATAAGCCTATAGTTATATATGTTACAAATAAATTATTCCATTTGTTTTCTTAAGTTTTATAGGGCTATACTTGAAGCAAAGATACTTTGTTATATTAGTTGTACACAATACTATTTCATATCATGTTTCTTTTAGGTAAATTACATCAAAATCAACATTTGGGGGTAAGTTCATTGAGGTTGTAACGTTTCAAGTGGTTAAAAAGAGGTCATCATATTCAGAGAAGTTGGTCAATTGAGATCATCATTAACATATGTCAACAAGAGAAATATTTAAAATTAAAACTTAAAAAATATGGTACATTATCACATATGCCAATAGTAACCTCAACTAATCTATTTCTTTAAACGATGTGACCTCTTTTTAGTCACTCTAAATATTATAACCTAAAATGGCTCACTTCTCTAAACGTTTTGATCTCTTTTAACCATTTAAAATGCTATGACTTTAAATGAACTTATTCTCAAACGTTATGACCTTACTATACAATTACCCTTTCTGTTTTATGCAAAGTTCAATTGTAAACTTATTCTTCACGTCACAATTAATTATTTAGTAAGTTTCCTTAGGGTTCATGACTTATATGGAAAGCAAACAAGGCTTATTATATTATTTACTCAAGATAATATAAAATATATATATTTGTAATATTTAACATGATATTTCTAAAATATGATTCTCATTTGTTATCAAGTTTATTCATTTAAATTTTCCTTTACATTTCTATGTGATGCGTCAAGGATTCATTGTTTTAAACATTCCATGAGTATTTTAGAAATCTATCCATATATTCACTAAGATTTTCGTTTTAAAAGTTAAGGCTTAGTAAACTAATAAAGTAACTATTTTATAGTTTATAAGATTAAGATAATGGCGACCTTTCCAAATCAAAATATCTTCTTCTTTTCCCACATATTGTGTCGGCCAAAACTTGATGGGCAAAAGGAAAGAAGAAGAAAAAAAATGTTTGATCGCTTGAGGTTAGCAAAGTTGGTATTGAGAACATTAAGGTCGAATTATGAACGCGTTTATTTATTCATATGCATGATATCTCCTACTACAAAGATAGATATTTTATGGATGTATTGAAAATTTTTTTCCTTGCTTTCTAACGTAGGATTTGGCCATCAAAAGGAAAAAAAGAAAGTGATGTTCCTTATCAAAATTACTCATTGTATCATTCTCAGTCTTTATTTTGAAAAAGTTTGTCTTCACTAGAATTTTTTTTTTAACATCATATTCATCATTTCAATTCCAAGTAAATAGTTTTTTATTATTTTAGTTATTGAGAGATCAAGAGAACATTACTCTCTAATATATATATGTATATATGTATGTATAGGGATTCTCAGCTCTTTGAGAAAATTAGACAATGTCATTTCTTTGTCAGTTTACTTACATTCTTACAATTAGATCACATCAACACCACTAAGAAACTTGGTTAAGGAAAAAAATTCTAGGAGGCGAGCTAAAATTCTTATTATTCCTCCATTTTCAACTAATTCAAGTGTCAAAATGAAGTTCTTTTAATTTTAAAGGTTTAGTCACATGTTCATAAGTACACATGAATTAAATCTACTTACTTGACAAGTGGAAGGATGCTTTCTATTCTTCCATCATTCCTTTCCCTCGTTGTGTGGAAACAAGTTAGAATTGGGGAGGGAAACTGAGGAGGACGAGGGGAGAGAACAATTGGGAAATTGAGGTTGGTGATTGTCCATATGTTGTAGAGAAATGAGAACAAATTTTTGGGGAATATTTGTCTGTGTATAGCTGGGCGTGTGGGATTTGAGAGAGGTACCATGTTAAAGTTTAAAAGAAAAGAAAATATTAGTAAAATAATAATATAGAGAAAGAATAGAAAAAGAAAATGGAAGGAAGTTGGAATAAGATGGATAGGTGGAAGGAAAAAAAAGATGATGATCTTGTGCTGGATTTTTCGGCCACAAAATCATGGTAAGGGACAAGCAAACCTACTATTAAATCCTAAGTACTCTATCTCAAAGTAAGGAATAGCTTGCCTATGTGTTAGATGGTGATACAAAGTACCCATATTTTATTGGATCTGCATCCAATTTGCCTTGTGATTTAAGTAGATTGATGGGAGAGTAGTTCCCATGGAAATGCTAGTCATGGATCTATTGAAATGGAGATGACTTGATTGAAAATCAACTAGGTCGGTTTGTTTACAATTGAGTGGATATTTGGTTGCCAATTTGAATACATGGAGTTGAATTGGCACCAAACTTGAAGAGACTTGAATCAAATTTGATTCAATTTGCTTCTAAAATTTAATCGAGGTATTTGGAGCTTAAATAAGTTAATTTTTATGATATGGGGTCAACTCTCATGTAAATTTTGTATGTGGTTGATTTTGTTTTATGCGATTACGATTTCATGGATGTGTTACAAAATTTACAATTATTCATTTTGGTAGTAACATGATTTATTAATTATTTTGACAAACCAGATTGGTCATTAGATTTTTCAAGTAATCTTTCGAAATTTAAGGCATAAATTAAATAAGGTCACTCATATAAGGGTTTGAGAATTTATTTGGATTCATATCATTTTAATGCTACAGAATATTGATTTACAATTGAAAAGTATTTGCTTATATATTCCTGGTGAAGAGTAGAAGTGGAAGTGCCCTCTAGCAGTTTATTATAATCATCATCATCAAGAGATCATTTGCTTTTGTATACATTACATATATTAATCAAATGGAATAAACTCTTTAAAGTAGCATTATAGGACTTTTACTAACTAGAGTTAAAGATTAAATATAATTATTAAAGTTTAAATATCATCCTATTTAACTCTACTTGAGGTTGAAATTAATTTTAGTATTTTAAAGTTACTCATTGCTATTTGTCCAAAAAAAAAAAAAAAGGTTACTCATTGCTAGTTTGTTTGGATTAGATTTGTATCTGTAAACCCCTGTTTTCTAAGCCCTAAACCTTAAGCCGGAAAGTCTACCGGAGACCTTAAGTCAACGGATCTTGAGTAAAACTCTACAGTTTAGATCCTGCAAACCCGAGTTCGTAAATCGAGGAGTCGAAAAATAATTAAAGTGTTTAGAATAGTCCATAATAATATTTGATTTATTAAAAATATCAGATTGGTTCATTTTCGACTTATTTCGAACCCGTTTGGATACTGCTTTGGGAAGCGTATCCCGGGGCTCGGAAAATTAAAAATATATCTTTAATATTTTTAGACTCGTATTTTTATAAGGGTTTCAAAAATATCAAGTTTATAATTTTTCGGATTTTAAAAATATCAGTTATATCTCATAAAAGCTTATTTTACTCTTACCGGTAACTTAATTGTTAAATTTCTAAAAATAATTTAATTGTTTATTTTATTTAAATCATATAAATTCTGCCACTAAAATAAAAATATTTTTCTTAATTTATTTTATATATTTTCTTATTCAAAAAGCCACTTTATCAACCCATATCTCAAGTACACATACATTATCATTACTACACATTATTATGTCTTCTTTTGCTTTTTCTTACACTTCCATTTCCCAAAATTGCAGCTGCCCATTCCCCATAAAATTAGCCACTTTTCATTATTTTTAATTATTTATTTGATATTTTAAAGTCTATTTTAGTTAGAAATGGAAGCAACTTGTTACACTTTCAAAAATACAAATTGGAATCAAACTACACATCCTCCCCTACACACACAAAATCACGCCAGCCCCCCTTCTCCATGCAGCTGTGGTTTTATTTTTTTTTTTTAAATTATTTAACACTCATTTATCTCTATTTAAACATCTCATTCCTTCCTCTTTCACTTTACAAACCCTATATTTTTCCTCTCTCTTTTTCCCTCTCTTTTCTCTTCTTCTTGCCTTGTCTTCTTGAAACAAGCTGTCCCATTTTTCTTTCTTGCTTCCACATATATTTCTTGCAATATTTAGGTAATCTCCTCTTTTAGCTCTTATAAGATGTTCTAGGATGATACCATGGATGTTTCATGCATCAAAGGACATTCCACAAGCTTAAAAGGCTATGGATGATGATGCCAAGAGTGAAACACTCCTCTAGATGATGATCTCTTTTGTTCTTAGTATTTTTGTTATATGGAAGGCTTGTTTATCTTCTTGTTTATGTGATAACTTGTAGATCTAGAGTTTTATCAAGCTTTAGTTATGTTTATGTGTAGATCTAGAAGTTTAAGGCCTATACTAAGTTTTTCTTATGCTTTCATGGTTATATATTGAGTAGATCTTAGATTTGAGTTGGAATGAAAAAGAAAAATTCGTAACTTGTCAATGCCCATTTTAAAAACCCTCTTTCAAGTCTTAAAATGAAGTTTTGTTAAGAAAATGAAGGTTTGATGGATGTATATCATCAAGGCTTCATCTTACAAGAATCAAAGTTGATTTTCAAAGTTTATTTTCAAAAACAAAAATTGTATTTTCGGATCAAGACAAAGATCCAAAATAAAAACATGTTTTTCAACTCACAAATGAGGATTTTATTCAAGAAATGAAGGGTTCTTAGGATATAATATGTAATGGGTTGTTTTTCATGAGTTTTGATGAATTTTCTCAAGAGATATGTCCAAAATAAATTTATGAAAATTCGGATCAAGACCAAGACCTATTTTTGGAACCCATCATTCAACTTTAAAATGAAGATTTAGACAAAAATATAAAGGCTCTTGATAGATATCTTAAGGAATGAATTTTCATAAGTTTGAATGGTTTTCCTAAAAGTATTGCATAAATCAAGTGCTTTGTAGAAGACAATATTTAGGTCTTGTTTCATTGTAAATTTCAAAGTGGAAATTCGTAATTATGGGAAGACCAATTTTGAAAACCTTCTTTTTGATCTCAAAACAAGTATTTTATATTGAAAATGGAATGCTTTGATGATATATATATAGGAAAATTATTTTCATTGAACTAAGTAAGTTTTAGTAAAGGAATTACTCAAAACAAACAATGAGTTTCAACTTGTAAATTTCGGTTTTATGAAAATGGATTCTTAGAAGTTTCATTTGAACTTTGTTTGGTATTAGTGTGTAATCTCTTAATTTTGTTTTGAGAATCTCCTTGCAAGCTTAGGACTAAAATAAATTGGTCTAAGTAGTTAAATAGAGTAGATATGGAAATTTTTCACAAAGGCTCAAATCTGGAATTTTCGTAACCCTACTGTACAGTATGTTTCCGACCCTAAATGACCTTAAATGTTTGAATTAACTTTAGAAATGATAGCTCTTTCGAAGTAGGTATAAATCGGTATATTATAAGCTAAATTCCGAGTTAAAATGAGTTAGATATGACCTTTTTAAGTTAAGGATTCAACCTAGACGGAAATTGACGAACTTAGTAAATAAAATTGTTAAGTTTAATAGAACTTCATAAGAGATACTCATTGAGGGTATTCTTTGTACCTAGGTGAATTGGAGGACGGGTTACCACTTCCCGAGGACTATTACGACTAGTGGATTTTCACTACATGGACAAGTGAGTTCATTTCTCAATTAATTATGCTCTTGGATGTGCTTGTAGTAGTAGTGGCATTAGACTTAGGAAAAGATAAAATTGTGATTGAATGGTGATCTAAACTTGCATGAATGAACGATAAGTATATCGAGGCAAGCTTTGTTGCAATAACTTGTATGAGCTAGTATAGATTTGGAATGTCTGAAATTGTATGGTCACTTTTAAATTATCTAAGTAATATGTCATGATTATGAATAAACTGTACATGCATATCACGTAGTGAGTCATATATCATTGTCGAGTATGTCTTTGGTGGGACAAAGGTGTACTTGGGAGGCAGCGGGTCTTTAATGAAGGGGCTAGGGTTGCATGACTTATGGACCACCCCATTCGAATAATGAAACTATGGTTGCATGACTTATGGACCAACATTAAAAATTGTGGTTGCATGTCTTATGGACCACCCCACTTAAGATTGGGACTATGGTTGCATGTCTTATGGACCAACTTGGAATTGTAGTTGCATGACTTATGAACTACCCCAAACCCCGAATGGAGGGCGTAAATTCATTCACTTATGACTACCGGAAAGTCATATGCTTGCTTGCTCATTTGCTTGTGCATTCATATGGTTGCTTAATTATAACTTGCTTGTATAGATATTTTAGCTTGGTCGGGCATGTTACTTGAAGAAAATGAATCTCACTAAGCATTAGCTTATACCCCAACAGTTTTTGTTGCAGTGTTCCTATTTTTGGATGTTCCGAGAGGACATTTTGTGCAGGTTTATCACATGGAATTAAAGAGCTTTTGAGGAAGTCGGGACCTAGTGTAGGCATGGACTTCTAGGAAAATCTCTTTAATGTAGATTCAGATATGTGTAATTGGAGCTAACGATGTAGACTCCTATTATTTTGGCGGGGGTATGCCCCCTTGGCTTTTGTAAAGTTTAACTATTTATCTTGTTGTGATTTATATTCTTAATGCTATGTATGCTTTCTTAAGACTACTCGAATCAAAGTGTGATCCTAAAAGTTGTGTGAGTACACCTTACACTAAATATGTAAACTTATGGGATGACTAAGGTGTCATACTTAAGTTTAAGTATTGCGTGTGGTGGACTGTCGCGTTTATGGTACCCTTTGGGGCATGACAGTATCCATACTTTAATGGGTGTTATTTGGAGAATTATCCATTTACATGCTTTGATTTTTGTTGTATCTTTTTAAGCATTTTCAATTTGGATATTAGAAAATCTAGAAGATGTTTTAAAACTTCAAATTAGAAAGTGTGTAAAAATTGTAACTCATAATATTCTAAGAAAGCATACCACTCTAACTTTATTATAAGCTAGCCGGATTATATACCTTTTCTTATATATTGATATAACGACAACAAGGGAAATTGGATTATAGTATGGAAAATTGGATTATAGTACGAGTTGTTTTCTTTAGTCTTCATGTTAATTTTATATAATATAATTAATTTGCCATCCCTTATGGTCATAATCTACCAACTCTATGAGTCGTGTAAAGAGATTTTATGATACTCTTGTATTATTGATAGACATTGAAGGAAAAAAACAAAAAAAGGAGTTTTAGACTTCATTCACCCTTATTAGTTTATACTTCTAACCTTCTAACATATTTTCTATACATATTTTATTAGATTCGGTTTAACATTTTAACATTGATTAATTCGATTTGAATATATGTGCTTTATGCATGTATTCAATTTATTATCGAATACGTGGTCGGTTATTACAATCAAATTACACCGTCAACTATGAGTTCATAAACGGATTATTAATGAATTTACATGCAGTATGAGATATTTAAATCTCACTTTTGATCTTTTTTTAACAATGTGTAACTGTTCTAAAAATTGTGTATTTTGTTAACTGTATTGTCTCTATAAAATACAATAAATTACATGCAAATATAGTATTTAATTTATATTATTTTTTTTAAAGATGTGTATATTTAATTATTTCTTACACTTGGTTCAGTTTTCTACTTAATAATAGGTGTTTTTTAACTTATCAAGCCAAATAAGCAACTTTAAAGTTAGGCTTCTATTGTACATTATAAAGTTTTATTTTATTCAACCACTTAATTAGAAATTTCAATTGATAAAAACAATTAATCTTAGCTTATTTGAATGTAAAGGTATGCATAAACTTGACTAATTTGTAAACAAACCAAGATAGAATTTCATATAAAAAAGATCAACTTGGCTACAAACCCAATTTGTAAATAAGCCAAGATCGAATTCAAAACAAAGCTTAATATCTAAACAAACCAAGTCTAATAACATTTAAACAAGCTTATCTCCTAGATGGATTTGTAAAAAGTTAAAAAGGATTGCAGCCTCGAATATGAAATGGATTGATAAGCCTCTAGGAATCAAAGCAAAATACGGATAAACATTAAGAACCACAAGTATATCTTTTACGATAAATCATCAGGATTCGCACGGGGTAAATGGTTTTATTTTATAAGCCATTTCACAGAACTTGTTGATACAAATTACACACACTAGCTCTTCAAAGCTACTTCTCCCATCTTTTTTATTTCTTGGATCGGTTCCGAGCTCTGACATTGAGTCAAGTCCTAACCCTATAGAAGTCCACTGCAGACTGAAAACCTCCCTCTATGGGTAGATGGACTAAGGGTCTCTGTACAATCTCTGAATTCTACAATTTCTAGTAAGAAATCAAATTGCAGAAGCAGCCAAATTAGAACCAAAAAACAGTAAAATAAATAAGACTAGCAGAAAGTAAGCAAAACCTTGCAAACCAGCAGGATACTATAACTCAGATCTAACATAAGGGAAACTCGATTCTAATGACATTTAACAAAAGTTCTAGTACAAATCTTGGAGCTAAAGGAAGAGAGAACAAAAACTCATTGTAGGTTAGCTTAAGTCGACTGGAACTGGAATATCAATATTTGAAGCTGGCAAGGCAGGCATAATGTATTCCTCTTCCTCTTTGGGAGGATGGATGGTGACGAGATCAGGTGGTGGGGTCATTGGTCCTTGTTTTCCCTTGGGATCCCAATTGAGCATAATCTTGACTTTGATACCAAGAACTCCCTGATCAATCATATAAGGCTAAAGTTAAATGCTAATCAAAGACTAAGCAAGGAACAATGGCGGTGCTGGATAACAAATGAGGAGGCAAGTCATATCCTATCACTTGGGAGGAGGAAAAATAATGCACTGATACGAAAAGACTTAGAAAGATGTTGAATGAGAACCTGTCTTAATAAGACGTGTCTAATGGCAGAGTCAATGTAGTCATTGACAGGTTGGCCAGAAGAAATCATGTAACCATCCTTGAACTTCATCGACTTGGCATGCTGAGCCCTTAATTTTCCACTGACAATGACCTGTAGATATTCAAGTCTTAATAGCAGACAGGAGAAGAGAACTAGTATGGCCCCATGAAGCAATAATAACAAAAAAATTTTTACTTAATGACGAACCTCACATCCTTTTGCTCCACTCTCCATGACAAACCTCAAAACACCATAGCAAGCCCTAAAGTACTAATCCAAGACGACTCGGTCTTTCATTAAGTTACATTCAAAAAATAAATAAATAAATAAATTACATCCAAAAAAGGTCTTTCATTAAAGAGCAATAGGTTTAAGATGATACATCATAGATTTCAACATACAGCAAAAGAAAGATAAAAAATGTCAAAAATCCCAATCCAGAGGATGCACAGCAGTAACTGTACTAGCATAACAGGACTAGAACATAAGTCATCTTCTGACATAGACTAGGGACTGGGACAACCCATTTGTTATGTGATGGCATAATGGCATCAATTTTAATGAAGCAACACTGATATAAAGGATAAAAGATGCCAAAAAGAAAATTCTATACCATGTGCAAGGGTACAATAGGAAATGCAAAAAAATAAAAAAATTATTACAATGACTGCATGTGTCCTCCTTAAGGTTGCCGCGTAAAAAATAACATGATTTCACGAGGATGATGGCATGGAGGATCACAATCAATATCGTCACCTTCCGACACAAAAATGGCAAAACAAAAAGCCATTTTTGCCTTAATGATGACATGAAGAAAGGATAGCATGCAAAAATACTATGGAAAAAAACAACGCTTTCACAAGTATGATTTATTTATGTTCACAGTTCACAGTCAAAAAGAGAGCTTGAAAATGGAATTTTCATAAGAATTTCACGAGGTTAGGTCAGTTGTAATCAAGTGTTACTGCATGAATAACAATGATTTCACAAGGATGACGGCATGGAGGATCACAATCAATATCGTCACCTTCCAACACAAAAAATGGTAGAGAGAAAACCATTTTTGCCTTAAAGATGACATGAAGAAAGGATAGCTTGCCAAAAAGGAAAAAAAAAAAGAAAAGAAAAAAGGAAAAAAAATTGTGCGAATACCTCGGACAAGAGCAATGCTTCTGCTAGTATTAATTATTATTTGTTCAAAGTTCTCATGAGATAGAATAAATCACGATTAGGAACATGTACCTTCTAACAGCAAGGCCACCAAGGAGCTTGTAACAAAGGAACTCAGCTTGAGCAATGGCACAAAGCCCCCTGTTATCCACCTTCTCTGCATACAACTCAACACCATTATCAGGAAATTTAAACCTCTTTTGCACCACAGAGGTCAATTCCCTAATTCTTCTACCCTTCTCCTGCAAAAGCACACACTAACCAATCAATAACCAGGTCAAAACATCACCTCAAAGTTAAAGATGACAAAAAAAGTGGAAGGCCTAACCAAGAACGTTTTGAGTACGTGTAGCTCTAATGATGATCTCAGTCCTCATGGGTGTCACTCTGACCTCTACACCTGAATATCCATCCTCAAAGTTAAAGATGACAAAAAAAGTGGAAGGCCTAACCAAGAACGTTTTGAGTACGTGTAGCTCTAATGATGATCTCAGTCCTCATGGGTGTCACTCTGACCTCTACACCTGAATATCCATCCTCCGCAAGCTCTCTGGTCAAGAGCTCATTGAGCTCTGCAAAGAACACTCCATCAGCCACAGACTGCAGAATCACCAGTAAGTAAACATCTGAAATTTTTCTTTTAACACAGAATTCTAAAACCAAAAAAGCACAATAAAAGATGCAAATTCATTGCCCACGTGATGAAAAAATAAATAGCTCCACCTAAACAAACATCAAATTGAAGATTTGCGACTAAAAGCATTCACTTAACTATAATTAATTTCAAGATTTTGAGATCGATAACAATGATTAGAATGAAAATAACTGTCACCCGAATGACCATGCTCAAGCAGAAAGGAAAATGGACTGAAATCTCCCCTAGTTTTGCTATTTCCTACGTTTAACAGTCACCAGCGGTTACCATCACATCAAAACACCAACTAAAACTCACAAACCCTGGCTGCTAACAGTGTGAGCACCGAAGCTTCTGACCATAACCTTGGTATCCCCTACCAATCACATACCAATAAATACTGAGGATAGTTAACACTGCCCAATTTACTAATAGCCTCAGGATAATTCTATTGTCTCTTTATGTTTTTATAGAAGGACTATGATCTTAATATATCACTTACTATAATTATTTTAATAGATTGACCGGACAGTCCTCCGTCCATACAAAAATCAAGCAGCAGAGCAAACCTACCGATATCTGCATCCTGCACACAGTGGTTTATCATTGCACACAGCGGTTTATCATTCACTTGCTTCTATCTGTTATTATGTACACGCATATGTGTATATAAATATGTGCATTAAATTACGGGATTACACAAATTTCAATATTTTCAATCCAAATTCAAAGACCCAAATCATCAATACATACTGAATTCATCCTTCTTGGAACATAAACCAACAACAAGATTGAAACTTTACAGAATCTACCTTTCTTTTTTGGCTGATTAGAGTTGACATATTGTGCAGTTTTTTCAAAGTCTATGAGATCACTCTGTTCCTGAGTCGTTCTCTGTCGTGAGATATGTAGAAACTTAAAGTCCCTAGCTATGGTTTTCGGCCGGTCTTCTGGTGAAGTAGTTGCCATTCAACAAAAGACCGACTTATGAAAAAAGGTGGGACGTGGAGCCGTATGGTAGCAGAGTTTTAGGCATTCCTGGAGTCGATTAGGGTGGTCCAAATAGGCCCATCCTAAATCCAGCCATGAACCGTGAGGTGCAAGTGTTCAGTGGCACCGGCCAAAAAAATGTCCACCTATCCTAGTCATTCGTATAAAAGGTTTTAGATTCGATTCTCTCTTATTGTAATAAAAAAAAAATGGTTAATTATACATATATTATGATCCTTATAATTATATCTAAAAAATTATATTTTAACCACAATTTTATTTTCTCAGTTGATTTATGAAAGGTATATCAAAAAAACATTAGATTTGAAGAAAATTATATAAATTCAGGAGAATAAAAGCAAGGCTCACGGTTTTTTTTTTTTTGTATTTTCTTATATTTAACACTATTTTATCTTTTAATCTTTACTTTTTATTATTTTTTGCTAAGGGTAATATGGTTATTATAAGGATCCAGTCAACCTAATATCCATTATTAAGCATGCTCAAATCTTCAATCACGGATATTACATAAGTATTATAAAATACTCAAGTATTATACCTAAGGTTGTCTAAAAAGAAGATGTTTATATCGATTGTTTGTTCAAGCATGTTTTAAAACATATAACTTTAACATAAAACTACTCAACACATGAGTAGGACAACTTTACAAAACCTTAGAGGAAACTTTAGTGTCAATAGGTGACACTTCAAAAGATTCCAAAACTTGTTCATCATAAAACTTACAAGAAAAATTTAACATCTTATATTACAAACAAGGTTTTATCAGCAAGCCCATTTCAAATTTTGCGTTTTATTTTCAAAGTCTTAAAGAAAACTTGAATAAAACATTCCTGCTTGCATCGGGGTCCCTAGCCATCCCACTTATCCAAAAAGGCTTCCCAATCAGTCTTGTAACCCATATCATCATGGCAATTATCATCAACCTCACCTACAAAATAGCAATATAAGCCAAGGGCTTAGTAGCAATAACACAAGCAAATACAAAGTGGTAAGCACGCTTAAGCTAAATGCAATATAGCAATCAATAATTTATTTATCTTTGATTAAACAAGTAAAACAACACTGGAGTATTCAAACTCCGATTGTAATATTAGGGATCCGGGGGTCCTAAGTAATAGCAGCTGCTCATGGGATTGTTATAGACGGTCTAAGTACCTATAACTATTATACCTAGAGAAAGAGAGTGGTAATCTCATCTAGGGTTAACAATTGTTACACAACTTTACTTAACTTAATCCACAATATCATCTAATTCAATCGATCCCATAAATATGAACTAAATCATATTATTTCCTCTTAAGAATAAGCAAATGTTACCTTAATACTATATGCCCTATTGATTACCCAGTTAGCCATTCATAAATCACCATTGCATCATGGTAAAAGAAAATTCATTGCATCATGACAATGTGGTCTAAGCGTCTAATTATCATGTTTACTCGAATAAGATTGTCGCTTCTCGGATCAGATTCAACGGCATACGCACAACCAATTCCAAACAATTTTTTTTTTTTTTTACTTATCTTGGATTAAGTCCATTTAGAGTATGCCTAACTTAACAATCACCAAGTAGGCTATTACGTATCTAGATAATCTGATCTACTAGATAATAAACATTTGTTTAAACCCAACTGAATGTGTGAATCTGTCAAGAAAATCATTTTATGTGAAACTTTTTATTTCACAAATATGTATTAACTCATCAAATAATTATTACACTTAAACAAAACTCTAACCATCTCACATTTTACTCATTTAATCATAAATACCAATATCATATTTTATTAATCATCTATCTATTATCATCAATGATTTATTTATTTATTTATTTATTATTATTTTATATGAACAATATAAAAGGATATATCATACCCATGACAAAGGCCATGATGAACACAAGTAGCCTTATCATGCCCGTAATAGGAGATAACGCTCCCTACCATAGGCTTGATATAGATAGTGATGAAGAATACACCCGTAATAAGCTTTATAAAAATTTTTCTAAAAACAACCCGAGAAGATAATGGGCTTATTTACGGCTGTAATCTACCTTTAAAAACCACACAGAAAAGATAACTGCCCTTGAAACGACCGTAATCTAAACCGTATCAAGCTTTTCAAAACATCCAGAGGAGATAACGAGCCGAGTAATGGCAGTACTCAATAGGGAAATGCAAATCTGAGAGGATAATGGCCTCGATTGTGCTTGTGATGAACAGGGTATTTATCTTATGGTACTTATTTCGAAATTTTTGAAATCCTACATCCTCTAACTCTTTACCAAACTCTTATGTGATTGCAAAAACATATCAAACTAGTCTATGAGCATAACATTAAACATCATCAAGCTCACTTGCTCACGTAAATCTATTTCACACACATATGCACAACAAACTTAACTTAAAAGCATAATTTCGTCATTTATGCTTGTTAACCTCTATTATTAGTCTAATCATTCAAGTTCTACTTACTTATCACTAACAACATCTATACATGCATCATATCATCATAAACTCTATATTTCATTTCATCAAGCATCTAAGACACATATATCCATTTACATATCTAACTCAATATATAGAATAGCATGCCCTTAAATTATTCAAAACATCAAAGTTCTACTCCTCTCTAGCATTAACATCACTCAAAATCATGATTAAAAAAAACAAAAAAGAAATCAACTTTTCCTCACTTTTAGAGCTATTTGAACCAACCAACTTCTCTTGCTACTTCTTTAACTCAAATTCTTGTTCCTACTTATTCTTTAAGTTATCTCTTTACTTAGGATCTTGTGAAGGTGGATTAAAGAGAGAAATTTCGACTTGATGTGGTGGAGAAGATGTTGGAAATTGAAGTGAGACAGAGACAATGGAGATAGGGTCTATTTTAAATTGTGATATTTTTGGCTTACTTTTTGACTTTTGGCATTATAGAACTCTTTAGAAGATGCTAAAAATATGAACTTGGGCTATGGGTTGTGTGTGTGGGCTTGGTTATTGATTTAATTGGTCTTTGGCTTAAAATTTGGGCTCCATAATCTAGTAAGTCATGCATTAATCACACATACATCTTAATTTAATGCAATCCAACAAAATTATATATTACTACAATTTTACTAACACATATATACTTCAATTACAAGAATTTCTCATACTAAGAATTTGTTATATCATCAAATTAAATTATACTAAATTGACTATAACAATTTAAATCACAAGTCATCAATTAAACATATATAAGAAAAATTAGTTTAGTATATTAAGTTTTAGGTTATTTCAGTTATAGAGGGATATGATTATACGTGCTTGAATATTTGTTCTACAAGTAGATTATACAAGAAGGTATAAATGTTTGGAAATATTTATTTAATGTATTAATGTTTCAAGTTGTTGAAAGAAGGATTTAATATTTTATAAAATGAACATATCATAAAGATCTTTTAAGGTGTAGGTGTCAGTGTTTAATTAGTTTTTTTATTAATTTTCTTCGATTTTTCTTCACGGATACTTTATTTGACTCATTTTGCAAAACATTAATTCCTTTAATACCTATAATGAATCTACTTCAAACACTAATATCTTCTTGTATAATTTACCTTCGTTCTATTCTTCCATGATTTAAATGCTATCGTCAAAGGTATTTTATATTGTAAGCTCAGGAAAAGTTTCTTTTTCTTATTTTTATTTATCTGTTAAACTGAAAATGTAACACCCTTCAAATATAGATGGTGGAACTCTAATCACAGAGGCGCCTTTTCGGTGCAATGACTTAGAGTTCATCAAAATTCTAAAGTTAAGCGTACTCTGGTCAGAGCAATCCTAGGATAGGTGACCCTTGGGGAAGCGCTGGCACCAAAAAGGACAAAACCGTGCGACGTGTGGCCAAAGCGGACAATACCTCAATGTGTAGATTTTTAAGTCGTTACACAGTGCCTCTGGTGTCCTGGTTGTGTCTGACCGCTAGGAAAGCCAGTGTACTTGGCATCACGATCCTTGCCTAGGGTGGCCTAAGGGCCTAGGGGCGCCCTCTCCGCTACGGTGGAGCCTGGGGTGGCAGGTCGTGACAAAAAAAGTCTTTTTATTAGCTGGAAAAAAAAAAGATTCTTTTTACGGTCTTAATACTTTTTAGGAAAACAACTTCTATTTTTTAAGGGAAATTCATTTTACAAATTAATCCCACAATAAAGAATTTTGTTTACACACTAATTTATGTTTTTTTGATAAAATGAATACCACACACCATTTTCTACATTTTTTACAAAATACAATCAAACAAATAAAAACATGTCATTTTAGATAAATTATTTTACTACATTTTCTATTAATAAGAAATTCTCCTTAATTCGGTTCTACTTCAACTATCGTATTTAATATATATAAGAATATTTCACAAACTACCTCATTTGAATACTAATCTATTTCTCTTATGTACGTATCACATGCATTTAATACGTTCATAGTTTTCAAATTCAAATTTCAGCTCATATTAATGTTCAGGGGCAAGCAAACTCGCATTAAAGTATATGTACATATATATGTTGATTTAAATTTGAATAGCTTTGTTATTTAGATGATGATTGATCATGAGATGTGTCACGCCCCGAGGGTATTCTAATAATGATAATAAAAAACCATTCAATCACCATTATTAGTTTACCTTCTAGGTATGACATGATTTCCAAAAACAGGATCTTTTAGTTGCTTGGATGGAATAAACAAACATATATAAGTTGTAAATTAGTAAACAACTATTACAAACTATTATATTACAGATCATATGCTTCAGAATTCCTTACACCCATAACTGATGATTCTAATGCACATTACATGCACCATAAGACTACTACAGATATAGATATTCTAATTCTATACTAAACTTTAAACTTCTGGCTTCTATTCTCTTACCGGGACCATGCTCCTGCTAGTAATGAGCCACGGTCGCAGAGTGAACCTGAAAGGACTGTGGGAGTGTGAGCTAAAACACGAGCTCAGTGAATAACCAGAACTTATTACACATAGCATACAAGTTATTTAACAATCATATGAAATGCAGCAATCACACGAATGAACATTACAAGCTTGGATAACCCGGAATCCAAACAGGATGAAGATTTACGCCCTCCCATCGGGGTTAAAGGATCCAATCTATGGTCCACCTACCCAGGAGAGACTTAAGCTTCCAGGAAATAACAATCTCAAATTTAGTTATCTCTTTATACTTATCATGTTTCATTATTTATTTCCTGTTTTAGCTTTAGAAACTCCACTAAGTGTTAGTTATTCCCACGTAATACCATAAGTGGCGTCCTTCATTTACCGTGTAGTTCCTATGGTATTAACAGAACAAAAGTAATCTTGCAATTAACTACTAGCCCTCTGGCCTAGATAATTCAAGCCTTACCAGGGATCCGAGAAACTAACACGTAGTAGGCTACCACTTACTCAATGCTTTTTATGCATAGTATGTAGAGCATGATTTATTTACATTATGGTACCAGTAGTTATTAGTCAATTTGAGGGTGATCAATCAATACCGACATTCAATCAGATACTACTTACATTATCAAGATACACGCAATTGTGTTATCACTTATTTTAGAGTGACATGGCAATCAATGGAATACAATACACAATTTTCCTATTTCAAACAGATCATCAAGTTTTATTATCTTTTCATTTATGGTTCACTACTAGTACAAGCACAATCAATGTAATAAGACTGAGTCACTCACCTGCCCATCCTATTTAATCGTAGTAATCTTCAGGTAGGTCCTCCCCAATACCCGAGTCACCTATTGAAATAAATCATATAATTATTAAAATTTCAAACTATACAAATTAGTTTTTATTTAAGTGTCCTGTTGGTTGGTTGGGTCTCTGTTTTATTCTTAACTAATTCTTTCGAAATAGTTCTATGTTCTAGATTCTTGTACTCTCCACTTTCTTTTAAATTACTTAATAAATTTTTCTTATAGAGTATATATACTCCTATACTCATAAATTTGGGTTATTTAAATTTCCATTGATATCTATTTATCTACAAATATGCTAGTATATACTTAGTATTTACTAACTTATAGTTTATACATATATTTATTTTACTAAGAAAACATATCTGTTAATAAAAGAATTTATTAACTTTATTATAACTATTTTCGAAAATATTTTTCTAAAGAAAATAATATTTAAACACCCTCTATTTAATAGAGTCATAAAAATAATTTTATTTTTAAATTTAAATAAATAAATTTTGGATTTAATGTTGTTAGATTATAATATTACTATTACTATTTCAGAAAATAATTAGGTGCAGGAAAACAAATAGTAAACATTCTAAAATTATTTAAATAATTAATTATTATATAATTATGTATACTTAAATTCGTTTTTCTTTTCTTCTGGCCGAGGCGTGCACGGGGCTGAGTACGCCCGTACAAAGTTCTTGCTAAGGGAGGTACGGGTTTAAGCACGCCCGTACAACGAGCTGGCTGAGGGGTAGACGGGTTTTGTACGCCCGTACAACGTGCTGGGTGAGGGGTATACGGGTTAGTACGCCCGTACAAAGTGCTGGATGAGGGGTGTACGGCCGTACACTCAGCCTGTGCTTCATCGAGAAATACTGTTCATCGTCTTCCCCGATGAGCTGTGGCCTTTCCCGGTGAATCCCGACGTCAAAAAATCGTGATTTTAGTTCCAAAAGACTCCTAGTGACCTAATAAACCTAAATATATAAGAATTATAACCTAAAAACAGCATGCTATTCATGATCTCAAGTCATCAAGCTCAGCTAGGGTTTGGGAAAAATACCTTCGCTGTGGCTTCTCAATGAAATCCGAAGCTTCCAGTGGTCTTGGTTAGTCTCCTGAGATGTCTAAGAGTCAGTATACATCCTTAAAATTGAAAGAATACTCGCGGAATAAGATTGACTCACCTTAAGCTTGTTCTTGAGCGTTTTTCCCAGATTTTGTTCTAATTTTCGAACTCGATGATTATGGGCGTTTAAAAATCTGTCCCTAGGTTAATTTTACTCCTAATGATATGTAGATGGGTTCTGGAAGGTTAGAGAAGGTTTGGAGTTTGTTCACTAAGCCATCCGAGTTCGTTTGCCTATATATATATATATAAGGTAGTGTAGTTTCCGCTCGCGTTGCTCCCTCAATTCCGAAACAAATTGCTCTGGCTTGTTGCTCATTTCACTCTTTGTTTGATTATCATTAATGTATGGAGTGACTTGGCCAGCTTGGATTGGTTGAAGGGGATTTGTATTGACTTTAACATAACTTATTGAAGGATTTTTCGGCTCACCAAATTTGAGAACATCCCAGCCCTTCAACAATGCAATCCGTCTCCAACAAGTTGCCATATATATATATATATATATTATATTTGTTAGATTTTGTTTAGCTAAGTTTTCGGGTAGTTTAATACACCATTAGGGTATATTTTAACTTATATATGTACATATACATATACAAAGGTTTTTAATGAATCCAATGAAGTGTTTAGTTTAACAAAAAGTACAAATTTAAACTTTAATAATACGTATCTAATTGTCTAAGAAAAATTTATCCCACGCGATTTGAATTTGAAAAGCTTTTCGGGTCAATTTTCGTTTCAGGCTCCAAGGGCTTTAGGAAACCCTAATTTGAATATTAGTATGATTCAATTCTATATTTGAGGTCTAGATCTCAAGTTATACATCAGTTTATGTTTTTATTGGGTATTTATAATCCTAACCGTTTCTCTTGAAATCACAATTTCCTAACTAAAACCCTATTGAGTCATTTACGTAATATTACTACCAATATATAAGCTATACTAGTTATATATATTAGATTTAGATACTCACTATGAAATCTTATCAAAGTAGTTTATTACTAACTAAAACTCTCATATTTTAGGGTTCCAATCTAAATATAGATTCATTACTATACCTTGTTTTAATTCCCGGTCTCTATCGAATACTAAGGTAATCACTTAATATTCATATTTAGGTTTTCCTATATATTCTATCTGTTTGAGAAAGATTCGGGTTTAGGATTGGAAGTTTCCTTTGATCCTAACCTGAATTGTTAACTCGGAATACTAAATCTTGTTTTTGGAAACAATTGGGTCAAAGCAGTCCTTTCATAAAATCTATGAGTTCCAGAACCGATCAAATTTAGAGTATCTATTTAAACTAGGGTTTTTCATTAACTCTTAAGGTTACTAGTCGACTTCATAATTTCTAATTTAGGGTCATATCTTATGATGGAAGTATTCGGGGTTTACAAGATGTCAATACTATCATAGTGAATTTGTTGTTGAAGTTATGATTGTTCGTATTTTATCATTTAAATTATATGTTTAAGTAATAAGTTATTTAGGTAAACTTAAGATGAATAACTATAAAAAAATATGGAAATAATCTTTTTTTCCATATGTAAATAAGAACTTTCTTATTTTTAATTAAAAAAATATACTTTTAGTATAATTATATTAAAACATTAAATTTAAAAAGAAAAAGATAAAAATATTAACAAGTTCGCGATCCAGCTTACTTAATCCACTAACCCACCCATGCAGGCTGATTGGGCCAGAATTCCCCGATCAGCATCATAATGTAGGATAAATTGGATTGACTCGTATAACTTGTTGGTTGAATATGGGTGAGGTATGGTGGGTTAGCCCACATTGCCTTCTTGCACAACTTTATGTCATGTCCTAAATTTAAACAAAAGTTTAATTCACCAAAGATTTCTAGCTCAAATAGAATAATGCAAGACTCCTTTCTTACCTTTCTAAATCTTTAAGTCAAAACATATATACCTAAAATTACGATGGTCAAATGGAAGCAAAACCTACATTGCATAAAACACATACAAATACCGAACGCCTTAAATCACACACTTGTATAAAAAATATATTATAAAAAGAATTGTAGATGACTAAACTAGATTTAAAGGGCTTTAGGTCTAATTTTCATTTAGATTTAACTCTCTAAGCTAAGGACAACATTCAGAGACTTAAGCCTAGTTAACTAAGATGATCAAGAGAAAATTAGTATGGTGGGCTTAGAGTAAAGCCTATTGGAATTGGCCTACCCAACTTTAACCTTTCTCAACAAAGCTCGCATACTATAGATAAAGCCTTTAATGGGCCTGGATCCATAAGAGAGTTCACTTTGATATTTATTATGAGAGAGATTCATCCTAGTCCTTGGTCATCCACCCATTTTAATGGACAACTAAACTTCTTCTAAATACCACTAGTTTCATTTTATTTAAAGGATCGAAAATCTTAAGAAAACGTTGTAATACTACTAATAATCTGTATAAGAGAATCAAACATTAATATAATTAAGAATGCATGTTGTTTCATTATATTTCATGAGGTTTAATGCTCCTTAGATGTCTTACCTGCCATGTATGTATTTGAGCCTACTAAGATCATCTACTCCTCCTTCCCCCATACTTCTCTCCTTATCATCTTTATATGTGTTATTTTCCTAGGTCAAGTATAGCACTATTGTAATGTGGCATGCATGTGATCATTGTAATTGAAACTTAATACCTACAATAATAAAAAACACACAACAAAGTCTTGATGCCGTACATTTTGGAGTAGTACATAACTCCTCAACACATTAGCCAAACCAAAGTAATGATAATATATTTGTAGAATATGATCTAAGTTGCCAATAATACAATAATTAATAGGTTCATGATAAATTCAATGCAAATATTGTGTCATTAGAAGCGTAGCCATATGCAATGTTTGCACTAATGTCCTATAACCACTAGTTTTCCCCAATATAGTATCTTCCTTGTTCATTAGCTTTGACTAACTATAGTTCCCATATATTGACTGCCCACTTTGCATTAAACACAACCTTAACACTTGTGGCATCACTCCATGGAATTATCCTAAAGCTATGAAACCTAGTTCAAAGTTGCCATTTGCAAATCTCAAGATGAAATTGCAATGATCTTAAGATAATGTAGTAATTTAAATAGGACACAATAGGTTATTTCGTCATAATAATAATTTAAATGGGACACATAATATTGTTTATCATAAGTTAAATTTAAAAAGGACACGAAAGTAGGCCTACTTTTATCCCGCTCCCTCCAAACCTTCCTCCTATTTCATTTATTATTTTTCAATACATTTTTCTTCACTATACCGCCTTCTATAAGCCTTTCATAGTGGAGACAAGTTATTCCTATGTATCATCATCAGAAAAAGCTCAATCCTTCCTTGTCGATGACAACATGATTCATGAAGTTGCTCTCTCTCTCTCTTTTCTTCCCCCCCCCCACATATACTTATATATGTATGCATAATATGTGATTTGGGTTTGTATATAACCACTATTTTTTCACATAAATTTTTAGCAAATGCAAATCACATCTCATTAAAGCTCCATCTCTTTCCATTGATGGTCGATCTTGCACTTGTATGGTTGATCTCAAATTCTCCTTCTCTCTCTTTGTATGCAATTTGAGCATGTGTGTAATTATTTGATGGGAACTCTTACAGTCCCTCCAACAAATGCAATCAAGCAAGTTCTTACAAGGTACCTACCCTTCATTCTGATTTAATAGAGGTTGTATGTAGAGAATTTGGACTACACTTCAATAGAATGTGAGCTTGCAAATGAAATATGGTTAGTGACACCCTAAGGCTAGGCCTAATGTAGCTAACTCGATGCCTAAGTCAACAAGCATGTTGATTTAGGGATGAATAACAACTATGAAAGATGATTTAAGTGATATTACTGATCTCGTGGAGAAGAGAAGGTTATTTATAATTGGAGGATCTTCGATCGTTGAATGCATTGTAGGATAGTGGACAAGTATGCAGTTAGCGACCATTATGCCCCAATGAGTATCTTAATCATGACAGTCTATCGTACATAATATAGAAGCTTATGAATAACTACTTTAGTCATGCAAATGCTTCCACATTATGCACAAAGTGTACTTTCACCATAAAGGGATACTGGAGGAGTTATACATTTTAAGATAGTAGCAATAGAACATGCAAGAGCTTACTAATCATAACTTACATAATAACAAAATTAAAGTCTTACAAAGTCATAGGGGCATTCCTTATAAAACCCGCAAATTGTCTTACAACCACATTAGTCTTGAATTAAAATAATAGTAATACTAAAGAGATTTTTCTAGGGAATCTACTCTCAATGCTTCAAATAAATTCCCCTCAAAAAGTCTCCTTCGCCTACCTTGATCATTGGATCCCTAGGGTTGATCCATATGTGTTTTTGTGATAGAAATCTATTTTGGGCATAAGTTATATCATGCTTAGTGAGTAATTCCCTGCAATGTCATATCCATATATAAAGTAAGCAAGTTGGCAAGTTAAGTATATGAAAATGCATCATCCATATGATAAGCACATACATACGATCATCTAGAAACCATATGTAGAATGGATTTGTTCCCTCCATATCATGGGTTAGGGAATGTTTTGAATGGGTTCATTCAATTGAAAGTTTTTATCTTAGGCATCCGACCAACAGCCACTACTTAATCCCTAGGCTTTTTGCCAAAAGCAATCAATCCAGCTTGACTCTTCCATGAGGCCATATTTCCTAAATGATGTAGTTCCTCATACTGGAGTAAGGTACCTTTACCTTTCCAGTCCCACACGTAGAAGTAGTGGTGAAATGCAATGCGACTCGACTTGTGCCATGCAAGATCATTTTATTAACTAATTCCATCCATGTTAATTTCCATTGAAGGGTGATCAATACAATATCACAAACATAGCAACATGGCATCCAATCAACTTATTAATGAGGCATTTGAAGTTTTAATATACTTATCGTTCTTTGATCAAGCATGAAGAATCATAACATATCCCCAAGATAATTCCGCATGCCAAATCCATTTCATCTTTTTCCTATATTCTAGTGCACTGATTTATAAGCATAAATAAGAATATGTAATGTGCAAGGAAAACCCACTCGGCCATTGCAAATCTTCAATCAAAATAATCTTCTAGAAATGGGGTTTCATAGTTTTCATTACCTAAACAAAAAAAAAAAAAAAACCTAAAATGAGTATTTCATAAGAGTCTTACTAATTTTTCTAATTCTATCAATTCAATTTGTGTCATTTTTCCCTATTATAAAAATTCCAACTTAAAATTGTCATAATTTGTTAATTTTAACTCGGAATTTCGCACATGAGTAGTCGTTTTCTACCTACTTCGAATGCTCTATCTATTTCTAAGGTAACTTTTAACATTTAGGATCATTAACGTTTCAGAATAGGATGATAAAAATTATGTCTAAATAGGTCCATACTTTAATTCTTCCATTTTTCACATATTTACCTCATTTAGACATCTTCTAATGTCAAATATATATTATTACTATACTCATTCATGATAAAAACATAATAGTCCATAATATATGCATGATCCTAGTGATTTTGCTTAAAATATAATTTTTGTTAAAACAATCTCTTATACAAAGTGGAAAAGTTAAACTTGTTGAAAAATTACTTTTAGGCCTGTAATAAAATCTCTTTTCGAAAATTTTGTAAATATGAATCTTAAAGAAAGTCATGGCTTAATATTTAGCTTGAAACTTCGAATATATAGTACTTATTTCAAAACTTCGTTTAATAATTTCTTTCACAAAACATGGATTTTTACTTGCTTGGAAAGAATATGCTTTAAGTTATATTTCTTAAAAATTCCTTTGTGTCTTGGCATTTAGAAAATTTTAGGTGGATGTCTTATTCTCATTCTTTATAAAAATATTTCTCATGAATTGAAAATAGGTTTTTAGAAAAATCTTACATAACAAAGAATTATCAACATTTATATTTTTGAAAAAACTCATTTTAGCATAGCAACAATATCACTTATGAACATATATGTGCATGAACTAAATTAAGAGCATGGAATTATATTTAGAACATAGAGAATTTAGAACTAAATAAATAAATAAGAACATAGAGTTATTAAAACAAAAACACGAGAGTC
This sequence comes from Combretum micranthum, assembly GCA_024138025.1. Taxonomy (NCBI): domain Eukaryota; kingdom Viridiplantae; phylum Streptophyta; class Magnoliopsida; order Myrtales; family Combretaceae; genus Combretum; species Combretum micranthum. The sequence continues at coordinate 337,441 of JAMXBD010000602.1, forward strand.
CTAGCTTGTTATAAAGTCTCCTTAAGACTTAAAATATTCCGGTCACCATGTGTAACAAAATGCAATGAAAAATGAAAGTCTTAGATTTCTTGCAAGGTTTTCCAATATTTGAAATATTCCAGTCTCATAGATAAAAATCAAAATAGATAATAAGAGAAAACATGGGAGTCTTAAATTTACGTCAACGCTCTCGAAGACTTAAATTATTCCAATCTCCTTCGAAGTTGATTATGGACAAGTCCAAGACTAAAATGGACTAGTCTTATAAAAGCAATAAATAAGAGCATGTAATAAAAGAATTAGATGGATGAGTATTTAGGCTCTAAAAATTAGAATTACTACATATACATATTACCATACATCGATTAGAGCAACAACAAAACCAAGTAATAAAGTCAAAATAAGTCCTTAATTATGCCTTACAACAATTTTTTAAATTGATAAATTTGTGTGGGCTATTTATTATCTAATCCTATTTTTCTTTTGGGTTTTCTCAATAGAAAATGGGGTATCCAACATGATTTGGTTTGTTCCATTGAAAATATTACACTAAAGATTTGAATTTTGAAATGAAATTGGTAATTATCATATGTTGTATAAGTGTGTCGTTGTAAGCCTCTAATTTATGTGAAACAAATTTTTTATTATTATCAAAATGGATACTAGGATTATAAGAAACTTTGAAGTAAATGTTAGAAAAATTGCTCCTAATTTTTTTTTTGCAAATCTAAATTTTTAAATACTGCTAAAGTAGGCAATAAGAATCTCAAATATTTTAAATAAATCAAGAAATAAATGTAATATTAATTATGAAGTTGTTAGAAACAATGTTTTAAAATGGACTGTGAATGTCTTTTCTTTTCTATCTGCTACTCTTAAGGAGCTTTTGTTTATATTTAAGTTTACTGTCCTTTTTAAAAACTTACTTGGGCATCAACCTTTCACTCTACCAAGTTGATTTTGCTTCTCTTTCTTGGAGCTTTAGTTATATGATGTTTGCATTTTTTGCTTAATGAAGACTTATTTTACAAAAAAAAAAAATTGTGAAAATCTCCAACTCTAAAATTATTATATGTAACGATTTGATATTGGATAAAATATCGAAACACGTGCATCAAACATCTTAAAACAGCAACTTCTAGCAACAGACATATCCAATACAAGACTTAACGTCTAGAACACCATATGAACATGGAGGGTTAATCTACTCTGTTTTATTTTATGTTTTATCACTCTTTGTGTCCAATAGGATTTAAACCTATACCAAAGGTTTAGAAGACCTCTGTCCTATCCATTAGACTATGGATGCTTTTTTTATTCTATTCATTTTTTTTTATTTTTCTATTTCTTGTTCTCAAAAAGAAAAATACGATGTGAGAGAATTTTTTGATTGTGTGGATAGATTAAATAGTCTTTTAAAAAAAATTCTTTTTTTTTTTCTATAAGAAAAATACTAATTCGATATTTTCTAGAATTAAATAGATCTTATATTAATTATACTTATTTAAGAACACACATAACAGGTTTGTCAAAACTCTAGGCCTCGACAAGTTCAAAAAATAAGTTTTGACACCTTATAGAAAACAATGCCTAGATTTGGCTTGAGAACACGTTATATCTGTTTTTAATATTTCTTAGCAATCCAGATTTGTTCTTTAGTTTTCTAAAACATGATATCTATGAAAACAAAGTTTCATGCGTAAATGGTGAAACGTGTATATGTACTGGTATGTTTTACAGAGATACTTTCTATGACTTTTGAAAACAAGATAAAACGAATATACTTTCTGTAACTTCTTGAAACCAAAGTAAAACAAAGTCACCTATCATGCTTTTGAATATCACTTCACTTCTTTTTTTCCAAAACACAGGCTGTAAAGCTTGTAAACATGATCTTAAGGGCTTTCAACTAAAATGTAAGGTTTTGAAAGAATAGATTTTGTGTGTGGTAAAAGAAAGTACTTTTAGAAAAGTAGATCTTTGAAAATATCATGTTTACATTCTGAAACAACAATGTCCAGTTAGTGTAAACTTTTCAAATCACTATTTAGCTTTCTTTTTATGGAAAAGAAAACAAGTATGGTCTAACTAGGAGTTATCATTTCAGCATTTAAGAAAAGAGGTTGCATTTAAGGGAAAGTATGGCATGTCCATGCTTTAGAACAATTTGTAAATAGCTTGCACTAGATTTCTGATACTTTTGAAAAAGCTTTAATTATGAAAAATCATCACCTTTTAATGCATGTAAAACAACACATTATAATATCAAGAAAATATTAATTAATATACTTCCAAAAAATTGATTATTTTCAGGATATAAATTAGAATTAGATTTAGATTTTCAGTTCTTTTAAATTTTTTAACTTATGCTATGGAGAAACCTGAGGATTACAATTCAATTCCATTTCTACGAATCTAATCCATTCCATTCCATTCTAGACAATTCTAGCATACCAAATGTGACATCACAGGTGACAACCAATTTTGGAACCAACTATCTTCTATAAAATTTTAACATGATAAGCGATCTTCTTCTTCACAACATGTTCTTGAAAGAGAGTAATGGCCCTTTTGCTTGATCATAATTACTATTCAATTACAACCTTATTCTCTATGAATGACTATTACGACACTCACTTACATTTTAAGCCCCATAATACTTATATAGCAATGAATTTCTATTACCAAAAATATGTTGGGTTGTAGATCCAGCTTATATGGGCCTACAACAAGCGGATCCCGAATATATGGGAAAATAATGAGATATGGAAAAATGAGAAGACATGGAAGAGATAAATGCTAGTTAATACGAGCCTTAATGCAGCCTTGAATTCCAGTTAATGTGAGCTTTCCTTGTTTTTTCTTTTTAAAGTCTCCTTGTATGTCTTTTAGAAGTGTGAGACACGGTGTGTTATGTGCTATGAATACAGAGTGTAATAGGGAGAACAAGTGGCTTCCACTCAAGACTAGACAAGAGAAATCTAAAGTGAGGGAGTTCCTATGGAGAGAAAATCTAAAAGAAGGAAATTCTTATTTCTATTTGTAAAACTCTGTTGTATACCCATTATTGAAATAGTGGAAGAATTGTGGGAGGCAGTCCCATGGTTTTTTTCTCTGATTTGGGTTTTTCACGTAAATCTTGGTATTGATTTTTAATTTCCGCATTCATATTTATAATCTGTGATTTGTTTTAACACTTTTACGATCTTTCCCTAACAAGTGGTATCAGGGCGCTAGGTTCATAAAAAAAAAAGGTAAGTTTTTTTTTTTTTTTTTAAAGTTCCTTTCTTCTTCTATCAGAAAAAGTGCAAGCCATGGCTGAATCCTCAAGGTCAATGATCAAATTGACAGCATCAAATTATTCGATTTGGAAATCGATGATGGAGGATTTGTTATATTGTAAAGATCTCTACTTACCATTGGGTGGTGATACAGCAAAGCTTGAGGACAAGACAGATCAAGATTGGGCGATCATGCATAGGAAGACTATTGGATACATCCAACAGTGGGTTGATCAAAGCATCTACCATCATGTTGCTTAGGAGACCAGACATATGTCCTTTGGAGGAAATTGGGGTCAATGTTTGAAAAGCAAACCACCTTGAACAAAACCTCCTTCATTAGAAGGGTTGCAAATTTGAAATAAAAAAATGGCTTCAATATGTCTGAGCATTTGAGTGAATTTCAAGGGCTTGTGAATCAATTAACATCTATGAAACTTGTTATTGATGATGAAATACAAGCACTTCTGTTGCTGAGTTCACTGCTAAAGAGCTGGGCGACACTGGTGGTGTAGTTAGCAATTCGCCTCCAAATGGAACACTCAAGCTTGAAATGGTAAAGGATAGTTTGATGAATGAGGAATCCAGGAGGAAAGATTTGGGGATAAATTCTTATTCAAGGGCACTTGTAGCTAATAGTTCTGAAAGAAGGGGTAGAAGCAGAAATAGAGGCTCAAATGATAAATCCAATAGGTCTAACAAATCCAAAGGCAGATTTAAGTCAAGGAAAAAGAATGTCAAATGTTTTTATTGTGACAAGCCAGGCCATTACAAAAGAGATTGTAGACTGTGGAAGGAAAAGCAGGAAAATGGTAAAGGTGATGATAAAGCTGAGGAGTCTACTACTACAACAACAGTAGATGAAATTGTAGTAGCCTGGGATGAAAATTATGTTAGTTTGGCTGGTCATGATAGTGACTGGGTGATAGATTATGGTGCATCTTTTCATGTGATTGCACATGAGAAATTTTTCTCATCTTACACTATGGGAAAATTTGGTAATGTTAGGATGGGAAATAATGAGACTTTAAAGATTTTGGCATTGGAAATGTAATTTTAGAAACAAACATTGGGTGCAGACTCTTACTTAAACATGTGAGACATGTACCGGATATCTGCCCGAACCTGATCTCTATAGAAAAACTGGATGATGATGGTTATCAAAGTCATTTTAGTAAGGGCAGATGGAAGCTCACCAATGGTTCTTTGATTATTATCAAAGGTAAGAAATTAAATACACTTTATCTAATGACAGCTAAATTAGGTAAAGGAGATGTTAATTTGGAAAATGAATCCTCAATGGATTTATGGCATAAGAGGCTTGGTCATATGAGTGAAAAGGGATTCTAGATGCTTATGAAGAAGCAGCTTCTACCGGATGTAAAAGGTATTCCCTTGAAGACCTGTACTAATTGTCTAGCTGGTAAGCAACACAGGGTTGCATTTCAAAGAAATTCTTCTTCCAGGAAAGCACATGAATCAGATCTGATTCATACTTATGTTTATTACATGAAAGACAGGTTAATTGGTGGTGCTTTATATTTTGTTACTTTTATAGATGATCACTCTAGGAAACTTTGGACTTATGCTTTGAAGTCCACGGATAAAGTGCTAAATGTGTTCAAGCAGTTTTACTCTAGAGTGGAAAGAGAATCTGGAAGAAAATTGATATGTGTGAGGGCAGACAATGGAAGGGAATATAAAGGACCGTTTGAGGAGTATTGTAATACTCAAGGGATGAAATTGGAAAATACAGTTCCAAAGACTCCACAACAGAATAGTGTTGCTGAGAGGATGAATTACATTATCACTGAGAGTGTGAATGCATGTTATCGCATGCCAGGGTGCCTAAATCATTTTGGGGTAAAGTTATGATGACAACTGTAGATTTGATTAATATGTCTCCCTCATATGCTTTGGATGGAGATATTCCTAACAAGGTATGGTCATGTAAGCAAATTTTTTATGATCACTTGAGAGTTTTTGGCTGTAAGGCGTTTGTGCATATTCCAAAGGATGAGAGATGAAAGCTTGATGCCAATTCCAAACAGCGTATTTTTCTTAGATATGCGCATGATCAGTATGGTTACAGATTATGGGATCCATCAGAAAAGAAGGTGATTAAGAGTAGATATGTGGTTTTTCTAGAAGACTAGATAATAGAAGATATTGAGAAACCTGAAAAGGCAAAATCCTCAGCTTAGATCCCTACAGATATTGATCCAGTGCCTTTGTTTGAAACTTCTACTGATGGGGGAGGTGTAGAAGATACACATGAAGAGATCTAGGAGTCTCAAGAGCAAGTTGAGTTGAGGAGATCTTCAAGGGAAAGAAGACCATTAATAAAGTATAATTTTGAGGAATTTGTGATGTGGACTGATCAGGGAGAACCTGAGTCATATCAGGAAGTAGTGTCTCATGAGAAGAAGAAGGAGTGGTTGAAAGCCATGCAAGAAGAAATCAAATCCTTGTGTGAGAACAAGAGTTATGGTCTTGTGAAATTGCCTAAGGGCAAAAGACCCCTGAAAAACCAATGGGTTTTTAGGTTGAAAACTGAAGAGAAAAGTTCATAGCCTAGGTACAAAGCAAGACTGGCTGTGAAGGGATTCAGTCAACAAAAGGGGGAATATTTTGAAGAAATTTTTTCGCCAGTAGTGAAGATGTCTTCCATCAATGTTGTTTTGAGTATAGCAGCCAGTTTAGATCTGGAGATTGAATAGATGGATGTGAAGACTACTTTCCTTCATGAAGACTTAGAGGAAGAGATTTACATGGAGCAACCTAAAGGTTCAAGGTCAAGGGAAAGGAAAATCTTGTCTGTAGATTGAAGAAAAGTCCATATGGGCTGAAGTAGGCTCCAAGACAGTGGTACAGAAAGTTTGATTCCTTCATATTTGATCATGGTTACTAGGACTACTGCTGAATCTTGTGTTTTCTTGAAGAAGTTTCCAAATGGTGAGTTTCTAATACTTTTGTTATATGTTGATAACATGTTGATTGTTAGCAAGGATGTCAAGAAGATACAAGAATTGAAATCATCATTGAGTAAATCTTTCTCAATGAAACACTTAGGACCCGCATGCCAAATCCTTGGAATGAGGATTGAAAGAGATAGAAAAAGCCAGAAACTGTGGTTATCACCGGAGAGATATCTAGAGAAAGTGTTGGAGAGATTCAATATGAGTAAAGCCAAACCAGTTTCTTCTCCACTTGCAGGTTACTTTAAATTGAGTTCTTATTAGTGTCCTAAAAGTGAGGCAGAGAAGGAAGACATGAAGAAGATCACAAATGCTTTAGCAGCTGGGAGTCTGATTATGCCATGATGTATACGAGATCAGATATTGCTCATGCAGTTGGCATTGCAAGTCATTTTCTCTCAAATCCAGGTAAAGAGCATTGGACCACTGTTAAATGGATTCTTAGATATCCACTTGCAGGTCACTTTAAATTGAGTTCTTATTAGTGTCCTAAAAGTGAGGCAAAGAAGGAGGATATGAAGAAGATCACAAATGCTTTAGCAGCTGGGAGTCTGATTATGCCATGATGTATACAAGACCAGATATTGCTCATGCAGTTGGCGTTGCAAGCCATATTCTCTCAAATCCAGGTAAAGAGCATTGGACCACTGTTAAATGGATTCTTAGATATCTCAGGGGCACTTCCAGATTTTGTCTATAGTTTAGGGGTAGTAGTAGATCTACATTGGAGGGGTTTTCAAATGCTGATATGGCAAGGGATTTAGACTCTAGGAAGTCTACATCAGGGTACCTGATTACTTATGTAAGGGGAGTGGTTTCATAGCAATCAAGATTGTAAAAATGTATTGCCCTATCTACCACTGAAGCTGAATAAGTAGCTGTGATAGAAGCTTGCAAAGAGATTTTGTGGATGAAGAAATTCTTTGAAGAATTGGGTCAGGAGTAGAAGGAGTTGAAGTTGTTTTGTGATAGGCAGAGCGCTATTCATTTGAGTAGAAATCCAATGTTCCATTCTAGATCTAAACACATTGATGTGAGATATCATTGGATTAGGGATGTTCTGAAGTCAAAATAATTGAAGCTTGAAAAATTCATACTGATGACAATCCATCAGATATGATGATTAAAGCTCTACTTAAGGACAAGCATATCGGTTGTAAGAAGAAGGCGGGTATGATGGAATTCCCCATATGAGCTGGAGGGAGAGATTGTTGGGTTGTAGATCCAGCTCATATGGGTCTACAACAAGCGGATCCCGAATATATGAGAAAATGAGGAGACATGGGAAAATGAGAAGACATGGAAGAGATAAATGCTAGTCAAAAGGAATTAATGCCAATTAATGCAAGCCTTAATGCGGTCTTGAATTTCAGTTAATGCGAGCCTTCCTTATTTTTCTTTTTAATATGTCTTTTAGACGTGTGAGACACGGTGTGTTATGTGCTGTGAATACAGAGTATAATAAGGAGAATAAGTGTCTTCTACTCAAGACTAGACAAGAGAGATCCAGAGTGAGAAAGTGAGGGAGTTCCTAGAGAGAGAAACTCTAAAAGAAGGAAATTCTTGTTTCTATTTGTAAAACTCTGTTGTATACCCATTATTGAAATAGTAGAAGAATTGTGTGAGGTAATCCCGTGGTTTTTTCCTAATTTGGGTTTTTCATGTAAATCCTTGTGTTGATTTTTATTTTCCGTATTCATATTTATAATCTATGATTTATTTTAACGTTTTTGCAAAGAGAAAGATCGGATCTTTCACTAACAAAATACTAAATAACTATGCAATAGTGTAACTTTTAGATTATAATTCAATAAAAATTTTATTCCTAAAATGACCCGACTTAAGTTAACAAATGATATTGAGATTTTTTGGGGAAACAAATTTTTTCTTGGAAAAAGATCTTTTTGTGGAGAGATGAATATGTTTTTGATTTGAGGCTAAAGTTTAGATTTGATGAAAAAGGTTGTTCCTTTTTTTTTCCCTTTTATAGAGAGAGTGTTATGTTATTTTGATCATTTTTATTTCTTATTCATGGTTCATTCATTATTCAAATACATCCAAGTAAACAAGGTAATGCCAATTCAATTATAACAAAGCGAACAATGTAATACATATTGGGACTTTATTACAACTTTATTCCATTACTCTACAATAGTAATTCATTACAACCTTATTCCATTATAGTCAAGTGAATGGGCTATAAGTGTTTTCAGAACTGTAACTATAAGAAGAGTAAGAAGACAACATAGTTTTGGAGAGTTCTTGAATTGTCGAAGTGTGAGTTTTTGGGTATTTGACAAGGAAAGAAAAATTTAGGAATAAATTCCAAGAGAAAGTTTTAGGATTTCGGGATAAAGGAATATGTTTGGTAAATAACTAAGTATATGATGTGAAAGATCGATTTTAGGTTAAAAATTCGGAGCAAATTTAGGAACTTGATGTTATTAAGCTCACATGACTCTTAACATGGGTATGTTCAAGTCATATGGAGCCTTTGATTCCAACATGACCCCTAGCATGGTCATGTTTAGGTTGTGTTGAGAAACAACACCCCCCTTTCCCTCCGGCATGGTAGTATTCAAGTTATGCTATGATCATGACCTCCTAATATGTTCATGTTCAGGTCATGTTTAGTACATCTTCTTTAAAAGTGGTAAAATTCTCCTCTAAACCTCATGAAACCGTTCGAATAATTTCTTTGAGTTTGAATTTCACTTAAATTCTTGAAATCAAGATTAAACTAATTTAAATGATGATTTCATAAGAATCCTATCAAATGAATGGACGATAACCATAAGTTAGTTTTATGTAAAATTACATAAGACCAGTATACAATAAGTGGAATAAAGAGATATAAGATGATTCTAAATACCTTTTAAATAACTTCTTATATTAGTTTCTAAGTATTTCAGAGCTTTAATTACTTGTTGAGATGATGTTCCAGGTATGCATATACCTTGTTTCTTGCTTGTGTTTGATTTGGATAAAATCATAAAATGACTAATTGAATACTTGACCATTCATATTGTTTCTTGTGTGTGCTTGGTCGTAATTAGTGGACTAGGAGTATTGATGATACTAATCCGACACCTCAATGATCTTTATATGGTGCTATCTTTGTGTGGAGTACTGGAGTTGCACTTTGATAGAGTTCCGATAGATTTTAAGTGATTTAGACTCATGGGCTCATGGATATTGGGGAATACCCAATATTGTTTATATTTATTATATGTAGGTGTAGTATAATACTAGGTTATCCTTATGTTGTCTGATTGATATAAGTTTAAGATAAAACGGTGGTTGTTACATTAGCTATATGTTTTGCATGTAAATGTGTTGTTGTTTGATCAAGCATTTGTGTTTATGGTATATATATAATGGGCTTTAGCTTATTCCTTTATTATTTTTTGGATACAAGTAATATATCCAATTAATGAATGTTGGATGTAATGTCATAATTGGTGAAACTCAAGAAGATAAGTGATTAATTAGTTGTTTGTATAAAATGTAGTGTATAAGGACCTTAATGCTATGATGCTTAGTGATGTAGATAGGCCTAACCTTGATTATATGGGCTAGTGAAATGGTTAGTATACAGAAAAATAAAAAAAAAAAAAAAAATCAATTTATGGTGGTAAGTTAAGTGGGCATAACTTTTGATTCAGGAAAGTTGCATAAACCAAAACTTTATTTGTCCAAAGATGGCAAATGTTAAAGACTTGAATAAGAGAAAAAGAAAAATGATTCTTAAAAATAAATATGTTATAATTTAGGGATAATGTTATGAATGATATTTAAACTTTAACAAAATATGCAAATAGGCACTTAAACTTTGAAATCAATCAATTTAATGGTTAAAATTTTGAAATTGATTAATTTAACCTTTAAAAAATTTTGAACTTGATCAATTTAGTACCTAAAAGAACTTGATGGAGATACTATTGATGTGCATGATAAGTTCATTTAGGTACCAAATTGATCAATTTCTAAATTTACGTATTAGATTGCATATTTTGTCAAAATTCAATCACCATTCGTGACATCAACCCTATGATTTAAATATGTATTTTTACCTTGAATTTTTCTTTTTATTCATTTTCTTTTTTTTCCACTTATTTTCTAAATTGCAAATATGACGTAAACTCTTCTTTAATTTTATTGAATTTTCAAATATGACTTTACCTATCACAAATTTTAAAAAAAAAATATACACAAATACATTTAAAAGCATTTTTAAATTTCTAAATGGATTGTTTTTCTATCACTTTGGACCTTCTTATGTTGTAATTAGCTTATTGGATTAAAATTATCATTTTTCTTTTATTAGTGTAAAATAACTATTTTTTGTAATAAATTTTACTATAGGAAATATCAATTTCATATAATATATAATAAAATTTTATTTTAGAGCTTCTTAATTCTCAAAAAATATAATTCATTTTCTAAAAATTATTCTAACCATAATACATAATAATCCTGAGGAAATAACTTTTATCTAAAAATATTCTTAATTATAAAACAACATAAAAAATTGCAATATTTTACCATTATATTGTCTTATAGTGATGGTATAGTGAAAAAAGGAAAAAATTTGGCTTTTAAACCAGTCATATTCGTACAATTTTAACATAATCAAACAAAAAAACTATCAAGATATAATAAATCTACCACATACAAAGATCGAAGAAAGTTATCACAATGTGAAAAATTTATCATAATGCAACAATAAATGTACGACACATAAATGTAATGAACATTATGTACTTATCATAATGCGACAAATTGACCAAAATCTAACAAATTTACCACCAAGCACCAATAGACAAGCTACCATAGTACGATGAGCTTACTAAAATATGACAAATCTGTTGCATACCAAAATAAGACATTACCACAATGAGGCGAAGTCACCAAAATATGACAAAAATATCACATATCATAAGTAGAAAAACTTACTAAAACACAACAAAACTTACCACTTCCAAAAATTCATGTAAAATTGACCTATCAAGGTTCCACAAACTTATCATAATAGAACTAATCTACCACTTAGTATTAATAAATAAACTACCAAAATGTAATAAACTTATTAGAGTATGACAAATCTACAACTTAGTACTAAAAGACAAAACTATTAGATAAGCTATCAAAATGTGATAAACTTACAAAAATGTAACAAATCTACCACTTAATACTAAAAAATAAAAATACCAGATAAATTATCGAAATGTGATAAACTTACTAGGATATGATCAATCTATCATTTAATATTAAATGACAAAACTACTAGACAAACTACCAGAATGCAACATACTAACTAAAATACAATAAATCTATCATTTAGCACTAACAAACAAAACTATCTAAATGCGACGAACATATCAAAATATATTATAAATCTGCTACATATCAAAATCAGAAAAAGCAACTACAAAGTAATGAAGTTATCAGACACATACCATAATCAGATGAGCTTACTAAAATACAAGGAACTTACCACTTCCAAAAGTTAGTATAAAGTTAATTTACTAAAATAGGAAAAATTTATCATAATTGGATAAATCTACCACTTAGTACTAAAAGATGAAACTGATAGTTAATACCAAAAGATAAAACTACTAGAATCCAATAAATTTATCAGGCAAACTATCAAAATGTGCCAAACTTTTCTGAATGTAATAAGTTTATCACTTATTATAATCGGACAAACTTATTAAAATGTAATGAAATTATCATCCAATTAATTTTATTTTAATCAGATGGCCACCGGTTAATTGTGTTAATCCTACGCTGTGTATTCCCGTCCTAAAATTTAGACATAACTGAGGCGGCCTGAGCCAGGACAATTCCGTAACAAAGACCCAACATACTTTTGTGAACTGATAGAAGAAGTGAAATGAAGTACTTATTAGACTCGAATCCCTTTTAGTAGAAGAAAAACACTTAAACCTGTTCTTCAGGTTCCCCCTAATTCAATTCTTCTTTTATCATTTTCCTCGGGTGTTTTATGATTTGGAATCGTTAAAGATCCTGTCTTTTTTACATTTCTTATTGGAATTGTTATATGGGTGTATGCAAATTTGAATTTTATTCTCGGTTTCTATAACTTATTGTGATGGACTTTTTCAAGTTTGTATCTTTTGCTTGTATTATGATTTGGAGGAATGCTGCTAGAAAGTGGGCATGATTATGCAATTTCGTCGCAGAAAATGTTTCTAGTGTTTTACAAATGTTTGTGCCAGTCTATTTTTGTTGCAAGTTTTGATGGGAATTAGAAGTTCATTTGCTAGTAGGTAGGGTTTCCAGCCAGTGGTGGCAGGAAGTGTGACCATTCCGTATTGACATCGGTGGATTATGTCTAGACGATAATAATTTTCATAAAATCATTTTCTCATAGAATCTCATTTTAATGAAAATTGTTTTCACTAAGGCCATTGTAATCTAATGGTATGGATACCCGGAACCAGATATGAGACTCCTCAGTCCTTCCCCAACAACTGTAATGTGTTTAGTAGTTACGGAAAATTAAATGTTTTCAATGGAATGATGGCATACGCTTAGTTTGTGTTAGTGTTTATTAACAGTTCTCTTTCATGAATGACCATAGCTGATGGCGCTCTGTTCTTGAACTCGCATAAAGTGTCTCTTTCCGAGCGAAACATGCAAGGCTTAAGGCTTATCGTCGAAATTCTATTGCAGCCATTGGGAAGTGGGGAGTTGATACTTGGCCTGCCTTGGTTGACCAATGTGAAGTCACATTAAGTGGAGTTTCCTAGCTTAAGGATGGGGTTTCGGTTCAATGGGAAGCTAGTGAATTGAATAATTGCTATTGACCTTAGGTATGTTGTATTGAAGGCGCACAACTATCTAAACTTCTTGAAGATGCTCTTCATATTTGGATATTTCAATGTTGCATAGTCAGTGTTCACGAAATTGAAAATGTACCAACAGTTGAATGGGAGACAGAGAATGACGAAGGGTGAGAGGAAGGGCCAGAGAAGGAGGACAGACCCCGCAGGTGTGGGTGGGTGGTTTATGATTGCTGGTCTCCCAACAGGATGTCCAAGTACGAATATCTCCTCATCTAATAGTTGTAATGTCTATAGTAGGTTGGCGGGAAAAAAAAATTCCATGGGATAATGGTAGACACTTAGTTTGCTTTAATGTGTATTATCAGTTTTCTTTCATAAATTAACGTACATTAGCTCCAAAATTTGGAATGTTTTTTAGCTCTAATTTGCTTTTAATCTTCCCAGGAGGAGCTTAATATTCTAGAGGGCTTGGTATTAAGATGTTTCGGCGGCACACAGGGTGGATTTATCTTTGTTCTCCTTCTTTGGCTTTATCTTGCAGATGGATTTCCTCATATGTCTCATCATCTCCAACTTCCGATTTCTCAAGTATGAACTGCTACTGTGGCCCTCAAATTCATTGTCATTCTTCTTTACTATCATTTTATCTTTGTATCGGCCATTTCAAACATGCCTCTCCAGGTCTCTCTGCAGCAAGTGAACATCACTATCTTATTACATTTCAGATCAATTGCGGCTTAATCGTGAACCGTTTTTTTGTCCTTTTTATGGTTTACGGCCTTTATTGTGGCATGAAAATAATCGCAAAGAAATAAATATGTACTTTTAGATTTTTTATGTAATATTTGTGTGTTACCTGGTCTCATGAGTCTGTCATGTTGTATTCTTCCAATACCTTTTGTTATAGGCTGGAGTGCACAATTTATGTAACTATAATTCACTCCTTTTCATTTGTTCTTTCAGATCACCAGATGCTTGATCATATTCTTGCGTCTTCCAGATTTTCTTTGGATTTCAGAACCATCACCAAAACTCATGCCCAAATTATTAGGTCTGGTTGTGGATCTAGTCCAAAAACTTTAGCTTCACTGGTGTCAACATACTTTCTTTGTGGTCACCTGAATCTCGTTGATAAACTCATTGAACAGACTTGTAGTTGGCCTAACAGTTTGGTGACAAACAATATCATCATCAAAAGCTTAATGGAATCTGGAGAGTATCATATTGCACAGAGGATTTTCTGTGTAATGCCAAGCAAAGATGTGGTGACTTGGAACTCATTAATTACAGGATTAACAAAGAATGGTCTCTTTGAGGAAGCACTCATCTCATTCTGTAGCATGCTCAACCATGGGGTTGAACCAGATGGTTTTACATTTGCTTCTACCATTACTAGCTGTGCTCGACTTGGAGTTCTTAGCCATGCTTATTGGATACACAAGTTAATGTTGAAAAAAGGCATTGAGCTAAACCATATTTTAAGCTCAGCACTTATTGATATGTACTCAAAATGTGGAAAAATAAAAACTGCTAGAGAAATCTTTGACAATGTTCCCCATGGTGATGTCTCAGTTTGGAATGCCATGATAAATGGTCTGGCTATTCACGGATGTGCTTTAGATGCTGTATCTGTATTCTCACAAATGGAGGCAGAAAAGGTTACACCAGATTCCATAACCTTTGTTGAAATCTTGACTGCTTGTAGTCATTGTCGGATGGTCAATGAGGGTCGCAAGTATTTTGATCTGATGAAAAGGTGTTACTCAATTTCGCCACAACTTGAGCATTATGGAGCCATTGTTGATTTGTTGGCTCGAGCTGGACTTCTAGAAGAGGCTTACGATGTGATAAAGGGGATGCCAGTGGAGCCTGACATTGTAATATGGAGGGCACTTCTTAGTGCTTGTCGGGTTTTTAAAAAGCCAAAATTTGGTGAAATAGCAGTGGCAAATATTTCACGCCTTGATAGTGGTGATTATGTCCTGCTGTCAAATACTTACTGCTCTTTAACTAGATGGGATAGAGCACAGCAACTAAGAGAGACAATGAAAAAGAAAAGAGTTGGTAAAAATTCAGGAAAGAGTTGGATTGAGCTTGCTGGTACCATAAACCATTTCAAAGCAGGTGACAGATCTCACCATGAGACTCAAGCAATATACAAGGTGCTGGAAGGACTCATGCAGCAGACCAAGCTAGCAGGGTTTGTCCCTTCAACAGAGTTGGTTTTGATGGATGTGTTGGAAGAAGAAAGGGAAGAGAATTTGACTTTTCACAGTGAAAAACTGGCAGTGGCCTATGGGATCCTAAAATCCAGTCCAGGAATGGAAATCACAGTTTTTAAAAACCTTCGGATTTGCGATGACTGCCATTGTTGGATAAAATTGGTTTCATGGCTCTTAAGGAGAGTGATAGTTGTGAGAGACCGCCTGCGTTTTCACCGGTTTGAAGGTGGTCACTGTTCATGTGGGGAGTTTTGGTAGTCGGTGGACAGAATAGATGGGAGCTCTGTTATTTTTGTGATACTTGTCTAAACCTGTCACCTACAATTAACTTCAAAGCACAAAAGCAATATGGAATCCTTTCTCCCCACTGCACTATCCTTCTTATGCAAGTCTCTGGATACAACCGATACAAACTAAAATGCAGTTCTTTGATGGGGAATGATATCTGAAATGTGGCTTTTGTTGAGTGGTTTGGTAAGTAAGCTATTGCAGACAACAATTTTATATATTTTTACATGTAAATATGAAAATTATGCCTGTTAACCAATGTGAAATAGATGTCTGCTGGCAAAAGCACATATATGTGCTAGGAAGAAAGTCAAGACTGTGAGAGTTAAATTTGTAGGTTGTAGTTTTTAAATCTCTTATTGACATCTTGTGGTTGAATCTCTTGCTGTCTTCAAATTCTCAGACTGGCATATTCGAATCCCATGGTCGAAAGTCAAAGTTGCTAATAAACATAGAGACTGCGTCTCCCTTGCAGAGGATCTTACAAATCCTTAAAAATCCAGACAGTTGAATGTATAGGATTTGGTTCCTTCACTGCATATTTTCGGATAGAAACTGCTGTAATGCCTTAAGGAACAAAGGAGGTCGGATTTTCGAAGAGACTAACTAATACAGTTTCTTGCTCAACGAGCAATTCTGGCTTCACCATCTATCCCATCCTTGAAGTTTCGTCTTGCCCAACATCCATTTGTTGGGAAACCTTCCAATTGCAAGATGCCATTACTGCCTCTGGAGACAGTAGCTGATGAGACCCCTGATCATGCTGGTTATCCCTTGGTGTGAGTCTACAATACTCAAAACTTTGTTTTCCTTTTATATTATTTCTATATTTTTAAGTCTACTAATGTTTGTCTATTTGTTTCTTGCAGTTTCCTGGATCGTGGGGTTGAATTCTTATAATAATACCAAAAAGGTTATTTCCAGAAATGAGTACCATGAATATATCCTTTACTTTTTTTCTTTTCGTTTTTATTATTTGTATTTTCTTTAAGTTACTAAATCTCCAACCATTTTGTACTCTTTCGTGGATAAGGAGAAAAAGATTCATGGCTAAATGTATGAATGAATAAGCATAAAAGTGCTAATAAAATTTCGAAATATTATTCTGTTAAATTTCGACACATATTATTTTTTCATAAAACGTGAATAATTGTAGTTGGAAAAAAAAAAAGAAAAAGAAAAAATGGTTTCCATTACTAGTATTATTAGTCTAATATTATAAGTCATTAGTTGCCATTTAAACATGTGCACAGTATATGATATCTAGTCAATCTTTTTTCAGCAAAGATAGCTCTTGAATGGATTAATTTTGGATTTTCACTTTTTGGAAAATTCTATGGTTTTGCTATTAATTTGATGGGATCAGACCTGTCGCCATCAAATGGCTTACACCATATCCAACTATGATTGAATCAGTAAAATAACTAATATTTCATATACTATATTTAGTTTAACTGTTAGATTAATGGTGGGACTATTGTGTCGATGGGACCGTTGAGATTTTTCTACTTTTGTGATAACATTATTATTTTAGGAAGTATGTTGTACCGAAAAGGGAAGGAAAATGGGACCATGAATTATTTTTCAACATTTTTTCTTTCTCAAAAACTCTAAAGTTGTTTTACTTTTTGAATCATCTTTATGGAAAGTCTAATGATCCCTGATGGGATATATATAATGCTTTAAATTTATAGGCATTTTCAACTTGTCACATGTTTATATGGGATATAGATTTGCTAAAGTTTAGAACCTACTAATTTTCACAATAAACACTATAATACTCTAAAATCTCTCATATATTATTGATTATGAATACAACTAGTTTACATACTTGTAATCAGAAACAACCACATAACTATCATTTTGTGATCTTTAAGAGTTTAACTGACATCAATCATATAAACTCTTTAAGGACTATAATATATTACTAAATGTTTCCCTAGCAAACACTAAGCTCCTAATATCCTTTGAACCAACTTCACACCACTAAGATACATGTTTTTCATTGATCTTCATATATTCTCTAAGCACCACTTGGAGGGACTTCAGTGCTAGTGGTATTCCTGTCCCACTAATTAATAGTAACTAGTGATATAATGATCTACACGATCGTTACCTGTATGTTAAAAAAAAAAAAAAGAGTTAGAGCCTAATATGATATACCATAAATACACATACATGATTTAACAAGTATACATTCATATGCATATCTATTACTAATGCAATAAACAACATCTTGTTATCTTTATGGGTAAATTGCATAGATACCCCCTAAAAACTTTTAAAATTGCGTAGACCTCGTGCTTTTTAAGAATTCTACACTTAGACCCCCTAACATATTTATGGGTCCCATTTTTTGATGTGTTGGTAACTGACGTCATACTTATTCATTGCGTGGCAAATTTAATCCCTTTTATTTAAATAAATCGAATATAAATAAAAATATCTAACCAAAATCCATTTAGGAAAAAGAAAAAAAGATTATGCACCTTCTAATCAAATCATCGAAGCTTGAACAATAGCTTCACTAATCAAATCCGGGTTCTCGTGTAACCCCACCATTTTGCCTTCTAAAATGAAAGGGATGTTGATCAAAAAACCAAAATTTTAATAGATCCATAAAAGACACAAATTAAGAAAAAAAATTGAATAAAAAAACACGTATTCAAAATATACGAGACCATCTCAACTAATTATTGAGACACTCAACTTTTGATCGGAGAGATTGATTTTGTTTAAAGCCTTATGGCGTTTTATTTAATATGTGTCTTATTATTTTATTTCTTTAAAGTTTCTATCTTCTATAAATCTATTAAAAGTTTTGTTTTTATCAATATCTTATTTATTTATTTTTTTAAGGCAAAATGGTGGGGTTACGTGAGAATAACCTAGGTTTGATTAGTGGGCTATTATTACTCAGGTTATGGTGATATGATTTGATCTGAACATGGGCAATTGTATATTTACCAAATGGATTGGGTTTAATGTTTTTATTTATATTCTGTTTATTTAAATAAGGGTCTATTTGGATTGTTTATTTTTCATATGTATCTATATCTTTTTTGAAGTGACATGTGTAGATATATCCAATTTACATTTATATTTTATCTATATTTGATATTTTAATAAGAACTGTCAATTTTTTTTATCTGTATCTAATTCTTTATAAATAATTTATTAGAAAAAAGTTTGAAAAAAGTGTCTGTATCTGTAATCTGCTAACAAATAAACAAACTTTAAAGAGTATTAAATTTACCACATCAGTAAATAAGTATGATGTCAGCTGCCAGACACATTAAAAAGTGGGACCCATAAATATTTTAAGGAGTCTAAGTGTAGACTTTTTAAAAAGCTAGAGGTCTATGCAATTTTAAAAGTTTTTAGGGGACATTCACGTAATTTACCATATCTTTATTTTAAGCCGTGCAATAAATATAGGAATAATTTAGTATCCCACTACACATAAATATAGTAATACATATATATATATATATATGATGTTGGGTACTCCCTAGCATCTCAGAGTCCAAAACCGAATATTGGGTACTCCCCAATGTTCCTGAAATCGAAACACCAAGATCTATCCAGATTGTTTTCATACATAACTCCACTTTCGGACAACACCACACATAGATTATTAGGTTGCTGCGATAATAGTGTAGATACTCTCCACCTATTACCAGTAGCCACACACAAGTATCACATGCATTGTTAAGCCATATAACTAATTAATCCATTTAAGTTTTTATCCTAAACAAGCATAAACAATAAGGAAGATATACACATACCTAGAAGTTGTTTCATTCCAAACTAGTATCTACTAGCTAAATTCATATATATAAGTTGTTTAGAAACTTTTATATGTCTAACTTAAACTCTCATTATATTCCTATCACTCTTGGTCATACTCCATTACTACCTACATTCTCAATAGCTTAGAGTACATTTAAATCATAAAGGAAAGAGTTTAACGAATCCTATTCAAAGAGTTCCAACGCCACCGAGATAGCCCAGCTGTTCTTCAAACATGTAGTGAAATTTTGGGGAGTGCCTCAGAATATTGTGAGTGATCGGGATGCCTGATTCACTGGGAAGTTCTCAACCGAGTTATTCAACATTTTGGGGTTCGAACTTAGCATGACCTCCAGCTATCATCCCCGGAATGATAAGGAGACGAAGCGGTTCAATGGTATGTTGGAGGAATACTTACGACACTTTGTGAACGCCAACCAGCTAAATTGGTTGGAGTTGCTAGATATCGCCTAGTTCTGTTTCAATTTCTAGCGAAGTTCTTCCTCCAACAAGAGCCCTATGGAGATCATCATGGGTCAGCAACCATTGTTACCCCACATAGTGACAGCACCTTACATTGGAAGATGCCTAAGAGCTTATTAGTTTGCAAAAGATTGGAAGTAGAATTCTGAAGTGGCCAAGACTTATCTCGAAAAGGCTTCCAAGCACATGAAGAAATAGGCTGATCAGAAGCGCAGACTTAGAGAATTCAATATTGGAGATTAGGTCCTCATTAAGCTTCTTCCTGAGCATATTAGATTGCTAAGGAGCACGGACAAGAGACTTATTCAGAAATACTTTGGTCCAATTCCTATCATCGCAAGGATCGAAAGAGAAGCCTACAAAATTGAGCCACCCTGATGGTTGAAGGTGCATCTAGTCTTCCATGTCAGTGCCTTAAAGCCATATTTTGCAGATTTAGAAGATCCATCTTGCAACAAATCAAAGTTACCGAACATTAAGATCATATTCAACATGAGTCAAGCCATATAAGACATTCTTGTTGAAAGAAGTATTGTAGATCCATCCATTGGAGTAGAACACAAGGAATACTTAATGAATTAGAGAGATCGTGGAGAATAAGACAATAACTGGGAGATAGAAGAAGACTTCATGCCTCTATCTGAGAGGAAATCAGCTCAAGCACGTCAACCTCAAGCACCAGGGTCAATCTCCAGCAGATATTGCCGATGACATAAATAAAGTAAGTGGGGGAGGGTGTGACCATCCTTTGTAATACATGTAGATATGGGTTTGGGGGGGGGGGGGGGGGTACTCCTTTGTAACTCTATCATAGATATTTTCTTGTAATTTTATTTTATTTTATTTTGGGAGTGTTGGCTCCTCAAGAAATATGATGTCTCCTCCTACCAGAGCTAAAAATGCATATAAAGCTCTTTGTGGGGGTGCGAGTACTCTTCTGGATTGAAGCTCTTGCTCACCACTTGACTAATCACGGTCAAGGCTTTTCCCATTTTTACCTAAACCCCCCCACACACTTTGTAGTCGTCCCTTTGAGATATCAATAAAAGTGTGTTCTTATTCAATTATTTATTACTTGTGTCCCTTTTACTTATTGTTGCCTTTATATTGCTTGTGATTGTCTCATAGGTTTAAGGCCGATCCTAGGCCATTCGAGTTGCATAAGGCTTACTCACTATCATAGAGTTGGGATAGTAAGCATCGTACGGTCTAAGTGCATTTGTGAATGCCCAAGACCGTGACACTAAGCATAATGTATTAAACATAGTCTAATGATCTTTTGTTTTGTGTCACTATGCCTACAAACTAATAAAAATTAAAATAACTATTTTTTTTAAAAAATTACACAAATCTACCATATGAAAAAATAAATCCAGAAATAGATAAGTTGACTTGTCTCTTGAGGAGACTAGATCATAAGTGGTCGACCTCGTCTGTTCAAGAGACGAGATCAGTATATTTTGCATAAACCTCGTCTCTTGAAGAGACGATGTTGAAGATGACGGATTCAATCTCGTCTTTTCAAGAGACAAGGTCGGCCACTAATGATCTCGTTTCTTAAGAGACGATGTCAACTTACCTATTTCTAAGTTTATTTATATCTTAGTGGTATTTTTATAATTATGTTTTAAAAAATCAATATTATTTTCCTTTTTCCAGTTTTGTACAATACCCAGAATTGCTTTAACCGAATAGAAATATAAAAAGCCCTGAAAAAATATGAATCCACCATAGCACCTATTTCAAATGCTAGACCTTTGGGTTTTGCCTTTTTTTTTTTTCCCTCTGATTAACATCAAACCGATGCCTATGAAACCCACCCAAACACAGCATTACAGTCTAAACAACGTACGAACATTAGGAAAAGTTCAAAATTCCCCCCTGAAAACGAACTCTTCAAAGTTCAAAGGTGAGTGTCTATATTGCTGCTCTTTTCAATGTCTACCACTTTTCTATTTAGTTTTTACTTATCTCACTTCACATTTAAAAAACTTCTCACTCCTATGAAACCAGATCCTCTAATCTATGATTTACTAAACATTTAATATCCATTTTTTAATTTTGGGTTGATTCTTTTTTTTTTTTTTCAGTTTTGTAAAAAAAAAAAAAAGATATGGACCCGGCTCCAGCTGGTGAAGAAGGACCATCATGGGATGACCTCTACGATATCAATTTAATGCCTTCAGAGCTTTTCATCAAGTTTCGTAAAGAAATTCAGGGAATTCGGCTTGGTGTTAATTTGGAGGTACTCATTTTATTTTATTTTAAAATTTAGTTTAATTATGCAAAATGAAAAGAAGAACTTGATTGATTTATCTACCAACTGTTTGATGTAATTCCCCAGAGGTATCTATTTCATTATATACGGTTTATGCTAAGGATGGCTTCAGTAACTACTGTTTTCAACCTCCCTTGCTGCTAAAAGGCACTGACGAATGCAATTTCTTGACTATAATAAAACTTGATGATATTAAAGTTTTGATTTTAGCAAATGTTAAAGAAAATCTGGATTCCATGAAACAATCTCACTAGTTCTGTGTGGGATTTTCATATGTAGTACTTTCTTTTAAGGCAGGGTCTCGACCATGATTCAATCAGGCGTTCGGCATGGAGACCATAACGGACTAGGTTTTTATTAGCCTTGGTTGAAGGCACAAATTTTATCCTGAAAATTTGCGTGAATTGTGCTACAGAGAGCTTGTACCCTGATGAAAAAGACATGTTAGTATAATATAATAAGTGATTTGTTGTTTGGATTTGAGCTGTGCATTGCGGCTCTTGTGTTTACCCATAAGATAAAATTAGTTTCTTTTTGTAGCTATAACGTCCATCCTTACTACTCCAAGAACAAAGAAGAGGCTTTTTAGTGAGGATTTGAACCCCAAACCTGTGCAATTGGTTATAGGAGTTTGGAATTCGTAGGCCTTACACACTGTGATAACAACCCATTGGTGTTCCATTGGTAGTACTCAAGTGTTTATGATGATGGTTGGATTTAAGTTAGCAGTGGCATTGGCTAAGGAGGGCAAGTAGATACAAATAACAGGAGGCAGCTGCAGTTATGAATAATAGTAATAGTTGACTTTATAAGAAATGATAAGTAATTTAAAAAACTACTATTTATTTTAGAAGAATATCAATGTTTGATGAGGTAACATTATTTTTTTCATTTCACAAATTTGTAAAGGAGGACTTTGTCTTTGGAGTGCTAAAGTAATTGGTTAAAAATACTTACTGAGCTGAATATTATTCTATAGGTTACAATATCACATCCTAGTGAGACTCACTTGATAAGATTTTTACATTAAGAGCTAATATTACTTGAATTGCTGATGAAATGAAGTTGCTGGAACTTTGTTTGGCTTATAACCAGTATTTATTAGTAGTTGAGGCAAGAATAGGTTGCTGTGTAATTTGGTATCAGCCAATTCTGCTGAAGTCATCAACTGTTGTGTATTTTGTACTGTGTCAGGGACCATGTGTATCTGGCAATTGGCATCCTTGTTGTTGGCTTTAATTCTTTTCTGAAATACTGTCTTTTGAATGCAACTTTTGAATATTCTGTCAACAAAACTATTCAGTATACTGGGCTGAAGTAATCATGTTATAAGTTAATATTTAGTGTGAGTTCAAGGTTCAATTATGAAGGGCCGTTCTGAGAAGGACAACTTTGAAACTTAGTTGTTTTTCATAGTCTGGTTGCATTGTCCTTCCCTCACTACTGCTAAATGAGATGAAATTCAGTGTAAGTCTGAATAAATATGTTATCTGTATGTCTGTCAGGTTTTGAAAGGCTTATACTAGTTCGTTCTAGTAACATCTAATGCTCAATCTCATGCATCAGGCCTAAATTTAGAGTAGGAGTTTTGCACTAATCTTCATATTATCCCTTTCAAATAAGGGTGGATGAAGTGAGTTAATTTTTTGTGTATAGTGCTGTTTTCTCCTTTTCGATTTAGATGATTGAATCTAAATATAATTATTTGTGAATCATGTGCTTTGAGTAAGCAGATGTTCTTATCAGTTAGATGAAGGGCTGCTATTTGAAAATTGACGTGTCTGACCCATTGTACTGAATTTTATTTCAGTTCTACAATGCTCCAAGGAATGATTTCCTAGCTAAACTTGTGTTTAAGCCTTTATCACCAGAGCGGAGATGGAAGTTTATCTATGAGCCCATACATCAAGAAATTCGGGTTCTTTCCAAAAAGATCCCTGTTACCAGGTTCCTAAATCTCCAGGTTTGGAGCTTTTAAACTTTTGCACCACTTGAACTGATGGCTCATCCTGTAGCAATCTTGGCTACAAGGAAGTGTATCAAAGTCCCATTGAAGATGGGCCAACATTTGTTTGATGGCTTGAGGCATGATTCTGCTAATTTACTAATGCTCAAATCATATCCAGATTGGAATGGGCCACAATTTTCAGCAAAATGCAATTGGATGGAAATGGAAACTAACAACATGCCTGGGTGGAGATGGTGTATCTCGAATTCGAAATAAGACAACAGTTGGGTTATTTCCTGGAGTAGATTTTCGATTTGGGTGGAGGGCTGATTATGTTCTTCCTGAAGTTACAGGGTACATTAAGAATTACCTTTGTAGTATATAGAAATAGGCACTATGAATGAGGCCGATAAAAGTCCTACTGGAACTTAAGTTATTGTAGACTGTTTACAATGCACAATCCAATTTTTTAAACTTATTAGTATTATTTTTGCAGCATGATGATTTCTATTTGGCCTTTGTATTTTGCTGCTCATCTACTTTATTTAACAAAATGGCAATATTTGTTTCTCCAGGGGTCTAGGTTCTGATGAGCCATTGTTTAACATGCATTCAGGACGGCTGCAAGCATCCCTTGATAGAGTTGAGGCCATTTTGACCTACCCAGATTCGGTATATTATTAATACAAGATAGCAGGTACACCTATTCATGTTGGCGCATGTGAATACTGTGACTGGGGGTTACTGATATTCGTGTAGGAATCAACGGATCCAGCAGGAAAGGAAATTGCTGATAAAGGAAGCTATGAAGAACTTTGGGAAACCTTAGAGAATCCAGAAAGAAAACCTTGTAGTTGATTGTAAAGTTATGAGGTCTTGTGTTTTCAGGTACTTATGCTATTCACGTTTTTAAATTTCCATTCTCTTTTATCTTGGTAAACGAAATTCTCAGGGATCTACATTCGGTTGAAGTTATAAATAGATGGAAAAGATTTCCTTATTTTAAATGTAGTTCTTGTGTATATATTTTGCCAGGTCCATGTTATCTATATGAATTATATATGTTATAATATATAATATTTAATGGTGAAAATATATTTACCTTGTGAAAATATGCAGTATGGGTGCAAGATGGGGGAGATAAGAAACTTATCATTTACATACAGCTGTAGAAGAGGAGCATGGCTTCACATGATACATTGGACCATTCAAAATATTTGAAACGCTCGTAACATTAATTTAAAATCAGGGTTAAAAGGTCATTCAATATCTAGAATTCTTCTACTAATACAAGACTAATTCTCCTGGTTCTTATATAGCAGAACACTAAAACAGTTGCTCACACCTTTTCTTTTCCTCTTCCTCTTTGTGCTAGAACCTTAGCTGCCACCCCCTTCTCTCATGCTTCTCACCTTCATGCCTAGAAGAACTTGTAGGCATGAAGTTGTTTGAAGGTAAATGCTCTAATCCCTCTTAATCTCCCCAGCCCTTTTCCACTTATCAATTAAGACGATTGACAAGTCTATTGGGATAATTAGGTATTGATACAAGGTTTATGGTGTGTGGCATTGGAGTTGATAGTATTATTGAGGTAAGAGTTTTGGTCCTATAAGATTATTCATAAATTTACTAAAAAGGTATATTAATGGAAAGATTTTAAATTTTAAGTGTGACCATGCAATGCTTACGACTTTTGTGAGAATCACCCAAAATTTCTAAGCATGTTTAATGCGTGTTTCCTTCTGTCATGTTAAATTTTAAGTGTCCAACATGTTAGTGGTTATATTAATCTAGAGATTGATTTGTAAGAAGAATTGATAACCTTTTGTGTAATTACGAATATGAGATGTAAATTATGAAATTAGAAATACCATGAATCATCTTGTTATGAATAAGTACTGAAAACAAGACCTTGGAGTTAAAAATTGAATTGGGATAAAAGTTCGAATCTTAAAGGCTTAGTATCCATAGGTTAAGTGCAATTAGACATCAGACTAATCTTAGAGGTAAGGTAACACAGTCAATTGTATGCATAGCTTGATCGGCCTAGCCCATGAGGAAGTCAATGGCATGCTTGACTTGGTTGTTGGCCCTTAGTTCTTGGTTGACTGTGTTTGTGGGAAACACTAAGGCTGACTGCTTGGCTTTGTAGGTGAATCAAGTTGATTTCTTGAGAATTCAAGTTGTATTATTATTATATTAAGTCATTGTCGACCGTTCAAGTGAAAAATTAAGTTTTTGCTTAGAATTTGTACTATTTAGAATATACAAGTAATTTATTACTTTTATATATTGTATGTGCTAGTTAAATATAATACCAGTGTTTATCAAGGTTGTTTGTGAGCGGATTCCATATGTTCTTGATTGCTACATGTTCTTATAGGTTATAGAGATGTGATGAATGAATCTAATGACTATTTGGCCATAATGATAATATTTTTTGCTGCTTGTGTATGCTGTAAGACTGAAAAAGGGGCCATGTATTAGGTGCTGATACGGCCATATGCGGGGAGGTTGGCTATTGATTGGTCTATTATAGTTATAAGGGTTAGGCCTTTAGAACAAAGCTATAATCAAATCACATTCTTGATATGGGGCATCCTTATGGAAGGTTGCAATTGACTTGTTATTTCGTGGTTGATATGCGTGGTGAAATTAGGATAAGAAAACTTAGCACTGAGGGTATCATATAACCCTTGCATTTGGTGTCAATGTCAAGATCGGTTAATTTTTGTATATGACCCTTTATAAAATCTTCTGTGATAACAAAACTGAGA
Organism: Combretum micranthum; assembly: GCA_024138025.1. NCBI lineage: Eukaryota > Viridiplantae > Streptophyta > Magnoliopsida > Myrtales > Combretaceae > Combretum > Combretum micranthum. The sequence continues at coordinate 364,300 of JAMXBD010000602.1, forward strand.
TATTCACAATCTTAAAACATCAAGATTGTGATAGAAGCTATACTTTAAAATTATAATCTAAATGGAATTATAGATGCTTTTAGTATATTTTAGGTTGTATGTGAATTTTTATTGGGAAAAAAAGTTGCATGTGAATTTGGGTTTTCCCATGCATGTCCGTCAGTGATTACACAGATATTATGTGCCAGGCTTTTGTTGCTTACCCAATTAATATTATGTTTTCAGGTACAGATAATATTTCTATTTTGAAGTCTTATGATGATATGGCTTGTGACTTGTCTTATGGAAGTGGACAAAAACTTGCATATTGGGTACAATTTTTGAATATTACAGGAGATCCAATAATTAGTGATTTTATTAATCTTTGTAATTTCTTTTTGGTCAAAAATTTAACTTTGTTGTTTGGGAGGCCTTATTTGGACGTGAGTTTTTAATATTTTGAAATTTGTTAATTGATAAACTTATATTTGATGAAAAATATTGTGAAGAAATCAGTTGACTTTTGAATCAAGCATGTTCTTGTTGCCAACAGAGTTATACAAGACGGAGATGTTGCATTGCTCGGTTCTGGATGTGGCAATATTTACCTAAGAACTGAGGAAAAATTAAGGTTGATTTGAAAATTGCAGAAACTTTTGACTGCTATTGAATCAACGTAATCATTTGATGCATTGCTCGTGTTGTTCATGTGAAAGAGAATTTAAAATTTGGTTTAACATTTGGTTCAATTATCAATGTAAACCAAATGAGACGATGCCGGCGATACATGGTAATCTTTCATAGATACTCCTTTATTTTTGTTTCTTTTATAATTTTAATATTCTGTTCCACAAGTTATAATTTTCATTATTATTACTTTTGTTTATTTACAATTATTCCTTATGTCGTTATGTTTTGGTTCACGCCTAGTAATAATTCTTTTTGGTTAATTTTGTTTAAAAAATGCCTTTTTATACAAAACATGATCTAAAGTTGTATATATGAAGGGAAAAGGAAATAAAAAAATACAATATTTTTAAAAAACTTCTGAAAATCAGGAATTTGATAAAAATGATCCTAAATTTCCAAACGACTTCAAGTAGTTAAAAGATTGTACCTGTTTTTTGGCTGCTGTTAAAAGAATGTCTAGACTTTTAATGTTGAAAGTTTTCCAAGGCTGGTATTTAAATTTAAATTTGGGAGCTTTTATGGTTTCATTGATCGGACTATCCAATAAATTATCTAATCGTTAAACTAAAGCTAGTAATTAGAATATTAAATATTTTAATGGTGCAATCATAGTTGGGTATGGTGTGAGCTGTTGCATAGCTGATGGGATTAGTCTCGTTAAAATTAACGATGGACAATAGAATTTTTCTTAAATTTATGCTATAAAGATGTGTTTTCTTAATAATTTGAAATTGTTTTCTTAGAACATGATGCTGAGCAGTATTTTTGGAATTATTTTATAAAAATTTCTTTTTTGTGAGTTTTTTTTTTTATCTTTTTCCTTTAAATTGTATCTTTTATTTCCTTAATCCTATATATAAATATAAATTTTTTGGCAAAACCCTTAAGATGATTTAACAAAAAATATATTACTCTTGATACATGCTGTGCAATCTTATGTTTTGAGAATCGTAACTCATTTTCTATTTTACTGGCCAAAGTATAAAAAAAGAGTTTTAACTCATTATAAATAGGATGACATTTTTATAAATTTGAAAAAACCACGAATATATTTATTATAATTTATACTACAATTTGTGTTATATTATTAATTTTTTAATTGCAAATTTTTTAAAGCAAGCTAGTAATTTTGTTAATCAAAATCCAATTTGCTTTAATTAGTTTAAATGAATTTAAAAAGAAAAAAGTACTCCGCTGTCCCACGCCTTCAACCCAAAAAAAAAAAACCACTTCTAAATATTCGATCTCTGTGAAAGAACGAACTCAAGTACTTGTTGGTTGGACTGGACCACTGGAGGCCTGTGTTGTTGTTGGCAAACTCAAAAACCTTAAAAGACAATGATCGTGTCTTTTTTTAAACGCTCGTTCAACATTCGAAATGAAACTTGGTACTTTCAAAACACATACGAGGGAGCGAACATAGCCGTTAAAAGTTAATTATCCTCTTCCAACGTTCGAAAAATTCCCTTCATCCAGTCCTCTACTATATAATTCAAAAATTATCTTGCCCTTTGAACAAACATCTATTTTAGATTCCAGAAAAGTTCAAATCATCAAAATTCAAACCCCCCTGAAAATGGCTTCCGCGAAACTTAGAAGCTCTTGTTCCTTTCCTAATCTCCTTCTCTCTTGTTTAAACTTTGTTCTCTTCATGCTCTCAGCCTCTTCTTTTGCCCCCATTATCCTCCTCAAAACGCCACCAACCCCACTTGGTCTAGCATTCCTAATGGTCTCAGCCATGTCCTTGATATCTTCTTTCGTCGGTTTTTACTCCCAACTCACTCGCCTTTGCTTCATGACCCATGCCACAATCCTCTTAGCTTCCTTAACCGGTCAAGTACTCGCTATATTGGCTTTGTTTACGAGGGAGAAATCGAGCCTTTCCATGCTCAAATCGCCGCGGGATCCAAAAGAGGCCAAGGTTTTAGTGAGATTGGAATGCGGGATTTTGATGGCAATGTTATTGATGCAAGTGGTGGTGTTGATGTTGACTTGTATGGTGCATAGTTGTTGGGTGAAGGAATATGAAGGATTGGAAATGGAGAGAGAGGCTGTGGCTAAGAGGAGAAGTATGGGGATTGCAAAAGTGCAAGAGGAGTCAATGGCTAATGCAACTAAAATTGCTGAAGTTAAGGCAAAGGAGTTTGATGGGAGAATGAAGAGCAAGTATGGGCAATGGGTCAAAACTGATTTTGAAGGCTGAAACTGAGAGTGGGCTGACGTTCATGCGCAATTCTTCAGAGTATGATAGGTCAAATAAAAATTTGACATTTTATCCACAGTATTAGATAGTTACCACTTGTTATCTATAAGGTAATCCTTGTGACATATCGCTTTTCATGCAACTTTCTTGATATGTTTGACCATGTAGTATGTATCATTATTGCCTAATAATTTTCGTGTAATGGAACGGAGGGATCATGTCCAAATTCCCATCTTGAAAGTATTTGTTATGTTCTGGCCAATATATATATATATATATATTGTGCCGAGGACTAAGGTCTGGTTCTTACCAGTGATCTTTGAGACAATATATATATGTTGTTGTTGTCCTTTCTTCCCCGTTTTTTAGCTAAAACAAATTTAGATTCAAGTTATAGTTAAATATACATGCTCTTAACAAGTGTCAGTTGCCGACAAAGAAAAAGAGCTAGTTTCGTCATTCGCCCCAAAAACTGCTTGTACTTGTATTTGACAATAGCAAGAAGAAAAGTTTGTCAAATGATAATACAGAAAAGAGAATTTGGTAAAATTGTTGTAGACCTCTTTTCTCCATGTCCATATTACACGAGATTAACAAGATTAAACTAGCTAATATGGGGAACTACCTTCATTAAACAAAATGTAAATTTTGGCATTTAAGCTTTGCTCATTTTTATAATTAATTACCTAAAATTTAAAAATATCAATTTAGCATTTGAATTTCGTCAAATTTTCAACTCCCCTATATGAAAGAATGCTATAAAGGATCTAAAGAAGATTTTTGCTAAATACTTTTGAGGGGAAGCTGGCTGATAAAAACAGTGCTCATTGGATTTAACGGAAGAAGATTTACACTATAGATGGAGGCTACTTGGAATGAGAAGTCCAGAGAAGAATACCATAAAGGTGATGTTCAAAATAGGGGATTCTTCATTCTCAAATTCTTTCATGGGAAAAGTGTCAAGCAAAATCATCCCCTGTTAATACAGAAGTAGTCTGGTTCTTTCATATGGAGAAGAATGTTTCGAGCAAGAGATATAGCTGACGATGAAGTAGTTTTTGGGCTAGAACAGGGGAATGAATCCATTCTTTTGGTTAGTCGACTGGTTGGTTTAATGGGAGTAATTTAGTCGATGACTGAGCAATTTTGAACCTGCCTTTAACGGGAAGATTGGAGAATTGTCTTGAAGTGGACAAGCTTGAAGTTATCATAAATTGGAAGGCAATTAGCAACTCAAACTGCGAGCTTTCTTGTCAAAGTGACAGCAAAAGATAAGGTTACGTGGAAATTTTCTTCAACAGCAAAAATAGTTGAACACAACCACATTAATAGCAAACAGACTTCTAGGAACGGAAACACATTTGCTGTTCCCATAATGCTGTTTTGTTCTTGTTCTAACGAATGATTATTTGACACGTTCTTGAAGTGATAATTATTATTTGCATTATTTTAGGGAGTTTTCATTTTTTACTTTTTACACGTGTTAAATACTCATTTATTGAGACATGGATAAGATAGTATCATGAAGACAGCAAATTCTCATCTCCAATAAGTTTTCTTGGTATTAGGATAAACACATTTATCTGAAGATATCAATTTTCTTATGCAACATAAATCTATTGATGCCGATGAAAATCTATAGAGAAGAGGTATTAGTTTTGTGTTTTTGATGTTGGCTCTATAGCAAAGGTCTGGATTCCATTAAAACAACATTTTTCTTAGTGGAATTTTAATGTGGCTTCGGGAGGTAGTTTAATAAGGGATTCAGATGTAAGAAATGCTTTTGCATTTGGCTCATAATTTGATCTTTCCTCTATCGAAGTAATTGAACTAGGGGTCTCAAGCTTTTTTGCAACATCATTTCATCAACATTGACACAGAAGTAGATTCTTTAACCACTTATTTATGGATTAAATCCTTTGTGTGCATATGCCTAGATAGGATGTTCTGTACTTTGATTAAAGAATAGCCGTTTATGGATCAATTAAATGCAGCACCAACTCATTTTAGAGAGGCAAATCGGTCAGGTAATCATTGAGGAAAGATTTCAAGAGGAGCTTCAATGATTTTCATTACTAAGAAATATTTCTAGTTAGATAATTTGACATAGCGCAAGATATAGGAAATTATCACAAACCGTTGATTTGCATATGAATATTGGAATGAGATCTTCAATTACCTGTTGATTATGTGAATATCAGGTAAATGGCACCAAAATTCGAAAATAATAAAGAAATTTGATATTTAAGATAAAGATAGAGTAATGACACTCAAATGTGTATTGCTGAAAAACAGCTCACTATTTTTGCCTTTGGCATACACTTATGAGCAAACTAGAAAGCTAGGGGTAGTTTTATATCTTAATGCCTAGGGCATGATTTGTCTTTCATTATCCTCTCTCTTGGGCTTGTTTCATGAGTCTTAGAGGCTATAAGTCTATTTTTTTTTTTAGTTTTTGCTTGAGCCATGAGGCATTGGGTTTTGGTACTACTTGTTGGAAGTGAGTAGACCTTGTATGGTCTCTAGATTTATATGGAGGGAGTTAATGTGGAATCGGGTTGTATTAGATGCAGGTAATTTTGTGTCTAAAATGTCTAGAAACTTAAAGCAATCCATACTTGCTAGCTTAGTTTTTATGTTTTAGGTAGTTTGTCTCAAATTGTCCGATTTGATTTCCCACATTTCAACACGCACGTGTATCACCAAATTGTCTTCTAATATTCTCTTATATCCAAAAGCATATACTTCTAGCATTATAAGTAGGAAACGGTCTCGCATTTGATGGATATATTACCCCAAAGTAAACTTTCACAAATTAAAATAACGAGACAAACAGATAGCTAGAGAAACTTATTTTTATTTTGGATGGATGGGAACGTGCAATGACATGATAATTGCATCCCCTACCAACCAGACAATTCACACACCAATAACCGACTCAATCAACCGACAAATTGAACTAAAAAACGATACACGGACTAAAAACAAGAAAATCACAGGAACAGCCACTGACTAGAAGAGAACTCCACGTTAACACAACATTAAAAATCAATCAAGGCGGTGTTTTTTTTTTTTTTTTGGGGGGGGGGGGGGGGGGGGGGGGTGTGGTGGGAGGGGTGGGTGGGAATCGTAATGAGGTTGAGATGATCAGTTTAGTTAGTGCCACCAAGAACACCCTTCAACCTCTTGATCTCAGCAGCACTTATGAAAGTAGTAGCTCCGACCAATTCAGACGGCAAATCGTTTCCAAACAAAGCGTAGTCTGTTATTTGTAGGCCAGGGCTAGAGCTACTGAAGCTCACAAATGCTTGAGCGGGAACGCCACCACCATTCACTTGGAAATGCAATAAACCCCGAGGGAAAATCATGATTTGACCCTTATTAAGAGTTTTATAGTACACCTTATTTGCTGAGGAAATGAACCCAGCACAAATGACTCCTTGAGTCACCAGAAGGACTTCTGTGCCACCAGGGTGTGTGTGCATTGGCACCACTCCCCCAACCGCCAGGTCCAATCGGGCCATTGAGATGCCAAGACCGTTTAAGCCTGGAAACTGGGCTGCAAAAGCCGGGGTCACTGCGGCTTTGATGAGGTTCGATGTGTTACCGGCAACTCCGAGGCCAGAGAATACAAAGTCATTTACGGTTATCGTGCTGACTTTTCTGCAAGAATACCCGGCCGGTCCTTCGGGCAGATGTAAATCCGCAACGCAGAAATCCTGGACTGCTGCGTTGCAGATGGAGAGGGCTAGGGAAAGGATAAAGAAGGCTTGTAGAAACATTTTTGTTTTTCCCCTTTTCTACCAATACAATGTGTTTTGATGAGTTTTTAAGGTTTTGGTTTTGGGGGGGTTTATATAGAGCAAACCAATATGAGTATTGAGGGTATTGTTATGGGGGACAGTTAATGTGATAATGAAATGGCCATGCGAAGGATCACGTGCACGAGTATTTACGTTACAAATAAGGACATACATTTGTTTGCTGTACTTGTCGGGATTGCCATCCTTTGGCATACGATGACAAAAAGCCTCTTTTTGTTGGCACATAGAGGGATCAAGGTCAGAGAAATAATATCTCCTAAGATATTTCAAGGGAACCATAGTGGATATTCTTTTACTGGGAATTTGGTTGCATGATTAGGCTGAGCAAATAGAGTTTTACAGCTTCCTTATTTGTTGGGGAAAGATTATGTAGCTGTCTATTTTATTGTGTTAGGTGAAGGTGTAAGGTGGTCTGTTTTGTCAGGTATAGAAAATACTTACACCACTATTTTGCCCGTGGTAAATAATTAGGTCTCGTTAACAGGTATCTTAATCATACATTTATCTTTTCCGTATTGCTTATATTAATAGTTTGTAAGAGAGTAAAGGAATCAAAATATGGTTTTTTTTTTTTCTTTTTTTCCTGTTACTAGTAAGCATGCTCTAAAATGTAGGTAGTTTGATCTACGTATACCATAAGGCAAAGCACATGATAAACTCAAAGCTGGCTGCATTGTGGATGCTTCTGGTTCTTCATAGCGACCTGTAGGATTGAAATGAGGGAACACGACAAGCGGATGAAATAGCAACGATGGAAGTATATGGATGATTGGAACAATTGAAGTCATTAGTCAATGTCAGATAACGGTAAGCTGTGTGGTAAATAACAAAAGTACTGTGGTCCACGACAGCTGAGGTAAGAAATGTATCGAGGGAATGGTACAAGGCCAGCTTTCCGATAAGAGGAAGAATCTGAAAGTCATGGTTATACTTCAAATGCTAGCCATACAATATGTCTTTGGAGATAAGGGGATTGGCCGGCTATTTCTTACAAAGTTTTCCATAAATTCTTTAGAGATTAGGTGAACATATGTGAGGATTTATACTGGGGCAAAAAAAAGAAAAAAAAAAAAAAGAAAAATCTATTGAGTTTTAATTTTTTGAATATTTATTGTATAAATGAAAAATGAAGTCTAATGATAAGAAATAAAAATAGGGACTGTGTATCTCACCAGGATAATTTATTTATTTTTCTATTTTAAGTTAAGCTCAATATAGTCATTTCATGAATTTTTATGGGTTTTGCAAGCTATGTGCACACATTGCTAGTTTGTTTACTCTATGATATATCAAAATTTATAAATTATATGCATGTGCACTCAAATCTATTGGATATGGGCCTAGATAGGTCTACACTCTCTGTAATTCTTTTTAAATGTGTAATTGCTTTTATTTACTTTATTTATGTTTGTAGATTTTTGAAGTGTGAGGGTGGGAGGCTAGATTTTCGAAATGTGAGGGTGAGAGGCCAGAGAAGAGTTCAAACTTGAGATCATCATTATCAG